>CM068357.1:38863913-38906413 GCA_034769755.1 Odontamblyopus lacepedii
ACCGAACACTGTGGCACATCTGCTCCGCTCCGAGGACGCGCAGCCGGGACGCGCACTGCCGGTGATATCAGAACAGGCCATAAATCATGTTAAAATGGGACAAAGCGGGACGATGTTGGACGACTAGGCCTACTATAAATAGGCTACTCCAGGCCTGGCTGTGCATGTAGGTTTGCCTGTGTGCACTCTCTTAGTTCTGACAGATGGATGGAAAATTATGAACCAATAAATGTGAACAATCTGTCCGTAGTTGTTTCCATTTAAAGGTAGGCTACTTTACGTGACTTTTACGATGAAGGGTCTGCCGCCTTTTCTCCAAAGCAATAACGTCTCCATGGAGACGGGCAGGTGCTACACTGTTCACCCTCCACCAGAAAAGTGACATCATCACGCCAAGTTACAGGTTAGTTTGGGGAGAGAATGATTGAGAATAAAAACACAGATCATTTCTCAAATACAAAGCAGTAAATCTGTGGAGAGAAGCAGGCAGCACTGACTGTAGAATAAACTGAAGTTGGAGTTCTTTGTTACATCAGTACAGCCCCACATGAACCCTGATGATGCTGAGATAGTGTTGTCCAGTCCAGTCTGGCTATATATTCACTGTAGGGAGTATTACACATTACATGTAGGCCAAGAGAACAGGGTCTGAATGTACCTGATGTACCAGAGCTGTGGGAGGGCTCTGTCCTGGAACACTTTATGAAACATTAGTGCCGGCACATGCCGCTGTTCCAGCTTTATCAACGATACCAATATCGATAATTTGGCTTTAATTTTATCGATACTTTGGGTTTTAAAATATCTGCTAAGAGCCAATATTAACCAACACCAGTGTAGGGACTGAGAACGGCATTTTCCCCCAAGCCACATTTATTGTCACAGTCATACAAAATGGATTCAGTTGTGGTATGTGATTGTTCTTAATTTATTGAACAGCTTTGTATGAATAAAAGTTCACATCCTCGGCCTAAATCATCCTGTCATTAGTCCTACTACATCAAATTAAAGGCCCAACCAGGATATCAGATGAACCGATATCATGGGATCAATACTGGATTCAGCAAAACTGATATCCAATCCCAGTATCAGTGCAGCCCGAGCCATTGTCACAAGTTTATTTTTGACCTGATGTTTCAAAAGGCAAAGTGCCAAAACCACTGTTTCAGAACTCAGATTTAAACTGCAATATTTAGTCTGTTTAGTCCATAGTCCTGGTTTAGTCCATAGTCCCGGTTTAGTCCATAGTCCTGGTTTAGTCCATAGTCCTGGTTTAGTCCACAGTCCCGGTTTAGTCCCCAGTTCTGGTTTAGTCCACAGTCCCGGTTTAGTCCACAGTTCTGGTTTAGTCTATTGTCTGGGTTTAGTCTACAGTCTAGTCCACAGTCCTGGTTTAGTCTGGGTTTATTCAGACTAGTCCTGATTCACTGAAAAAGTGACCTTTTCCAATATTCAGGTGACCTACTTTTGCAGCAGGCGTATCATTCCCTGAGCCAGTCTCCGACTAAACACGATGTGGAAGGGCATCTGTTTCAGATGGACGCTTGGTCACGTTTCATTACGGTTCCTCCCCCTTGTTACTGTCAACCAATCAGAGCCTGCTACCTTTGTCTCTCACCTCATCTTATACTAGTACCATACGGTTATGCAGTGCTTCATTAGGAATTGCATTACTGTTGGGTTTTTTTATTATGCATTGTTGCACCTGAAAAATTAATTTCCTTCAACATAATAAAGAAGTAACTATCTGTCCATGTATCTCGTATGTGCACTCCACCACAGCAGCACAGCAGCTCATCTTCTCCACCCAGGAAAACCCCAGAGGAACATATTTTATTCACATGTATTTGAGCAGGACGTGTCTTGCCCCTGTACAGATCTATTGTGTAAGGTAAGAATAAGTCTGCAGCGGACTGTCGGCTTGTACTTATAAAGCACTTTGTCCAATAATCAGGATGTTCCCGTTAGCAAAACTCTGCTCTGGTCTGTAAATGGTGTGAAAATGGCTCATTAACTCATCGTGGTGAATACTTAGGGCGGTCAGAATGTATAAGGTAAGTGAGGAAGAACTTTGGAGCACTGCAAAAAGAACTTGAACTGCCTAAGATGAACTAGTTCTGTTTTTTTGTGTTTTTAGGATGGTAGAAATCAGGTAGAGCTCCTTTAAACGGACTGGACCGGAGTGGAGTGTGGGCAGGAGGAGCCAGGCGGTGTTCATATGGAAAAAGTGTGGAGGCGTGTGCTGCGAAGGCCTTCTCTCTGCTCTCTGCATTCTTCACTTTTATTAGAGAAGGTCTGGAGGAAGCACGAGGCTCAGGAGCTCCTGATGTCGCTGCAGTCGGACAGACGCACACAGACAGTCCATAGTGTCAAATATACCAGTATATCCAACTCCACAGAGAAAGGCTGGGATTGTGCCGCTGTGAGGCGAACACTCCAGTCACTGAAGGCTTAAATACTCTACTGCAGTGGAGTTACCTGTGACTGCCCACCCTCTGCCCACCCTCTGCCCACCCTTTACAAAAAGAATTCATTTTAAAGGTCTTATATTACACAAAATGGACTCTTGTGAGCTGTAAGTCATGTTAAAATGTTGTTTCCTTCACACATTTGAATAACCTTTTATTATCAGTCTGTTCTACATCTACCAAAGCTCAAAATGCTCTTTTTACCTCATGATGTCATGAAGTGGAGGCTTTTAAATTAACTACTTTTAGTTCAATAGAGACGGGAAATTCTAGGGCTGAAATCATCCATATGATTCTAGTGAAGGAGTATGAAGTTTAAAAACACAGTGGAGCACTTCTGTATTACCACATGACATCACAAGGTGGAACAGATTGTTTTCTGTTTGAGAGAAGAACATGTGTGAATGATGAGGAAAGCCCAAGGAACTGGGGATAAAGTTCAGGAGGAAGAGGACACCAGCCCATCACCATCCAGGGCCATGATGTGGAGATAGTGACTGCTACAAGTACCTTAGCATCCATGTGGACACTGCTACAAGTACCTCAGCATCCATGTGGACACTGCTACAAGTACCTCAGCATCCATGTGGACAGCAGACTGGACTGGAGGGACAACTGTAATACTGTGTACAAGAAGGGCATGAGTGGACCCTACTTCCTGAGAAAGCTCAGGTCTTTCATTGTGTGCAGCAAGTTACTGGAGATCTTCGACCAGTCTGTGGTGCTGTGACCCGCTGGGGGAGCAGCACCAGTAAAAGGGACATTTGGAGGACTGACAAACTGATCCGTAAAGCTGGTCACGTCATCGGGTGTGAGCTGGAGACATTTGTCTCAGTGAGGGACACGAGGACACTTCTGCTCCCCCACTGCACCAGACTATAGAGGGACAGATAATACTCCCTACAACTGCACAACTCCCCCACTGCACCAGACTATAGAGGGACAGATAATACTCCCTACAACTGCACAACTCCCCCACTGCACCAGACTATAGAGGGACAGATAATACTCCCTACAACTGTACAACTCCCCACTGCACCAGACTATAGAGGGACAGATAATACTCCCTACAACTGTACAACTCCCCCACTGCACCAGACTATAGAGGGACAGATAATACTCCCTACAACTGTACAACTCCCCCACTGCACCAGACTGTAGAGGGACAGATAATACTCCCTACAACTGTACAACTCCCCCACTGCACCAGACTATAGAGGGACAGATAATACTCCCTACAACTGTACAACTCCCCACTGCACCAGACTGTAGAGGGACAGATAATACTCCCTACAACTGTACAACTCCCCCACTGCACCAGACTGTAGAGGGACAGATAATACTCCCTACAACTGTACAACTCCCCCACTGCACCAGACTGTAGAGGGACAGATAATACTCCCTACAACTGTACAACTCCCCCACTGCACCAGACTGTAGAGGGACAGATAATACTCCCTACACCTGTACAACTCCCCCACTGCACCAGACTATAGAGGGACAGATAATACTCCCTACACCTGTACAACTCCCCCACTGCACCAGACTACAGAGGGACAGTTATTTTCCTCTTTACACTATACTTTAAATGCCCCGTGGTGGTCAGACCTCCTTGTCTGGTCTGGTCAGGTCTCAGTATGGAGGCAGGGCTGGGTCTGGACCACTGGGAAACTTGTTGGGGAGTCGTCATGTCCTTAGGCTCTTCACCCACACGGTCTTGTATTAAAGTGGTGTGTGCGTGAGTGTGTGGTGGTGGTGGTCAGAGGGGCATATTGCTTCAGTCAGTTTGCCCCAGGGCAGCTGTGACTACAGTAGTATCTTACCACCAAGTGAGGAATGAATAATGCATGAAAATATAAAGCCTTTGAGCATCTGGAAAAGCACAGTATAAGACTAATGCATTATTATTATTCAAATGAAAAGTATTCAGAGTGTGTTGTTCAGAATGCAGTACTCCGATTGGACCCGGTTTACATTACAAAATGTATGATGCAGTATCACGTATTCTGTAAGCACACACATTTTCAGAGCATTCTTCACATCACTGGACAGAGTTGAAGGTAGAACTTGACAGTAGGCTGGAAACGGTGAGACAGACCGTTGTGATGGCCCCGTATGATTTCACTCCTTAATGCAGTAACAGCGCCATCTACTGGTTACTTTACAGTACCGTTTTGGTTCTGTCTGAGGGACACATTAATCCACAGACGTGTCCCTGATCAATTAATTTTAATTAAATTTTATTTCTATAGCCCAGAATCACAAGAGTTGCCCCAATGGGAAAAACATGGAAACATAATCTGACACAGACATCAGCAAACACATTGTCCCATCCTCAGTCTCTCGATAAACACACGATCCTTGGTGCCAGAGAGCAAAAAACCCACCGGCAGGTGCAGTATGGAAAATTCTCTCCAGACACTGTTGCCAACCAGCGGTCGCCGTGCGGCACCTTCAGACCTGAGAGCTTTGAGGAACCAGTCAGTTTATAAAGAGCAGAGGTTTAGACAGATCACAGAACATCTGATTGGCTGCACAGACTCTCACCTGTGTCCACTCCAAATTGAACATATGTGGTCTGAGCACAGTCATGGTGCACACTGTGGAGCAGAGGCTGCTGCCCCTTAGTGAGCTCTGAAAGTACAGCACCTGCTTCTGAACAGCTCCTCACTTTCAATGTGTTCAATAGACACTGTCCTTCTGTAGGAGACCAGTGTACCAGAGGACTCCCCACTGTACCAGAAAAGTTACATAGTCCACTTTAACCATGTGGGTTGTTGGGCCCAGTGCTGGAACTATAGAACATGCGTCCTTTCACATAGGCTTGGATAGTAACTTTACTTGAGGGGAACTCCGGCATGTTTGAAGCTGAAGTCCGTGTCTAGAGGTGGTGGAATTCTGTCAGAAGCCAAAAAACGGCACAGATCAGTGTTTCCTCAGCAGAGATCTCGCTGTGGCAGTGAGTCTGTCAAGGAAACAAATTAGTGTAGTGATGGGGGCAAGTTCTGAACTTTCACATAAAACACCAATTTGCACAGAAGATACCACTTTCTAACCCATCTTAGAACAGCTACGAGTCTAAAAAACAAAATGGCCTGCCTGGCTCACTCATTAGTGTCTGGAAACGTTAGAAAACAACTTCAACAACTATACAGCGCATGCGAAAGCCCAAAAGACTTGATCTCCAATGTCATTTCTATTCCCATTTATTTACGAGTGAATTATATTTTTTGAAAAATACTAAAAAATACTTTCCCAAACCATTTTCTTTCAGTTTCTCTTCTTCATTGTCAGTAGTCGATTCTCACTTGTTGCGTCTGGCGGCTCGAGCCTCTCGCCACCGCTGGAGTCAACAATCGATTCTTTTGGGCTTTGGCCTGTGCAGTGGGAAATCAACAAAGATAAGGCTAAACCTGTTTATAAAGTTGTTTTCTAACGTTTCCAGACACTAATGAGTGAACCAGGCAGAGCGTTTGGTTTGTTAGACTCGTGGCTGTTGTCAGATGGGTTAAAGTGGTGTTAAGCTTCTTCAGTGTGAAGCAAATTGGTGTTTTACGTGGAAGTTCAGAACTCGCCCCCATCACTGCACTAGTTTGTTGCCTTGACAGACTCACTGCCACAGTGAGATCTCCACCGAGGAAACACTGATCTGTGTCGTTTTTTGGCTTCTGACAGAATTCACCTCCTCTAGAAACGAACTTCAGCTTCAAACGTGCCGGAGTTCCCCTTTAAACACATGACTGAAACACAAAAGTTGTGTCAAAAGTTTAATGACAGTGCAAAACTAGACACACACAGACACACAGACACGCAGACACACAGACACACACGCAGACACACGCAGACACACACGCAGACACACACGCAGACACACACGCAGACACACGCGCAGACACACACGCAGACACACGCAGACACACACGCAGACACACACGCAGACACACACGCAGACACACACGCAGACACACACGCAGACACACACGCAGACACACACACACACGCAGACACACGCAGACACACACGCAGACACACGCAGACACACACGCAGACACACACGCAGACACACGCAGACACACACGCAGACACACACGCAGACACACACGCAGACACACACACACACGCAGACACACGCAGACACACACGCAGACACACGCAGACACACACGCAGACACACGCAGACACACACAGAACTAGACTAGTAGCACTAGACTAGTCATCACTAGATTTTTTCTTCTTCTTCTTCTTCCTCCTCTTCCTCTCGGTCTCTTCGTACGGCGGGTCCAGAGGCTCAGATTTGACCTCTGTCTTTACACTGATCAGTGTGTCCGGCTGGGCCCATACACTCTCTCCCTCTGGCTCTGCTTTTATCCTCTTCTCTCTCTTCCTCTTTCTCCCTGCCCCACCCTCTGCTGGCCGAGGGGTGGTCCTGCAGGCGGAGTGTTGAAAGCGCTGTTTGAGTCCAGGGGGCAGAGATGGTGGCGGGTTGGCAGGGATCACTTGGAGAGCTGGGTTGGTGCTGTGGTCACCATAGCTCTCGCATATGCTGATGTGTCCAGTGAAGGGGGAGGCGAGCGAGGCAGGTTGAGAGGTGTTCTTGGGGGAGGTGAGGACACGGAGCTCAGGGCTGCAGTGGCAGGAGCCTAGGACACTGTAGGTCTGCTCTGCCCCCTCTACGGACAAGGCCCTGAGCGTCTGCAGGCCACACAGGGGCAGCTGGAGTCCACTGAAACTACAAGGACATACTTCTGTTTGATGGTCAGTCTGAACATGTTAAATGCTCCATGTACTTCTAAATTGTATTGACTAATCATATTCACTGTGAGTATTACTTATGTAACAACACATTTAAGAAGTATAATCTAAATCACTGTGCTGGTAGAGACAAGAACAAACACTTGTGGATATACTGTACTTCGTTTCTATCCATTAGTCATAGATTATACCTTTATTTGGTGGTGACTAATCAGCGACACTGACTCTTAGTGAAAGCCATACTTAAAGGAAATGTATGTAGCCTGCAGTCTTAAAAAGAAGCTTCTACAATCACTCTGTGTCCCCAGAGCCTTCACCTGCAGACAGAGTGTGTCTCATTCTCAGTATATGGACACGCCTCCAGAAATCACTCCCTGAGCTGCAGAGGCTGCACTAGCGTCATTATTGGCTGTGGATGCTGGGGTTTAGGGAGTGATTCACACTCAGCAGAAGCTGGATTGTAAAATGTATCAATCTGTAAATAGCCCACCAGACCAAAGAAAGCAATCTTATAAAGAGCTGAAGAGCTGTGTGTAGAGCACCACTTCTGGTCAACACTGTGCATTTGAGCTTCAGTGAGTTAAAACTCCGTCTGCATGCTTGTGTTTCTAAGTGATTATAAATGATGGAGAGAATTTATCACAGCGTGTACCCACTGCCCACATACAGCACAAAATATGTGCACACAGACTTGTTCAAAGAGAGACCGATCTGATCTAAGTCTTAACTTGGGCCCTTGACCAACCCTGGACCAGGTGAGCTCTGCCTCTGTGACCAGAGTGATGCTTCACAGTGTACCCCTCACATGAGGAGACGGATACTCCACTGACCTGTGTGGGTCGAACCTTGCAGGAGCTTTGATGAGCCACAGCTCGGAGCTGCCGTTGGCCTTCACAGTGGAGCAGCATGACTTGTAAGAGAAGGACACAAAGTCTGTGGGGCACTGGAACCTGGTCCTCCTGCTCTCTGCAACACAACAGCACAAGTCACGAGCAGAGCACAGCATGTCCCTCTGCCCCCTGCAGGACTGTGCGCAAACTACAGGATTTATACTCGAGTCAGTGCCAAACGCTGTTGTCTTGTCTTGTTTCCTCGTGTATTTGGACACACACTCCGACATTTAAGCACCTACACATAATAACTAGTAATAACCGTACTGATAAGCAAAGCAGAAGAAGCGGGGGCCCGTAATGAAGCCGCAGAGTACCTGTGGGATCTGGGTCCGCCTGTGGCTCTGGAGCGGGCCCCTCGTCTTCGCTGGAGGCGGAGGATGAGGACGATGAGGGTGAAGAGATGTCTCTGTGCATTTTAACACAACTTGTTTCTCTCATATGTTCAGTCCCAGCGCGTGGCTATGGACGCACGTTTTTTGTTGTTGACCTGTGACCCAGGTCCGCTTGACTTCCGCTCCTGCGCGCTGTAGTTTTTCAGAGGCCAGTGACACTGATGGGATGTGCTTATAAAACTCCAACTCCCATAATGCGCCTGTACTATGTTACGTAACTTCAATTCGCCTGACGGGAAAACAGTTGACAGCAGCAGCGCAGACTAGGCCGCGCTGATAAACAAAACAACCGTCTGAAAGCGCTATCACGGCGTCCGTCTGTGTCTATCCGAATCGAGATGTGTGCGCGGCTGTGGCGGAGCACCGGGAGCTCTGATCGGCCTGTGCAGAAGTAGTGGAGCAGCGAGCCGTGCGCTGGGCACGGTGCTTTAGTCTGGTTAACGCGTAGCCTCCGTTAGCAGGTTAGCAGGCTACAGTGTGTGTGTGTGTGTGTGTGTGTGTGTGTTTGGGTGGGTGGGTGGGCTGGGGTTAGCATTAGCAGTGCCATGTCGTCTCCGTCCTCGTCCAGGCGCCAGTGGTGCTATCTGTGTGACCTGCCCAAGATGCCCTGGACCGTGGTGTGGGACTTCAGCGAGGTGGTGTGTCGAGGCTGCGTCAACTACGAGGGTGCCAATCAGATCGAGTTCCTGATCGCGAACGCCCGACAGCTCAAACGGACACACGGCATGCAGGACGGTAACGTGAGGTCCCCGGGGCCCTCCCCAAACAAACACAGCACATCAGGGAGAGAGGCGCCCGTGGACACGGTCAGGACGCACAACGAGCGCTTTGAGCGTGCATCTAGAGGCGAGAGTGCAGGCTCCGCTGCCAGAGTACCTCCTAACGGCTTACACAGGGACGGACACCCACAGGAACTGAACCGCCAAAGTCCCAGCGGCAGTAGGAGGCCCATGCTCGGTGCTGCCATCCCTCCCAGTCTAGTGTCTCAGAGCATAGCAGGCATACCCCCCGGGCTACTGCCGGCAGGTTTGGCTGCTAGACAAACCCCCATAAGCAACCCAATGATCTTTCCCGCCCCTGTGCTGGCCGAGATGAGCCGCAGACAGCTGGGCATCGGCATGGGCATAGGACCATTCATCTCCCAGGAGCTGGAGCGTGAGCTGAGCCAGTCCAAGTCCCAGACACCCATCCACTCGGCGGTGGCAGGCAGTGGAGGCAGTAAAACCACAGGTCTCCCTTTGACTGCTTCAGCCATGGCAGGGGGCGCGAGCCAGACCAGCCCCAAGCCCGCATCTTCTCCCGCAAGACAGCCTCGTCCCCTGGCCACTCGGCCCGGAGGAGAGCCCCTGAGCTCCAGCGCATCTGTAGAGGCTGCCAATACCGCTCCAGCCTTACCCCACGGAGGAGCCTCCGAGCTGGGCTCTGCATCCGGCAGCAGCCACTCCGCTGGAAACACACTGTCCTGCACCCTGTGCCACGAGCGGCTCGAGGACACCCACTTTGTGCAGTGCCCCTCGGTTCAAGGACACAGGTGGGTACATATGGTCACAACTACACATAGGACACAACACTTCAGCACATGAAACATCAATGCTCTTTACATTCTTATTACAATCCCAAAGACAAGGGTACAATCTCACTTACTATGAGTAATAATAAGCACATACCTGATCATTGATGTGACTGATGCAGACAAATTGTGCATTCAAAATGATGTGTCAAAATCAAATGTTCAAATCAGAGTGAAAAAGTGAACTAATAAGTCCTTTTCATTCTCATTAGTTTGAACAGAAGAAGAGAATATGCTCTAACACGTGCTGTTCACAGATTCTGCTTTCCCTGCACACGCATCTACATCCAGAGCCGCAGGGCGGATGGGGAGGTGTACTGCCCCAGTGGAGAGCGCTGTCCGCTGGATAACACTCCCAACAGCCCCCCCTGGGCATTCATGCAGGGAGAGGTCACCACCATCCTGGGCTCTGCCGGGGCAGGGGCTGCCTCCATCCCTGCTGCTGCCCCACCCCCTGGTCCTAGCCCGGCTCCTGGGGGAGGGCCCGGGGCCAGTGCTGGGGATGTCACTGTCAAGAAGGAGCGAGAGACGTGAGACAGGTGCGTGCTCTGTATACAGGTGTATGCTGTATGCACCTGTATACAGCAGTACTGTATGTGGAGGGAGGCTGTGTATTTAATGTGTGTCTCTCCTCACAGGAGCGGTCAGAAGAACCAGCACAGGACACAGCCTTCAGAGCCACGGCCAGCTCCTCTATCCTGACCCATCACATCACACCTCTGACCTCTGCACACTTCTATACAAGAGCAAAATGTGTTCTATCATCAGCGCCCTGTAGAGCACACAACACAAGAGCAGAACGTGTTCTATCATCAGCCCTGTACAACCATACACTGTATATACACTATATAAATACATATATATGTATATAGGAATGACATAGTTAGCCTGCTTGTTCCACAGTTCTACATTGGAGCCTGGGCTTACTTCAATTGCCTTCTATTAAAAAATGTCCAATTCAGTTGAAGAAATTCTCCCATCTCTGTAACTACTGATTCCAGGCTCATCCCCTGGTGTCTGATAATGAACAGTTATCAGGACAATGTAAGGAGCAGTGTTGTGGAAATTAAAGTCAGTAATGCCTGTCGGTGCTAATCCCCCTACAGTCCTACCCAGGGCATACATGAATACATACATACATACACCCAACTGATCTTAAATCCAAAATTTCAGGAAAGTTTGGGCCGATCTTGGAGCATGTTTTGGTTTTGTGTTGTCATGGTTACACAGACAGATATTTGTCTAAGGTCTGGCATTTGGACGTTTTGTCCACACAAGTATGTTTCTTTCCTTCTATAGTTTTGTGATTTTGGGGTTGTTCATTTCTTTAGTAATTGAACACAGAGAAAATGATGGACTGTCTTTGGCTCCCACTCTGTTCTCAGTCTGTCCCTGGTCTAAGCTGGTCTGCAGCATTGGTTCTGCTGCTTTGGGACCAGTGTTATCATGGACCCTCAGGAGACTGTGGGGTCTTATTTTAAACCAGTGGACAGTGTCTTTTGGAAATCTCCGTGTAAGTGGGTAAGGTGAATGTTGTGCTGTGCTGGATGCACACATAGACTACACTTAACCCGAATGTACCACCACATCTCCAGGCCAAGCACCATGGAACCCACAGAATGGTAGCTGTATGTGCAATCGCCCGCCCAATATGCAAACATCCATTTCAGACCCATATGTCAGTTTCAGCTTGTCTATGAATCCCTCCAGAAGCAGCCAGCCTTGTGCTCTGAACACTCCTGAAGCATCACATCCTCTTCACCACGTTCTCATGGGCTTTGAGCTCACACTTGTTATCACACCTGTTTAGCTCCAGCTTTGTGAGATATGCTTTGGGTGGAGGTCAGGGGAGCACAGACCAGTGAAGCATAGTAGCCAAACACACTTGTATGGGGACAAGGGTCTCCCTGAGGAGTCTTCTTAACGGTAAACTGTAGTTTAGACAGAATGTGTTTTCATTCAAACATGACATTTCACGTTGATTGCATTCAGTTAAATGTGCAGGGATAGAGCTGGTGAGAACAGTGGTCTGAGTCCAGTCTCAGACAGAAGCACAGGTTTAACCAAAGGTCACTTTAGTCCAAACTAAAGGATCCAAAACAATCGATTTCTTCAAGGGCCTTGTCAAAAGCCGCCTAGGATTTTCATTTAATACTATCAAATATGTCAATACTTTTCTAAGTGTAATCAAATAAAGATGGATCTTTATCTTATCTTTATCTCCTGAAATAATAATTTACAAATGTGTCTCATGGTCTCATATTCATGCAATTTGCAAAGTGCCTTTACATGATAAATCTGGGGTTCTCAGCTGATCTCGCGGGTTCAGGTTCGAGTCGAGTTTGGATGGGGTTTGGACTGGGTTTAGGTCGGGTTCGGGTGGGGTTCAGGTCGGGTTCGGGTGCTTCCCTGTAATGAGCTCCTGCAGTAGGAACTGAACTTAACACACCTGCTGACGTCACTTCCCGGTGTGTGTACGCTGTTCTGCTGTATCGACAGTGTGCTAGCTTATCTGTGTCTTTGTGAAGCTAGTATATTTGTTATTTTAAGTCTAAAAGTCTTATTTTAAAATCTACTTTCCGCTCGAGGTGCGTGTCTTAGTCATCTAAACTCTCCTCTTAGCTCTACTTTTGCATTTGCTTGGTGTTTCTGTTAGCCTGGCTTAGCTTGCTTGACTTCCGCATAGCTTAGCCTTAGCCATGGCGTCTACCTCTTCGCTCACCCCTCTGTTCTGCTCAGTTTGCCGTATGTACAGCGAGTCACCTGCCTCCTTTAGCGAAAAGGATAGCACCAGGTGTATTAAGTGTAGTTTGTTTTTAGCTTTGGAGGCCGGGCTAGAGCAGGTAGAAGCGCGGCTCTGTACAGTGGAGGAGGAAGAGAATCGAGTTAGCCAGGCAGCGTCAGGGACCAAGGACCGCGCTAACAGCAGTAGCAATGTTAGCAAGACTAGCCCCCCAGCTTCCCTCAGCAGCCGGGAGAAGAGGACGGCTTTGTGACGGTTAGGAGGAAGCACAGTGCTAAACGCAAACACTCGGAGCACCCGAAGCTTCCCGTCCAAAATAGGTTTGCTCCCCTCAGCAACACACCGGCTGTACCAACGACTCTGGTAATTGGCAGTTCTATAGTCAGGGACGTGAGGCTGCCAGCGGCCACAGTTAGGTATTTACCGGGGGCCAGAGTAGGTGACATCGAAGGATACCTGAAGATGCTAGCCCAGAGTGAGTGTAGGTTCCGTCGTATCGTGATTCACGTTGGCGGTAATGACGCCCGGCGGAGACAATCGGAGGTGCTCAAATTGAACGTAATATCGGTGTGTAAACTCGCTAAATCGATGTCGGATGCCGTAATATTCTCTGGTCCCCTGCCGAATTTGACCAATGATGAAATGTACAGCCGCTTTTCATCATTTAACCGCTGGTTATCTAGATGGTGCCCCGAAAACAACATAGGCTTTGCTGATAATTGGCGTGCGTTTTGGGGGAAAACCAGGTCTCGTTTCCAAAGACGGCATCCATCCCACTTGGGAGGGCTCTGCTGTCTTATCTTGTGATTATTTACCGGCCCCCTGGCCCATACTCAGATTTTTTAACTGAGATTTCTGAATTTCTATCCAGTATAATCCATCCATCCATTTTCTCCCGCTTAATCCAGCTGGGTCGCGGGGGCAGTTTGCTGCCCAATCCTCATAGCACATGACCCCCCCTATGAACCCCTTGGCCTGCACCCTGTGCCACGAGCGGCTCGGGGACACCCACTTTGTGCAGTGCCCCTTGGTTCAAGGACACAGGTGGGTACATATGGTCACAACTACACATAGGACACAACACTTCAGCACATGAAACATCAATGCTCTTTACATTCTTATTACAATCCCAAAGACAAGGGTACAATCGCACTTACTATGAGTAATAATAAGCACATACCTGATCATTGATGTGACTGATGCAGACAAATTGTGCATTCAAAATGATGTGTCAAAATCAAATGTTCAAATCAAAGTGAAAAAGTGAACTAATAAGTCCTTTTCATTCTCATTAGTTTGAACAGAAGAAGAGAATATGCTCTAACATGTGCTGTTCACAGATTCTGCTTTCCCTGCACACGCGTCTACATCCAGAACCGCAGGGCTTATGGGGAGGTGTACTGCCCCAGTGGAGAGCACTGTCCGCAGGATAACACTACCAACATCCCCTGGGCATTCATGCAGGGAGAGGTCACCACCATCCTGGGCTCTGCCGGGGCAGGGGCTGCCTCCATCCCTGCTGCTGCCCCACCCCCTGGTCCTAGCCCGGCTCCTGGGGGAGGGCCCAGATCACGCCTCTGACCTCTGCACACTTCTATACAAGAGCAAAATGTGTTCTATCATCAGCGCCCTGTAGAGCACACAACACAAGAGCAGAACGTGTTCTATCATCAGCCCTGTACAACCATACACTGTATATACACTATATAAATACATATATATGTATATAGGAATGACATAGTTAGCCTGCTTGTTCCACAGTTCTACATTGGAGCCTGGGCTTACTTCAATTGCCTTCTATTAAAAAATGTCCAATTCAGTTGAAGAAATTCTCCCATCTCTGTAACTACTGATTCCAGGCTCATCCCCTGGTGTCTGATAATGAACAGTTATCAGGACAATGTAAGGAGCAGTGTTGTGGAAATTAAAGTCAGTAATGCCTGTCGGTGCTAATCCCCCTACAGTCCTACCCAGGGCATACATGAATACATACATACATACACCCAACTGATCTTAAATCCAAAATTTCAGGAAAGTTTGGGCCGATCTTGGAGCATGTTTTGGTTTTGTGTTGTCATGGTTACACAGACAGATATTTGTCTAAGGTCTGGCATTTGGACGTTTTGTCCACACAAGTATGTTTCTTTCCTTCTATAGTTTTGTGATTTTGGGGTTGTTCATTTCTTTAGTAATTGAACACAGAGAAAATGATGGACTGTCTTTGGCTCCCACTCTGTTCTCAGTCTGTCCCTGGTCTAAGCTGGTCTGCAGCATTGGTTCTGCTGCTTTGGGACCAGTGTTATCATGGACCCTCAGGAGACTGTGGGGTCCCTAGTGTGGAAGGGGTCTTATTTTAAACCAGTGGTGTCTTTTGGAAATCTCTGAGTAAATTTAACCTAGCATTGAGTGTAAGTGGGTAAGGTGAATGTTGTGCTGTGCAGTTTCAGCTTGGATCCAAAACAATCGATTTCTTCAAGGGCCTTGTCAAAAGCCGCCTAGGATTTTCATTTAATACTATCAAATATGTCAATACTTTTCTAAGTGTAATCAAATAAAGATGGATCTTTATCTTATCTTTATCTCCTGAAATAATAATTTACAAATGTGTCTCATGGTCTCATATTCATGCAATTTGCAAAGTGCCTTTACATGATAAATCTGGGGTTCTCAGCTGATCTCGCGGGTTCAGGTTCGAGTCGAGTTTGGATGGGGTTTGGACTGGGTTTAGGTCGGGTTTGGGTGGGGTTTAGGTCGGGTTTGGGTGGGGTTCAGGTCGGGTTCGGGTGGGGTTCAGGTCGGGTTCGGGTGCTTCCCTGTAATGAGCTCCTGCAGTAGGAACTGAACTTAACACACCTGCTGACGTCACTTCCCGGTGTGTGTACGCTGTTCTGCTGTATCGACAGTGTGCTAGCTTATCTGTGTCTTTGTGAAGCTAGTATATTTGTTATTTTAAGTCTAAAAGTCTTATTTTAAAATCTACTCTCCGCTCGAGGTGCGTGTCTTAGTCATCTAAACTCTCCTCTTAGCTCTACTTTTGCATTTGCTTGGTGTTTCTGTTAGCCTGGCTTAGCTTGCTTGACTTCCGCATAGCTTAGCCTTAGCCATGGCGTCTACCTCTTCGCTCACCCCTCTGTTCTGCTCAGTTTGCCGTATGTACAGCGAGTCACCTGCCTCCTTTAGCGAAAAGGATAGCACCAGGTGTATTAAGTGTAGTTTGTTTTTAGCTTTGGAGGCCGGGCTAGAGCAGGTAGAAGCGCGGCTCTGTACAGTGGAGGAGGAAGAGAATCGAGTTAGCCAGGCAGCGTCAGGGACCAAGGACCGCGCTAACAGCAGTAGCAATGTTAGCAAGACTAGCCCCCCAGCTTCCCTCAGCAGCCGGGAGAAGAGGACGGCTTTGTGACGGTTAGGAGGAAGCACAGTGCTAAACGCAAACACTTAGAGCACCCGAAGCTTCCCGTCCAAAATAGGTTTGCTCCCTCAGCAACACACCGGCTGTACCAACGACTCTGGTAATTGGCAGTTCTATAGTCAGGACGTGAGGCTGCCAGCGGCCACAGTTAGGTATTTACCGGGGCCAGAGTAGGTGACATCGAAGGATACCTGAAGATGCTAGCCCAGAGTGAGTGTAGGTTCCGTCGTATCGTGATTCACGTTGGCGGTAATGACGCCTGGCGGAGACAATCGGAGGTGCTCAAATTGAACGTAATATCGGTGTGTAAACTCGCTAAATCGATGTCGGATGCCGTAATATTCTCTGGTCCCCGTCCGAATTTGACCAATGATGAAATGTACAGCCGCTTTTCATCATTTAACCGCTGGTTATCTAGATGGTGCCGAAAACAACATAGGCTTTGCTGATAATTGGCGTGCGTTTTGGGGGAAAACCAGGTTCTGTTTCCAAAGACGGCATCCATCCCACTTGGGAGGGCTCTGCTGTCTTATCTTGTGATTATTTAATGCCCCCTGGCCCATACTCAGATTTTTTAACTGAGATTTCTGAATTTCTATCCAGTATAATCCATCCATCCATTTTCTCCCGCTTTAATCCAGCTGGGTCGGGGGCAGTTTGCTGCCCAATCCTCATAGCACATGACCCCTATGAACCCCTTGGCCTGCACCCTGTGCCACGAAGTGCTCGGGACACCCACTTTGTGCAGTGCCCCTTGGTTCAAGGACACAGGTGGGTACATATGGTCACAACTACACATAGGACACAACACTTCAGCACATGAAACATCAATGCTCTTTACATTCTTATTACAATCCCAAAGACAAGGGTACAATCGCACTTACTATGAGTAATAATAAGCACATACCTGATCATTGATGTGACTGATGCAGACAAATTGTGCATTCAAAATGATGTGTCAAAATCAAATGTTCAAATCAAAGTGAAAAAGTGAACTAATAAGTCCTTTTCATTCTCATTAGTTTGAACAGAAGAAGAGAATATGCTCTAACATGTGCTGTTCACAGATTCTGCTTTCCCTGCACACGCGTCTACATCCAGAACCGCAGGGCTTATGGGGAGGTGTACTGCCCCAGTGGAGAGCACTGTCCGCAGGATAACACTCCCAACAGCCCCCCCTGGGCATTCATGCAGGGAGAGGTCACCACCATCCTGGGCTCTGCCGGGGCAGGGGCTGCCTCCATCCCTGCTGCTGCCCCACCCCCTGGTCCTAGCCCGGCTCCTGGGGGAGGGCCCAGATCACGCCTCTGACCTCTGCACACTTCTATACAAGAGCAAAATGTGTTCTATCATCAGCGCCCTGTAGAGCACACAACACAAGAGCAGAACGTGTTCTATCATCAGCCCTGTACAACCATACACTGTATATACACTATATAAATACATATATATGTATATAGGAATGACATAGTTAGCCTGCTTGTTCCACAGTTCTACATTGGAGCCTGGGCTTACTTCAATTGCCTTCTATTAAAAAATGTCCAATTCAGTTGAAGAAATTCTCCCATCTCTGTAACTACTGATTCCAGGCTCATCCCCTGGTGTCTGATAATGAACAGTTATCAGGACAATGTAAGGAGCAGTGTTGTGGAAATTAAAGTCAGTAATGCCTGTCGGTGCTAATCCCCCTACAGTCCTACCCAGGGCATACATGAATACATACATACATACACCCAACTGATCTTAAATCCAAAATTTCAGGAAAGTTTGGGCCGATCTTGGAGCATGTTTTGGTTTTGTGTTGTCATGGTTACACAGACAGATATTTGTCTAAGGTCTGGCATTTGGACGTTTTGTCCACACAAGTATGTTTCTTTCCTTCTATAGTTTTGTGATTTTGGGGTTGTTCATTTCTTTAGTAATTGAACACAGAAAATGATGGACTGTCTTTGGCTCCCACTCTGTTCTCAGTCTTTCCCTGGTCTAAGCTGGTCTGCAGCATTGGTTCTGCTGCTTTGGGACCAGTGTTATCATGGACCCTCAGGAGACTGTGGGGTCCCTAGTGTGGAAGGGGTCTTATTTTAAACCAGTGGTGTCTTTTGGAAATCTCTGAGTAAATTTAACCTAGCATTGAGTGTAAGTGGGTAAGGTGAATGTTGTGCTGTGCAGTTTCAGCTTGGATCCAAAACAATCGATTTCTTCAAGGGCCTTGTCAAAAGCCGCCTAGGATTTTCATTTAATACTATCAAATATGTCAATACTTTTCTAAGTGTAATCAAATAAAGATGGATCTTTATCTTATCTTTATCTCCTGAAATAATAATTTACAAATGTGTCTCATGGTCTCATATTCATGCAATTTGCAAAGTGCCTTTACATGATAAATCTGGGGTTCTCAGCTGATCTCGCGGGTTCAGGTTCGAGTCGAGTTTGGATGGGGTTTGGACTGGGTTTAGGTCGGGTTTGGGTGGGGTTTAGGTCGGGTTCGGGTGGGGTTCAGGTCGGGTTCGGGTGCTTCCCTGTAATGAGCTCCTGCAGTAGGAACTGAACTTAACACACCTGCTGACGTCACTTCCCGGTGTGTGTACGCTGTTCTGCTGTATCGACAGTGTGCTAGCTTATCTGTGTCTTTGTGAAGCTAGTATATTTGTTATTTTAAGTCTAAAAGTCTTATTTTAAAATCTACTCTCCGCTCGAGGTGCGTGTCTTAGTCATCTAAACTCTCCTCTTAGCTCTACTTTTGCATTTGCTTGGTGTTTCTGTTAGCCTGGCTTAGCTTGCTTGACTTCCGCATAGCTTAGCCTTAGCCATGGCGTCTACCTCTTCGCTCACCCCTCTGTTCTGCTCAGTTTGCCGTATGTACAGCGAGTCACCTGCCTCCTTTAGCGAAAAGGATAGCACCAGGTGTATTAAGTGTAGTTTGTTTTTAGCTTTGGAGGCCGGGCTAGAGCAGGTAGAAGCGCGGCTCTGTACAGTGGAGGAGGAAGAGAATCGAGTTAGCCAGGCAGCGTCAGGGACCAAGGACCGCGCTAACAGCAGTAGCAATGTTAGCGAGACTAGCCCCCCAGCTTCCCTCAGCAGCCGGGAGAAGAGGACGGCTTTGTGACGGTTAGGAGGAAGCACAGTGCTAAACGCAAACACTCGGAGCACCCGAAGCTTCCCGTGCAAAATAGGTTTGCTCCCCTCAGCAACACACCGGCTGTACCAACGACTCTGGTAATTGGCAGTTCTATAGTCAGGGACGTGAGGCTGCCAGCGGCTACAGTTAGGTATTTACCGGGGGCCAGAGTAGGTGACATCGGAGGATACCTGAAGATGCTAGCCCAGAGTGAGTGTAGGTTCCGTCGTATCGTGATTCACGTTGGCGGTAATGACGCCTGGCGGAGACAATCGGAGGTGCTCAAATTGAACGTAATATCGGTGTGTAAACTGGCTAAATCGATGTCGGATGCCGTAATATTCTCTGGTCCCCTGCCGAATTTGACCAATGATGAAATGTACAGCCGCTTTTCATCATTTAACCGCTGGTTATCTAGATGGTGCCCCGAAAACAACATAGGCTTTGCTGATAATTGGCGTGCGTTTTGGGGGGAAACCAGGTCTCGTTTCCAAAGACGGCATCCATCCCACTTGGGAGGGCTCTGCTGTCTTATCTAGAAATATGACCGACAGCATCTTCGCTTCATTTGACAAACCAGAGGTGGGACCTGGGCACAGAGCAGGAGTTCAGAACACTCCTCTGAGCTTCCTCCTCTCAATCACGTTCAAGTCCAGTGTTCAGGTTTAGTGCAGCAAATAGAGACTGTATCTGTTCCTCGCCTGATCAAAAGCAGTCGCCCACTTATAAAAAGAGCAATCTCCAAAAATCTAATAAAAATAACTACCAATAGTACAATTAATAAACAACGAATAAATGGTATGAATTGTGGCTTATTAAATATCAGGTCTCTCTCTTCAAAAGCTCTTAGTAAATGATATAATTATTGATAATAAAATTGATCTTCTTGCCCGAACAGAAACCTGGCTTCAACCAGAAGAGTCTGTGAGCCTAAATGAAGCCACGGCCCCTACTCATGTAGACTTTCATACAGCAGGAGTTTGCGTAGAGGTGGAGGAGCAGTAGTCATATCTCAGTCCAGTTTCCTTCTGAGTCCTAAACCTAAACATGTGTATAACTCATATGAAAGTATTACACTGTCAATCAAGCAGCCAGACTGGAAGAAACATAAACCAATCATGTTTGTGATTATTTACCGGCCCCCTGGCCCATACTCAGATTTTTTAACTGAGATTTCTGAATTTCTATCCAGTATAATCCATCCATCCATCCATCCATCCATTTTCTCCCGCTTAATCCAGCTGGGTCACGGGGGCAGTTTGCTGCCCAATCCTCATAGCACATGAACCCCTGGGCCTGCACCCTGTGCCACGAGCGGCTTGGGGACACCCACTTTGTGCAGTGCCCCTCGGTTCAAGGACACAGGTGGGTACATATGGTCACAACTACACATAGGACACAACACTTCAGCACATGAAACATCAATGCTCTTTACATTCTTATTACAATCCCAAAGACAAGGGTACAATCGCACTTACTATGAGTAATAATAAGCACATACCTGATCATTGATGTGACTGATGCAGACAAATTGTGCATTCAAAATGATGTGTCAAAATCAAATGTTCAAATCAAAGTGAAAAAGTGAACTAATAAGTCCTTTTCATTCTCATTAGTTTGAACAGAAGAAGAGAATATGCTCTAACACGTGCTGTTCACAGATTCTGCTTTCCCTGCACACGCGTCTACATCCAGAACCGCAGGGCTTATGGGGAGGTGTACTGCCCCAGTGGAGAGCGCTGTCCGCTGAATCACATTCCCAACAGCCCCCCCTGGGCATTCATGTGGGGAGAGGTCGCCACCATCCTGGGCTCTGCCGGGGCAGGGGCTGCCTCCATCCCTGCTGCTGCCCCACCCCCTGGTCCTAGCCCGGCTCCTGGGGGAGGGCCCAGATCACGCCTCTGACCTCTGCACACTTCTATACAAGAGCAAAATGTGTTCTATCATCAGCGCCCTGTAGAGCACACAACACAAGAGCAGAACGTGTTCTATCATCAGCCCTGTACAACCATACACTGTATATACACTATATAAATACATATATATGTATATAGGAATGACATAGTTAACCTGCTTGTTCCACAGTTCTACATTGGAGCCTGGGCTTACTTCAATTGCCTTCTATTAAAAAATGTCCAATTCAGTTGAAGAAATTCTCCCATCTCTGTAACTACTGATTCCAGGCTCATCCCCTGGTGTCTGATAATGAACAGTTATCAGGACAATGTAAGGAGCAGTGTTGTGGAAATTAAAGTCAGTAATGCCTGTCGGTGCTAATCCCCCTACAGTCCTACCCAGGGCATACATGAATACATACATACATACACCCAACTGATCTTAAATCCAAAATTTCAGGAAAGTTTGGGCCGATCTTGGAGCATGTTTTGGTTTTGTGTTGTCATGGTTACACAGACAGATATTTGTCTAAGGTCTGGCATTTGGACGTTTTGTCCACACAAGTATGTTTCTTTCCTTCTATAGTTTTGTGATTTTGGGGTTGTTCATTTCTTTAGTAATTGAACACAGAGAAAATGATGGACTGTCTTTGGCTCCCACTCTGTTCTCAGTCTGTCCCTGGTCTAAGCTGGTCTGCAGCATTGGTTCTGCTGCTTTGGGACCAGTGTTATCATGGACCCTCAGGAGACTGTGGGGTCCCTAGTGTGGAAGGGGTCTTATTTTAAACCAGTGGACAGTGTCTTTTGGAAATCTCTGAGTAAATTTAACCTAGCATTGAGTGTAAGTGGGTAAGGTGAATGTTGTGCTGTGCAGTTTCAGCTTGGATCCAAAACAATCGATTTCTTCAAGGGCCTTGTCAAAAGCCGCCTAGGATTTTCATTTAATACTATCAAATATGTCAATACTTTTCTAAGTGTAATCAAATAAAGATGGATCTTTATCTTATCTTTATCTCCTGAAATAATAATTTACAAATGTGTCTCATATTCATGCAATTTGCAAAGTGCCTTTACATGATAAATCTGGGGTTCTCAGCTGATCTCGCGGGTTCAGGTTCGAGTCGAGTTTGGATGAGGTTTGGACTGGGTTTAGGTTGGGTTCAGGTCGGGTTTAGGTCGGGTTCGGGTGGGGTTTAGGTCGGGTTCGGGTGGGGTTCAGGTCGGGTTCGGGTGCTTCCCTGTAATGAGCTCCTGCAGTAGGAACTGAACTTAACACACCTGCTGACGTCACTTCCGGGTGAGTGTACGCTGTTCTGCTGTATCGACAGTGTGCTAGCTTATCTGTGTCTTTGTGAAGCTAGTATATTTGTTATTTTAAGTCTAAAAGTCTTATTTTAAAATCTACTTTCCGCTCGAGGTGCGTGTCTTAGTCATCTAAACTCTCCGCTTAGCTCTACTTTTGCATTTGCTTAGTGTTTCTGTTAGCCTGGCTAGTGTAGTTTGTTGTTAGTTCATAGGGGTGCTGCATATTTTGGGTTGATGGGGGGGAAACCGGAGTACCCGGAGGAAACCCATCCAGACACGGGGAGAACATGCAAACTCCACACAGAAAGGCCCGGGCGACCTGGGGATCGAACCCACAAACCTTCTTGCTGTGAGGCCTGAGTGTTGCCGCCATCCAGTATAATATTAGACTCAAACAAAATTGTAATAGTCGGGGATTTTAACATTCACGTTGATGACAGCACTAACAGTCTAGCACATGCCTTTACAACTCTAATAGGAAACACTGGTCTCACTCAAAATGTAACTGAACCCACACAGAGTCACAAGCACATCCTGGACCTTGTTTTAACCTATGGTATAGACATTGGTCAGCTCAGTGTTCTCCCCCTCAACCCCTTAATTTCAGATCACCGTGAGGAACCTGGGGGTTATATTTGACCAAGACTTATCATTTAAAGCCCATATAAACCAAGTCTTCCACCTCCGCAACATCGCCAAAGTTTGAAATATCCAAAAAATGATGGGGAAAAGCTTGTCCATGCATTTATTTCATCAAGATTAGACTACTGTAACTCTCTGCTGGCAGCCTGCCCTAAAAGCTACTAAAAAGCATTCAGCTTGTTCAAAATGCAGCAGCAAGATTATTAACAGGAACAAATAGAAGAGAACACATTACTCCAGTGTTAACTTCACTTCACTGGCTCCCGGTCGAGTTTAGAATTAAATTTAAAATCCTTCTTCTCACATATAAAGCTGTAGATGGGACGGCCCCATCTTATATTACTGACCTGACAGCACCTTACAAACCAAACAGACACTGTGCTCACAAAATGCAGGGCTACTAGTGTCCCCAAATTTAATAAACTTACAATGGGAGGTAGAACTTTTAGTTACCAATCTCCTGTTTTATGGAATCAGCTTCCACCTCATGTCAGAGAGGCAGACACAGTCTCTACATTTAAGGTTAGGCTTAAAACATTCTTCTATGAGAAAGTTTATGGCCAGGCTAGAGGAGCAGGGTTAACTCCACAGCTGAAGTCAGGCTGCTCCAGGAGTTAGATGCTGGGGGAAGTATGGTGCCCTGAGCCTCTGTCCTCTTATTCAAACTGCTCCCTCTCCTTCATCTCTGTCCCATAACCTCATGTTTTACACAGACAAATCAGTTCACTGCTGTTCACCAGTGTCTCTCTCTTCTTCTCTTCCGCTCCCTCTGGGAGTGGAGCTGTTTCAGAGGTTTCAGATGTTTCGGAGGTTCCAGATGTTCCTCCTGTGAGCAGACGCTGACAAGACCTTAGCTCTACCCCTCTCCACTCACCTGCCTGGATGGAGTCCCACCTGCCTGGATGGAGTCCCACCTGCCTGGTTGAAGCCCTCAACCTAAATAAGCCGATGGCCAGTCCCCCACACGTCTGCCCGTCCCTCTGACCCTGCTCTCTATAAACTGACTGATTCCTGAAGCTCTGGTCCGAAGGTGCGCTGTATGGCGACAGCTGGTTGGCAACAGCTGTTGGCAACAGTGTCTGGAGAGAATTTTCCCATACTGCACCTGCCGGTGGGTTTTTTGCTCTCTGGCACCGAGGATCGTGTGTTCATTGAGGCTGAGGATGGGACAGTGTGTTTGCTGATGTCTGTGTCAGATTATGTTTCCATGTTTTTCACTGTGAAGCCCATTGGGGGCAACTCTTGCTGTGATTCTGGGCTATAGAAATAAAATTGAATTGAATTGAATAGGAGAGGGTCACATGATGTGGCTGCTATGCTCAGTGGCTCTGCTCAGTGACTGTGCTTGGTGTGTTTTGGCAGCTTCATATAAAATTTAAATCAGGAATAAACATTCTCCGGTGCTGCCTAGCCTCTGCTCCCTCCTGCAGGACCTTCTGCCTCCTGTTTACTGTTAGAACAGTACTGTCCATAAGATTGTGTGTGGGTGTGTGAGGGACAGAGGATCCAGCTGGTGACCGCTGGCTGTGTGCAAACTGCTCATACTGAGACTCATCTGGAACAACATTCTCCATGGAGATGAAGTTTTATGCTGTACTATGGGACATTATAACCAAAAGAAAAACATTTCCATGGAAACAAACACGAGGAGGCCCTCCTCCAGGCCAAGTAAGAGTCAGGTTTATAAGTTATCGACAGGCTACATGTGAAACGGTAGTTGGTTGGCAGTTGAAATCCCACTCTCAACATTAAAAAAATAAAATAAAATCTGACCCCCAATGGTTGAGGTTGCCTGGTGTGATTCCAGCTGCCACAGAGCTGGAACACAGGCAAAACAGCCCTTTGCCTGTGTTCCAGCAGCATTCATACCCCAGTGTCTGCCTACACTGGTGTATGAATGTGTGTGTGAATGGATGAGTGGGTCCTTTTTGTAAAGCACTACGAGTGTCTTGAAGGTGGAAAAGCATTGTATAAAAATGCGACGATTTAGCATTATCCAGGTCTATCCTGACAACACCGTCTGCCTCCACTCTCCCGACGCCCTCCCTCACACCCCGTGTCTCTTGTTCCTCCGCCTAAAGACATCATCTACAAAAGGGGAGGTAAATGTCTTTATCATATCACTGTTGTAGTGTGGTCCTTGCAAGTGAGTATGGCACTGATCTTAAGAATCAAAACACCAAATTTCGACGTAACCAACTTGGCCAACGTGCTTTTGTAATTAAGAATAAATCAATAATACAGTTAGTATCTGTAACAATCCCCTTATTATAATCATGCGTAGGCTATTACAAGTAATGATCAGTCTGAAAAAGACACTGTCCACAAGAGGGCGCTCTCCTATCGTCTATCTGCAGCCTTGCTGCCCTCTCTTCGGCCCTCTCACATGGGGCCTTTCACTTTGGCCCTCTGATAATAAGATTAGTTAACCTTTTTTAACTAAGTGTTGGCTTAACAGTTCCCAGCCCTAAATGCGATACCCCGCTTCCTTCATGAGTAGTGCCTCATTAGGGCCATTGTTGCGTCCTTCTCAGGTGTTAATTGCTAATGGATAAACCTTGGCCCGCGAAGGACGTGCGCAACGCGTGCGACCTAAATCCATAACCAGGCGTTTGGCTCAGGGCAGACTTCAGCATGCTGCGCTCTCATTTACATCACATCCATCAAGAAAAAGGTGCAAATGACGGCGCCTTCGAACGGGAATAATGTGTTAGGTCTGTGTGGAGATCCAGGCTGAACAGCAGCTACTGCAGCTCCTCGTGTTCTAAAGACAGTCTGACTAAAAATATGATATAAATATAAACATGATTTTGTCTTAAATCTACAGGTAATTGAAGAAATTATCAAGAAACTTTCAAAACAAAGAATGCCCAAATGCCCATGGACAATATTCACTCTGGGGCGTGCGCGCATTTTCACTCAGAAGCCTTCCATTAATGACCTCATTATGCATGCAGGTGCTACACCGCTGCGCGCGTTAATCGACCCTCCATACCAGCCTTTACGCATCACGAACCCACCCCCAAACCACGGAAGGCCCGTCCCAGGTCCTTGGACGGAGTTGGGGGTGAGGCGGAGAGGCGACAGAGCGCGGGCACAAAGCTGGATTGTTTGTTGTTGTTGGATTGTTTTGGCATTCGCGAGTCCGGAGCTCCACATTTGTCTTTATGTTTTGGGATGAGTCCCTCTAAGGCAACACTGACATTAAACCCGTGATGAACAAGACCAAACCAAGGCCAAAGCTGGCTGGGCATCTTAGAAACCCGGGACTAGGACTAAACTGGCCACACAAGGTCTGAGCTGGATCCAAACGAAGGCCACCGGACTAAGCATCAATAAACATCGGTTTAAACTCGCACTAAACCTGAACACGTCTGCGTCCAAACGAGAGCCAGGCCTGAGCGTGTACACTGTCCACTTCACGTTGCGCGTGCGCGCACGGTTCCTTCCTGTTATTTCTCCAGGTGCCCGTTCTCACAGTCTGGCCCTGGACCTCCCGCCTGCACATCAGTTACATGCCCATTCAGGGGCCATTAGGCGGGCCTTTGACATTTAGGGGCCCTGTCTGCAGCCGGCCACGAGTGTGTATTCCCGGGGCCCATGACACTTACCCATTACGCGCTCCCACTGTGGCATTACACACGCTTTGGACCGCGTTCAATTCAAAGTAAAAATATAATTGTGCCATTCAGTTACTTTAGCGACAGTTGAATCCGCACGGAGCCAGAATTTCTGACAGATTATTTGAAACGAAAATGCACCAACCCTGATTAGGCCTAAGCATATTTCTGTAACTAAGATCCAGTGGGTAGGCCTATATCCTACTAGCCTTTATTTTCAAACCATAGCCTCTCATATATCACTGATACGTGGCTAGTTCGTTGAGATGCCATTTTAAACTCCGTACCGAATAAAAATGACCAGCGTAGACCCTCCGCATATCAGTGCGCGGTCAGAAAAGCACATGATGCAGCGTCTCAGTTTGACTCATTTGGATGTAATCAGAAGCTCTGATCTTGTATTTGTTTATCAGTACCACCAATCTAAGCGGCTGCAATTAGTGCCGAAGTGATAGCCGGGGGAATTAACGACTTTGACGCCTCGCAGCTCTCCAGGCAGGGCCCACTTCACACTGATCCTTTCACACGCCCTCAGGACCAACGACCGCGCCCCGGCTCCTCCCTGTACCGAATCTGTCAGCCGTGGGTTATAAGTAACATCCCATAAGAGCTAAAAGTCCAGAAAATCGATAAAACACTAAAAATTGCTGTGGGTGTGTGTGTTTAAATCGCTGTGTCACTTGATACTGATATCCCTTAATCAGAGGTCGGTACTCACTTATACTTGAGTAACTTTTTAACGTATAGACACACTGCTATTTGATTTTTTTAATTTAAGTAACACTCTTACTTTAGTAAAAATTGTGCTTCTTTTTCCTACTGTCAGTGACTCTACAAGTGACAAAATTCATTCATTCATTAATCATTGCATTTATATATTCAAGAAACCCAAAGTGCTTTGACAGTATGAAGTGATTTGAACATGTGTGTTTCTTGCAGTTCCTTCAGATATGATTTAGTTAAGCCTAGTTTTGTACAGTACAGTGCAGTGCAGTGCAGTGCAGTGTAGTGCAGTGCAGTGTACTGCAGTACAGTGCAGTGTAGTGCAGTGCAGTGTAGTGCAGTGCAGTGCAGTACAGTACAGTGCAGTGCAGTACAGTACAGTGCAGTGCAGTGTAGTGCAGTGCAGTGTAGTGCAGTGCAGTGCAGTGCAGTACATTACAGTGTAGTGCAGTGCAGTGCAGTACAGTACATTACAGTGCAGTGCAGTGCAGTACAGTACATTACAGTGTAGTGCAGTGCAGTGCAGTACAGTACATTGCAGTGCAGTGCAGTACAGTACATTACAGTGTAGTGCAGTGCAGTGTAGTGCAGTGCAGTGTAGTGCAGTGCAGTGTAGTGCAGTGTAGTGTAGTGTAGTGCAGTGTAGTGCAGTGCAGTGTAGTGCAGTGTAGTGTAGTGTAGTACATTACAGTGTAGTGCAGTGCAGTACAGTACATTACAGTGCAGTGTAGTGCAGTGCAGTACAGTACATTACAGTGCAGTGCAGTACAGTACATTACAGTGTAGTGTAGTGTAGTGCAGTGTAGTGTAGTGCAGTGCAGTGCAGTGTAGTGCAGGGTAGTGCAGGGTAGTGCAGGCCGGTATGGAGAGTCGATTAACGCGCGCAGCGGTGTGGCACCTGCATGCATAATGAGGTCATTAATGAAAGGCTTCTGGGTGCTCACACGCCACCATATTATAGAGTCAATATTGTCCATGGGCATTTGGACATTCTTTGTTTTGAAAGTTTCCACTCTGGCAGATTATGGCTCTCCATCTTCACAGAACTCAACATCCCCGAGGCCTGTGTCCGATCGCCTGTCATGGGTCTAAACGTCCAGCTCTCTGGTAACATTGAAGTACAGTGCAGTACAGTGCAGTACAGTACAGTTCAGTTCAGTACAGAACAGTTCAGTACAGTACAGAGCAGTTCAGTACAGTGTAATTCAGTACAGTACAGTACACTGCTACATGTCCAATCTGTCCAACAGAGTGGATAGAGTACAGTATATCCAAGAATTGTACTTAAGTAATGGTAACGTTACTTCAGAATATTGTTACTATTATTATTAAGTGGAAGTACAAATTACTGGTACAAAATATTTGGGCAAACTACTACTCAAGTCAGAGTAACTCAAAGAGTAACTGTTTGATTCATAATTTAAAGTGAATGCAGTGTGAAGGGCACCACACGAAATAATGCCCAAAACCTGATTTTTTCAAAGTACAAACTCAAAAATGAGACAAACTAAATCATATCTGAAGGAGCTAAAATAAATGTTCTGTAAATAAATAATGTTCAGATCTTCTCATATTGTCACATAAATCTTTTTTTTTTCCACTTGTAGACTTATAGTGAGAAGAGTAAACACAACTTTTACTAAAGTAAAAGTACTGTTACTTAAATTCAAAAATATATATTTCTCAAGTAGGAGTAAAATGCTACTAGAAAAGTACTCTGGAAAGTACAACTACGTACAAGTAAATGTAACTGAGTAAGCTACTATTTGCACAATACATTTTGTAAAATAAATGTGGTATGAGTAATCTGTGAAAATGATTTGAAATATTATTTGTAGCCTACACACTCCGCTTGGTGCATGCGCGGTTACGCACAAATTACGCACGGATTGTCCGGTCCCCTCTGTGACAGTAATAGGCCTAACAGTAATTGCCTCATGATGAACTGCGCTAAAGAGCCGCTGGACAGAGCTGGGGCTCCCGGTGTGGCCCTCTGCAGCCGCCGGCCAATATACAGCTCACCAGGGGGCTGCCGGTGCCATTCCCCCGGGCCTTTCCTGTATCACACCGGGGGCGGGGCCTTAGTGTGGCGCCTTATAAACGGCGCGCACCAGGTTCACGACGTACACAGCCACAGGTCTCCACTCGTGAGGGAGAGACACACGTCTAAACTGCGACTGAGCGAGCGAGAGCCGAGCAGCGAGCGAGCCGAAAGGCACTGGGCCATGGACGCGCTCTGACTCGGCACTGGATTAGAGCCGCGCTGTGAGGAGACTGTTACCAGAGAGCCGAAGCTTTCGACCCGCTGTGAGGAGACTATTACCAGAGAGCCGGACCTTTAGACCCGCGACAGGCGATCGGACACAGGCCTCGGGGATGTTGAGCTCCGTGAAGATGGAGAGCCACGATCTGCCAGAGTGGAATACTTTCTACAGCGAAGCCAGCGAGGTAAGAGCCGTAAACTCAGGGTCTGTTCTCTATAGCGCTGACGGCTGACGTTCTAACATATGTTTGTTCTAATTAAAAATAGGCCCATGTTTATTATTTATCATTCTGTAACGCAAAGGGAACTTATTATTATTATTATTATTATTATTATTATTATTATTATTATTATTATTATTATTATTATTATCATCGTTAATAATAATAATAATAATAATAATAATAATAATAATAATAATAATAATAATGTTAGTAACAGCGCATATAGCCTAATAAAGCGGCGTGTTTTACGCACAGTCTGCGCAGGCCATGAGAGCGCGAGGCCCGAGGCCTGTGTCGCGTTAACCTGATCATTCTCAATGGAGATAATCTCATCATATCGTCTCACCTGTTCTGATCCAATTAACACAGAGCGCCCGCTGCGTCTACCCGCGAGCCACAGGATTCTCCTGAGACAACCACCAAAATAGACATTTTTAAAGATTTAAACTCCTTTAAATTTATAGTAAACAAATATAATGACAGAAATAGTGTGGACATACGTGGCGATTTGCCGCATTTTCCTGCCCTCGGTTCAGATCCTCAGAGGCCGTCTGTGTTTGCATCTGACGCGCTTTTTACGCATTTTCAGGTTAACACGGCCGTGCGAAGCTCCCGCACTGAGGCCTCATTGTGCATTCATAACAAATTTGAACTGCGTTTCAGAGCCTCTCTTCCCTCTGTGAAAAATATGAACGACACAGAGACTAGCCTATTTGCAGAGTGTAATATAGAGTATCCTATATTCTAGAGTACATTATAAATGTACGATAAATGAGTCTGCATTAAACCTGATCGTTTCAAACAGGTCGAAATATTCTTGTGCGAATATGAGTCTAACTCGTGGCTGTGCTTTCAGATGTACCCGTCCCCCTCCTCTATGACGTCTCTGGGCTCCATGGGCTCCATGGGCCCCATCAACAGTTACATCAATCTGAACACGGCCCCCAGCCTCAACATGGCTTACCCCAGCCAGGCCCTGAGCAGCTCCCCTCTGGGCTCCATGAGCCAGGGGCCTGCACACATGTCCCTGTCTCCAGTCAACTCAGCCCCTCTCACACAGCTTGGCTCCACGGCCCCGGCTCTGGGCTCCATGTCACATTATCAGAACGTGGGCCAGTCCATGAGCCAGCTAGGCTACCCTTCCACCGCTACCATGAGCCGCAGCCCCAAAGAAGCTCCGCCCAAACCCTACCGGCGCTCCCTGACCCACGCCAAACCGCCCTACTCCTACATCTCCCTCATCACAATGGCCATCCAGCAGAGCAACAGCAAAATGCTCACTCTCAACGAGATCTACCAGTGGATCATGGACCTGTTCCCTTATTACCGTGACAACCAGCAGCGCTGGCAAAACTCCATCCGCCACTCTCTCTCCTTCAACGACTGCTTTGTCAAAGTGGCCCGCTCGCCCGACAAGCCCGGCAAAGGCTCCTACTGGACCCTGCACCCCCAGTCCGGAAACATGTTTGAGAACGGCTGTTACTTGCGTCGCCAGAAGCGCTTTAAGATCGAGGAGAAGGCTGCTAAGAAGGCCTCCAAGAACCAGGAGGGCTCCTCCAAAGGCCCCCGAGCTGAGCCTGAGGAGCACAGCCCCACGCGGGCCTCAGACGAGCCTGATTCGGCCCACTCAGACAGCTCTCACCCGGGCTCTGCGTCTGAGGAGCCCGCCTTGCACCGCTCCTCTCTGGGATCTATGGACTGCCCCCCTATGCCAGGCTCACACCTGCACCCCCCCAGCTCGACGTCGCCCCCTATGGGCCTGTCCTCTTCTCTGCTGCACCAGGGGGGCCTGCTCCCGGGGGCCATGCAGCAGCACCTGGATCTTCACAGTGACCTCAAGTCCCTGGACCCTCATTACAACTTCAACCACCCCTTCTCCATCACCAACCTTATGTCTAGTGAGCAGAAGATGGAGCTCAAAAGCTACCAGGAGCAGGTCATGGGCTATGGCTACGGAGGGGCCTCTCCAGTGGGGGCCAAACCGGTGTATGACAGCCCCGGGGCCACAGCCATGGACTCAGGGGCCTACTACCAGACGCTGTACAGCCGCTCGGTGCTGAATGCATCCTAATGCACAGTGTGTGGACAGTGGTGTGTATAGATGTACATATGAGGGGAGAGGATGTCTTATTTATAAGGGAGAGCTAATATATGTGCAGCCTGCTGGGCTGTAGAGCCTGGTTACTGTGGTGTTACTGCTGTTGTTACGTCTTCAGCCTGCAGACGGGCCCGTGTTACGGCCGGCTCACACGGGGCCGTGTTACGGCCGGCTCACACGGGGCCGTGTTACGGCCGGCTCACACGGGGCCGTGTTACGGCCGGCTCACACGGGGCCGTGTTACAGCCGCTCACACGGGGCCGTGTTACGGCCGGCTCACACGGGGCCGTGTTACGGCCGGCTCACACGGGGCCGTGTTACGGCCGGCTCACACGGGGCCGTGTTACGGCCGGCTCACACGGGGCCGTGTTACGGCCGGCTCACACGGGGCCGTGTTACGGCCGGCTCACACAGGCCCATGTTACTCATCAAAGTGCCTTCCACATTTCAACTTGGTCACTTTTGTATCTTTAGACTTTTGTATGTATTTATCTGTGTCTATAACATCGGGACTCAGACTGGAGCCCTTTGTCCTTCTGCTTTGAATGCTTCTGAACCACTTCTGTCATTTTATACATTTCACGTAAAAATGTTTATTTTCTCAATGCGAAGAATAAAATTATTTAATAGTCCCTGTGTGTCCTGTGTGATTAGCCTGACTTTGACTCTGAATCCATCCATCCATCTTCTCCCGCTTAATCCAGCTGGGTCACGGGGGCAGCGTGCTGCCCAATCCTCATAGCACCTGACCCCCCCTATGAACCCCTGTGCAGGTGGTGAACCCACAGGAGGGTGACTCTGAATCATAGAGTGTATATGTTCCAAATAGGAAGTTTGTGGGCTCTTCTGGCTCCTTTTGACCTTGGCTCCCATTGACTTACATTGGAATATGGCGGCTCCTCTCTCTGTAACTCCTGCTGTGAGCCTCGTTATTTTGGTCTTAAAATGTTTGTATCATGTCAAGCAGGTTAGCTCTACATGATCCTGTGTTTTTTTCCGCCATTTTGTCCATTAAAAAAAATCTGACTTATGACATAAAGCCCGGCTCGAGTTTCAATTGAGCAGAGCTGAACTACGGATGACGTCACACTCACTTAGTCCACTTCTTTATCCAGTCTGTGCTCTAAATACAGTCCTGAGAAGGGTCATTTGCATACAGTGGTGCTCAGGGGCCACTGCTCAAGGCCCGGGACCTAACCTGTCTTTGGGAGTTTGAATGTTGTCTTATCTCATTTAAATGTATAGTAGGGGAGGGCCGCTTCTGAGCGGGGCCCCAGCCTGCTCCAGCCCAGGCTCTAGGGGCTGACACACTGCTCTCTCAGTGGCCCCTGAACTGGAGATAAGGGGCTGATATGGTGCTCAGGTGAAGGCTGAGGCTGCACTGTGATTGGTCGGGACAGTCACATGACCCAGATACAGTCTGGACCATTGTGAGGAGTGTGATAGTGAGTGACCCACAACTGACCCACTTCCACTGCAGCGCGGACACACTGATCTGCCCACACACACACACACACACACACGTCTCACACACACACACACGTCTCACACACACACACACGCACACGTCTCACACACACACACGCACACACGTCTCACACACACACACGCACACGTCTCACACACACACACACACACACGTCTCACACACACACACACACACACACACGTCTCACACACACACACACACACACGTCTCACACACACACACGCACACGTCTCACACACACACACACACGTCTCACACACACGCACGTCTCACACACACACACGCACACGTCTCACACACACACACGCACACGTCTCACACACACACACGCACACGTCTCACACACATATACGCACACATCCCACTCACACACTCCACTCACACACACACACCTCACTCACACTCACTTATATGTCCCACTCACACACACATATCCCATTGGTGCATGCACTCCACTCACACATGGCCCCTCACACATACGCTCCACACACACGTCTCGTACATACACACACACATCCTCCACACACACACACACACACGTTCCACACGTCACACACACACACACACACACACACACGCACATCTCACACACACACACACACACACACACGTTTCATACACATACCCAAGCCCACACACACACACACACGTTCCACACACACACGTTCCACACACACGTCTCATACATACACACATGTCCCTCCCACCCACACACACACGTTACACACACACACACTCCACACACACAGACACGTCCCATAACTTATTTTAACCCATATCTGAACATTAAAGGTGACATATGTGCAGTCAAGAACACAAGGTGCTGGTGGATGCTGCAGTGTGCTGCTGGGTGCTGGTGGGTGCTCCCCACTGCTGCAGGGTGCTGCTGGGTGCTGGTGGGTGCGGGGGCAGCGTGCTGCCCAATCCTCATAGCACCTGACCCCCCCTATGAACCCCTCTGCAGGTGGTGAGCCCACAGGAGGGTGACTCTGAATCATAGAGTGTTTATGTTCCAAATAGGAAGTTTGTGGGCTCTTCTGGCTCCTTTTGACCTTGGCTCCCATTGACTTACATTGGAATACGGCGGCTCCTCTCTCTGTAACTCCTGCTGTGAGCCTCGTTATTTTGGTCTTAAAATGTTTGTATCATGTCAAGCAGGTTAGCTCTACATGATCCTGTGTTTTTTTCCGCCATTTTGTCCATTAAAAAAATCTGATTTATGACATAAAGCCCGGCTCCAAATTCAATAGCACCACGAGTTTCAAATGAGCAGCGCTTATTGTCAGTGCATATTCGCGCCTAATTAAATCATGACAAAAAATAAACAAAATAGATCCTAGATTGTAGACGGGGCTGCGTGCAGCCTATCAGCAGCAGTCAGGGCTGCATGCAGTCGACTTAACCCCTCTACAAACAGTTTTTCATGTTTATCAGAAAATAACTACTCAGTATTCTGTTTGAGTGTAATTTTCAGGACATTTAGGGCTGGATTCAGCTTAGATTTATCTGGTCAGCCTAGTGCTGGTGGATGCTGGTGGATGCTGGTGGATGCTGGTGGATGCTGGTGGGTACGGCTAGGTGGGTACAGGTTGGTGCTAATCGTTGCTGGTGAGTGCTGATGGATGATTATGGGTGCTACTGGGTGCCGCAGGGTGGAGCTGCTTGGAGACTGAGTGTGATGCAAATGAGCCACTGCATCCTGGATCCTGGAGCAGTTCTGTTTACTCAGACCTGAGGAGAGGGAGGGGCCCTCACCTGGCCCCGGGACACCCCCGCTCAGACTCTCTCACGCGCACACAAGCACACACAGGATTTCTGTGTTTTTGAGGGGACATTACATTGACTTACATTCATTTCCTGATCATGACCATATTTGCCACTTGTCCAATCTTAAAGCAACAGTATGTAACCTTTATAGCAAAATAAATACATAAAATGTAGTTTTATTTTTTATTTTTGTTGTTTTTAGTTATTTTTGTTGTTTAGTGCACTGAAATAAATGTGCCCTTACAGTGAGTGGGCTTGTATCTCCACAAACCTGACTCTTATTTGGCCTGGAGGGTCTCCTCCTGCTTCCTTTGGCTGTAATATTTCACATTATGGCATAAAACACATCTATTTTCCCTGTTCCAAAGTACGGTTTTCACTTTCTGTTTTTGTGGGGCGATGCCACTAACCCTAAACTGAACCTTAAACCATGTTGTTGCTGTTTTTTTGTCCCCATTAGAGAATCAGGTCCCCATGATATGAGTGAGCAGATTTGAGTCCCCACAGTGTTGTGAATGCCCACTCACACACTTCCATGCAGACACTCAGTCGGTTAGTCCAGTTTTTGCACAGACACTTAGCTCCACCTCCTCTGCACCTGTCCCCGCTGATGTTCTGTCCCCGCTGTGCACCTATCCCCTGTCATGTGCAGCTTTTTTCTGTTAATGCCGCTCCACATCCTCTAACACTGATGTCCCACAGGAAACACCATGGATCTGCTTCATAAGGGACAAGGGACAGAGTATCGAGGACGGATTGCCAAAAAGACAGAAAACTGAAGGACAGTGGAGACTGAGAGGGACAGTGGGACAGACAGAGGGACAAGAAACAGCAGGACAGCACACAGAGAGTGAGACGGGGACAGAGGGACAGAGGAGGGAGTGCGGCTACAGACACTGATAAAAACTGGACTTTGGTCTCAGGGACCGGCTGGAGATAAGGTTCTGCGTCAGGCTTGAGTCACACACACACACTATTTCACCCTAACTGCGAGCTGTCCTGAGCAGGAACCAGGGAGGGAGACGTCTCAATAATCTGCACAGGGACAGGTTTGGGGACAGCGGACATCTGGGCTATAAGTCAGTCCTGATGATAGTGTTGTCCCGATACTAAAATCTCAAAAAGAACAGTTTCGATACTCAATACCTATACTGATACCACAATAATAAAAAAGCACTTTCTTTAGACAACAGAATGTGATTTTCCATTTTAAATGGCAGTACTTTCTTTCTATTCCCACCTGTCCTTATATGTGTGGACCTCAATGGTCCAGGGAGGTTCCACAGTGCTCCATGTGCATACACTAGTCTATGTGCTCTTCTACTTGTTCTGATACACCTCAACATCATTCTAAAGACATTCACGAAAGGTGAATTCTGTCCCATCAATGAGACTTTTTTAGTATCGTTACCTGTTCAAATGAGTATTGAGTTACAATAGTAGTTTTAGGATTGGTTAGTATCTGATTTTTGATCATCCTTTTTGACAAGGCTCAGTCTGTCCCTTTGTCCCTCATAAGTCTGTCCCTTTGTCCCTCATACGGATGTCCCCCTGTCCCTCATACGGATGTCCCCCTGTCCCTCATACGGATGTCCCTCTGTCCCTCCTGGAGCTATTTCTGGAGCTGTCCCCACATGTTTAGTTCTAACTGTGGCGTACACCCTACAGCTCAGTGAGGCATGTAACCTGATCTCTGTTTGCTCAGGCAGAGAAGGAGAGACTGTGACACTCACATCCTGCTTTAGGACAGGTACAAGCCCCGCCCACTCCCCTCTGTGACGCTCACATCCTGCTTTAGGACAGGTACAAGCCCCGCCCACTCCCCTCTGTGACGCTCACATCCTGCTTTAGGACAGGTACAAGCCCCGCCCACTCCCCTCTGTGACGCTCACATCCTGCTTTATGACAGGTATAAGCCCCGCCCACTCCCCTCTGTGACGCTCACATCCTGCTTTAGGACAGGTACAAGCCCCGCCCACTCCCCTCTGTGACACTCGCATCCTGCTTTAGGACAGGTACAAGCCCCGCCCACTCCCCTCTGTGACACTCGCATCCTGCTTTAGGACAGGTACAAGCCCCGCCCACTCCCCTCTGTGACACTCGCATCCTGGTCTGTGACAGATACAAAGGAACAAACCCCGCCCCCCTTCCCCTACCTCTGTGATGCTCACATCCTGCTCCGGGACAGGTACAATCTCCACCCCCGTGTCTCACATCCTGCTTTAGGACAGGTGTATGTGCCGGGTGGGCTGCTGTGGGCCAGGACAAATGTCGGCCTGATGTAACGCTGATTGCTGATACATTAAAAAGTGCAAATATCAGTCGATATATCGGTGCATCTCTAACCCAGATCCAGCTCGTGTGAGTGCAACAGCTCAGTACTGCAGTTAGCATGCACAGCTCTGTTCCAGCATTTTCATATACATTTAAGTCAGCATTCATTCATTCATAAGCATTCATTCATCACAGCTTCGCCTGCTTCTGCGGTGACGGCGAGTTCACAGTTCAGAGGTCACAGGTGAGAAGTGGAGTCAGGCCTGGTCTCATGTGTTCTGCTCCTGTGGTGCAGATGAGCAGAACATGGCCTCCACAGACTCAAGTCAAACATGTTCCACAGATTACAGCAGCAAATATTTGCACCAGTCAGAGAATCACCCGTGTTTACTACTGCAACAATCTCTGACTGTTTAATAGTGAACATCAAATATACTTTATCAGAATAATTTAAACAGTGAGGGCACACAAAGCAACCAGCAATCTGTGTCCATACTCAGCAGCCTGATCCCTGCTCTCCTCACTCCCAGTGCTGTCATCACACTAACATTTGCACACTCCGTCCATACTAAGGAATAGACTCAAAACTCAATACTGGTGCCACAGCGATCATGAGACTGAGATGAATGAGAACTGGATAGAGTTGTCAAAAGTATCAAAAATGGCATAAAAATAAATATTAAAACTAGTATCAAAACTACATCATACATTTACTGATACTAAAAAAGTTAAAAAAAAAAAAAATATATATAAAAAATTAATAAAATAAATAAATAAATAAATAAATAAATAAATAAATAAATAAATAAATAAATAATAATAAAATAAATAATAAATAAATAGTTTAAAAAAAAATTTTTTTAAGTCCCATTGACAGGACAGAAATGAACCTTTCCTGAATGTCTTTAGAATGACGTTGAGTGTACTAGTAGTACTAGTACACACCCATGGAGCACTGTGGAACCTACCTGGACCACTGAGGGATACACACATTTAACACCACATAAGGCCACACTACCGTACCTAATGTTGACAATCACATTCTACTGTCTAAAGAACGAGTGCTTTTATCAACAGGGTATTGGAATCTGTATTGAGGCTGTTCCTTAGCCATTCACTGCACCCTGATATTCCCTGTGTGCTTGTGTATTTCAGATAACCTGATATTCCCTGTGTGCTTGTGTATTTCAGATCGCTGTCATGCCCCACTGTCAGTGAGACGACTCTTTAAATCCTGCATTGTACTGAGTCCATCCAAAATGTTCCAAACACACTGCTCTGGTGTGATCACTCGTGTCTGTGTTAGTTTGAGGAGCCGTAAATGCTCCAGACCCCAGCCCCTCGGAACACATTTCCAACTAAAAATGGAAAGTAGAGATCGGAGCCAAATAGGCCATAAGCTCTGCTTAGATTTGGACCAATAAGTCAGGCAGATTTGGATAATTTTTTCCCAAATTGTGGAATATAATGAATGAAATGAAGCTCTGTGTGTATTTTTACAGCAGATCGACCAAAACAAAATATCGGCCTGTGCTGGCCTGTGCCAACCGATATATCGGTCTAGTTTTCATATTTCCTGAAGAAAAAATTTGTGCATTGATGAAATAAACTCCAAGTATGTCAAGCACTTTGTGTTGCATTTTTTTCTTTAAATCAGGTTTGACTGACTGATTAGAGGGTTACAGCTGCACATTATTGGAATATTTTACAATATGAGAACAGGAATTTTAGTTATAATAAAACAAAAGAATCACATGCTTTCATTTACTAGTGAAACTCAAATGAACAACAAATAAAACTTAACAGAGACAAAATCAGAGCTAAAGCAAAGCTCGTTACTAACATCCGGTTTGTTTAACGCATTTTTGTCTCATTAAGAACCTTGGTGTTATAGCAGTAGATGCTGAATATTGTCAATACTGCGATACTGATACTTTTGCAATAATGATACATTGCTGTGGAATCACGCTGGTGGTGTTCTGCATGTGTACAGTGGAATATTCAGCAGTTACCATGGTGACACAATCAGCACATTAGCCGTTTTAAAGTAGCCTTACACAAAATGTATTTAAAGAGCCCATTTTCAGGAGCCTGTGATCAGCTGTTGCCTGTAGCTGTGTGAGAGGGACTCGTTTAACAGCACAGATCAGCTCTCCTGTTGTAGTTCAGGTTAAGTCAGTTCTTTGTAGTCAGATTGTGTTCAAATTAAGCTTAAAATCTAACAAAGCCTCAGACGGAGCAGCGCCTACAGTTAAAATCGCCCTCCAGGGAATGTTGATGACATCAGCTGAATACGGTGCAGCCCTAATGAGGAAAGGACATTCTAACAGTTGTTTCTGCAGACTACGGGCTGTTCTGGATGTCTGCCACACCTTACTCTGTGGTTTTTGGCTCAGGTTCAGGCCTGGCACACCTCGCCCTCTCCTGCTCCTCCATGTGCCCGCTCACCTGCCCCTGGGCGTCGGACCGCGGGCTTTACTCAACGTAGCCTTTGGACAGAGCCCTGTGAAGGGGAGGCCAGCTGAGGGCTCAACTGTAAAAAGTAACGTCTGTGCCTGATGTTATCACCCACACACCCCACAGCCGCCCGTTCATTAGCAATTTATTATGAGGGAAGTTAGAACATTCAAAGCTCATATCGTTTTTACAAATGAGGAGTAATGAAAACGAGAGACAGTCTCCATGGTAACCTACAGCAACATCCTGTTCAAGCAGCCATGTCCTGACTGTAATATTTAACCCAAGAACAGAGGCAAAATAATACTTTCACATTAGATTTTTTTTGTCTTCAACAAATATAATTTTATGTGCACTCCTATTTGTACACGATGTGAAGCCCATGTGACCACAGTGAGTAATAATAGACCAATCAGGTGCCTTCTTTCACCAAAGTCGGCTCTAGCTAGCTTTAGCAACAAGTTTGATTGACAGCTAATGCTTTGTTGGTTTAGCAACGTCGCACCTGATTGGCTCTGTGGATTTCCAAATATGGGACAAATATGGTGGTGATATCTGCTCCAAATGAACCGCTGTAAGTGGCATCTTTAATCGGCCTCAGCCTGCTCCAGCTGAACTGTCCACACATCTGTACTGTCCGTGTGTCCGGCTGACGCGCCCTGACCCTGCCTCTGTGTACTGATGCTATGGCTGCCTCCCCCTTTTCTCATCATCGCTGTTAGTACTGCTACCGCTATAGCCTCTTGAGACCCTGTGGCCCCACACGAGGACATTACATTTTTGCCTCTTAGCACCATGATTTTCAATTATTTTAAACTTTCACCTGTAATCAACTAAAAACCTCTACAGCAGCTCCCGAAAGTAAAAAAAAAACTGCATGGTAAAGTTTAGATGCAAAATGTATGAATAAAACCAATGTATTTATGTACAATAATGTCTCTTCATGTATCTTAGTGTATCTTCATTTGGCATTAAAATTTGACCCATTTTATTGCCCACAGCAGACGAGAGCCTCAGGAAATGTCACGTCCTCGTTTGAAGACATTGGGACTGTGTTATATTATTGATTGTACATGTTGTTAGGTAAACTTGGGAATATTTAGATGAGTTTACAGTTATAAATCGCTGGACGTTTCTGCTGCTATAGGGAAACTGCTGCCTGTCTCCACTTTTTGCACCTCTACTTTTTTTTGTAACGACTGAAAACCAGAAAAAATTAAAACTGTGGATCACATTTTCAGGCCTTTTTGTGTGTTTTTAACGTCACTCACTGAACCCCAACCCGCTCACGGTCGACTTACGTCACATTCGGCAGGTTTAGGGCTTGAAATAAACAGCTAATTGCTGTAATTTATTTATACATTTTAATGTTTTTACATTTTTTAACCAATGGTGTCATACAGAAGACTTACTTAGTAGGTCCTACTTATCCCAAATAGCAAGAAGAAATGAAAAATGCACACCAGACAAAAGCTCGGGTCTCAGGAGGATAGGACAGCTGTGGCTTCACTACTCCTACTCCTTCTGCTGCATATGAACATACCTGCGTTAATATGCTTTTTAAAAAGGCCATTCAAATGGGATGAGAGCAGTTATTGGGTTTTCCAGGATTTTTATTTGATTCTTTGAGCTGCTGTTCAGGCTTCTGTCTGGTTCCTTTTGGAAACTTGAGTTTGTTTTGACAGATACAAGTTTGTGATTGGCTACTCGTCCTGTCAATCATCCTCCCATCGAAATCGGAGGGATAAGAGAAGGTTCCAGACTGGCCTCTTTGTACAGGGAGGAAAGAGTCTTGGCGGACGCAGCAGGCTGGTGGGAAGGGGGGGGTGTCTGTGGGGATGAATGGGGCCCAGTATGTGCTGTCCCGGGGCCAGAGGGGCAGCACGACTCAGGTAATAACGTCCCATCACTTTCACAGAACACAGTGACGCTCTGATACAGGCACAAAACTCACAACAAGCAGGGCCCACGTTTGGATCCTGGTTCTGGATTCATGTTTGATCTGGGTGCTAATAAGTAAGTAAGTAAGTAAGTAAGTAAGTAAGTAAGTAAGTAAGTAAGTAAGTAAGTAAGTAAGTAAGTAAGTAAGTAAGTATGTAAGTAAGTAAGTAAGTAAGTAAGTAAGTAAGTAAGTAAGTAAGTAAGTAAGTAAGTAAGTAAGTAAGTAAGTAAGTAAGTAAGTAAGTAAGTATGCCCTTTATTATCCCACAATGGGGAAATTCATGTGTCGCAGTAGTAACAGCAACATATATTCCACAAACAGCATGAGTAATTGACATACAGACATACAAGACCAGAGTTAAAGGAAAGGGATATAAAAAAAAAGTGCAAGAGAAAATATTCTAAAAAGGTGATTTGTCCTAATAAATAAGAACAATAAATCAATAAATATAAAAGT
>CM068357.1:38911413-38926413 GCA_034769755.1 Odontamblyopus lacepedii
GTGTGCCCCTGCCCCCTGTGTCTCTGTGTGCCCCTGCCCCCTGTGTCTCTGTGTGTCCCTGCCCCCTGTGTCTCTGTGTGCCCCTGCCCCCTGTGTCTCTGTGTGTCCCTGCCCCCTGTGTCTCTGTGTGTCCCTGCCCCCTGTGTCTCTGTGTGTCCCTGCCCCCTGTGTCTCTGTGTGCCCCTGCCCCCTGTGTCTCTGTGTGCTCCTGTCTCCTGTGTCTCTGTGTGTCCCTGCCCCCGTGTCTCTGTGTGTCCCTGCCCCCTGTGTCTCTGTGTGTCCCTGCCCCCTGTGTCTCTGTGTGCCCCTGCCCCCTGTGTCTCTGTGTGCCCCTGCCCCCTGTGTCTCTTTGTGCCCCTGCCCCCTGTGTCTCTGTGTGTCCCTGCCCCCTGTGTCTCTGTGTGCCCCTGCCCCCTGTGTCTCTGTGTGCCCCTGCCCCCAGTGTCTCTGTGTGTCCCTGCCCCCTGTGTCTCTGTGTGACCCTGCCCCCTGTGTCTCTGTGTGCCCCTGCCCCCTGTGTCTCTGTGTGCCCCTGCCCCCTGTGTCTCTGTGTGCCCCTGCCCCCTGTGTCTCTGTGTGCCCCTGCCCCCTGTGTCTCTGTGTGCCCCTGCCCCCTGTGTCTCTGTGTGCCCCTCCCCTCTGTGTCTCTGTGTGTCCCTGCCCCCTGTGTCTCTGTGTGCCCCTGCCCCCTGTGTCTCTGTGTGCCCCTGCCCGATGTGTCTCTGTGTGCCCCTGCCCCCTGTGTCCCTATGTGCCCCTGTCCCCTGTGTCTCTGTGTGCCCCTGCCCCCTGTGTCTCTGTGTGTCCCTGCCCCCTGTGTCTCTGTGTGTCCCTGCCCCCTGTGTCTCTGTGTGTCCCTGCCCCCTGTGTCTCTGTGTGTCCCTGCCCCCTGTGTCTCTGTGTGTCCCTGCCCCCTGTGTCTCTGTGTGCCCCTGTCCCCTGTGTCTCTGTGTGCCCCTGCCCCCTGTGTCTCTGTGTGCCCCTGCCCCCTGTGTCTCTGTGTGCCCCTGTCCCCTGTGTCTCTGTGTGCCCCTGTCCCCTGTGTCTCTGTGTGCCCCTGTCCCCTGTGTCTCTGTGTGCCCCTGCCCCTGTGTCTCTATGTGTCCCTGCCCCTGTGTCTCTATGTGCCCCTGCCCCCTGTGTCTCGGTGTGCCCCTGCCCCTGTGTCTCAATGTGTCCCTGCCCCCTGTGTCTCTATGTGCCCCTGCCCCCTGTGTCTCTCTGTGCCCCTGTGCCCCGTGTGTCTCAGTGTGCCCCTGCCCCCCGTGTCTCTGTGTGCCCCTGTCCCCTGTGTCTCTGTGTGCCCCTGCCCCCTGTGTCTCTGTGTGCCCCTGCCCCCTGTGTCTCTGTGTGTCCCCGCCCCCTGTGTCTCTGTGTGCCCCTGTCCCCTGTGTCTCTGTGTGTTCCTGTCCCCTGTGTCTCCGTGTGCCCCTGCCCCCTGTGTCTCTGTGTGCCCCTGCCCCCTGTGTCTCCGTGTGCCCCTGCCCCGTGTCTCTGTGTGCCCCTGTCCCCTGTGTCTCTGTGTGTTCCTGTCCCCTGTGTCTCTGTATGCCCCTGCCCCCTGTGTCTCCGTGTGCCCCTGCCCCGTGTCTCTGTGTGCCCCTGTCCCCTGTGTCTCTGTGTGTCCCTGCCCCCTGTGTCTCTGTATGCCCCTGCCCCCTGTGTCTCTGTGTGCCCCTGCCCCGTGTCTCTGTGTGCCCCTGTCCCCTGTGTCTCTGTGTGTTCCTGTCCCCTGTGTCTCCGTGTGCCCCTGTCCCCTGTGTCTCTGTATGCCCCTGCCCCCTGTGTCTCTGTGTGTCCCTGCCCCCTGTGTGTCCCTGCCCCTGTGTCTCTGTGTGCCCCTGCCCCCTGTGTCTCTGTGTGTCCCTGCCCCCTGTGTGTCCCTGCCCCTGTGTCTCTGTGTGCCCCTGCCCCCTGTGTCTCTGTGTGTCCCTGCCCCCTGTGTGTCCCTGCCCCCTGTGTCTCTGTGTGCCCCTGCCCCCTGTGTCTCTGTGTGCCCCTGCCCCCTGTGTCTCTGTGTGCCCCTGCCCCCTGTGTCTCTGTGTGCCCCTGCCCCGTGTGGTGATCCTCAGGTGTCCACACCCCTCTGAAGATGTGGAGCTCCTTTACAAAGACACAGTGTTGGATGTTTAAATTTAGATTTTTTGGGGGGCACTTCTGGAGGCTGTCCTGGGCCGAGGGGCCGAGGGGCCGAGGGGCCGAGGGGCCGAGGGGCCGAGGGGGTATTCCTGCACTGTAAAAAATGAATGAATCATTTTTAGCCTTAACTGTCTGAGCTGAATTTATTTTATTGTATTTTTTTGTGTAGTAACCAAATGATCTGCTTGTGGGGAAATCATTTTTCTCTTCATTAAATTGCAAACTCCAACATGACCTCCACTGGCCGGTCATTTTACTCGACAAATGTTGAAACAAATCGCCGAGTCCGCGGTGTCCACTCTGAAAACTGTACAGACCCATGTGATGTGAGCCCGTTGTGGTTTTGCAGTGTTGTTAGGTTTTCACGCACACTCCTTTAGGCTGTCCACCAGGGAGACCAGGAACCAGGACCAGGAACCAGGACCAGGAACCAAGACCAGGAACCAGGAACTAGGAACCAGGAACCAGGACCAGGAACCAAGACCAGGAACCAGGAACTAGGAACCAGGAACCAGGAACCAGGACCAGGAACCAGGACCAGGAACCAGTACCAGGAACCAGGAACCAGGACCAGGAACCAGGACCAGGAACCAGGACCAGGAACCAAGAACCAGGACCAGGAACCAGGACCAGGAACCAGGACCAAGAACCAGGAACCAGTACCAGGAACCAGGACCAGGAACCAGGAACCAGGACCAGGAACCAGGAACCAGGAACCAGGACCAGGACCAGGAACCAGGAACCAGGACCAGGAACCAGGACCAGGAACCAGTACCAGGAACCAGGACCAGGAACCAGTACCAGGAACCAGGAACCAGTACCAGGAACCAGGACCAGGAACCAGGACCAGGAACCAGGACCAGGAACCAGGAACCAGGAACCAGGAACCAGGATTAGGAACCAGGACCAGGAACCAGGAACCAGGAACCAGGACCAGGAACCAGGAACCAGGAACCAGGAACCAGGACCAGGAACCAGGACTAGATCAGGACCGGCTTAGGACCAGACTAGGGCCAGACTAGGCTTTTCTTCATTTGAAAAGTATGTGACATGTTTCGTATATACTGTTCATTTGACCCGAACATGTTTCGTATATACTGTTCATTTGACCCGAACATGTTTCGTATATACTGTTCATTTGACCCGAACATGTTTCGTAGATACTGTTCATTTGACCCAAACATGTTTCGTAGATACTGTTCATTTGACCCAAACATGTTTCGTATATACTGTTCATTTGACCCAAACATGTTTCGTAGATACTGTTCATTTATTAAACATGTTTCGTAGATACTGTTCATTTGACCCAAACATGTTTCGTAGATACTGTTCATTTGACCCAAACATGTTTCGTAGATACTGTTCATTTGACCCAAACATGTTTCGTAGATACTGTTCATTTGACCCAAACATGTTTCGTAGATTCTGTTCATTTGACCCAAACATGTTTCGTAGATTCTGTTCATTTGACCCAAAAAATTTAACTAGAAACTGTTCATATGACCCAAACATGTTTCGTAGATACTGTTCATTTGACCCAAACATGTTTAAGTAGATTCTGTTCATTTGACCCAAACATGTTTAAGTAGATACTGTTCATTTGACCCAAACATGTTTAAGTAGATTCTGTTCATTTGACCCAAACATGTTCGTAGATTCTGTTCATTTGACCCAAACATGTTTAGTAGATACTGTTCATTTGACCCAAACATGTTTAAGTAGATACTGTTCATTTTATTAAACATGTTTCGTAGATTCTGTTCATTTGACCCAAACATGTTTCGTAGATACTGTTCATTTGACCCAAACATGTTTCGTAGATTCTGTTCATTTGACCCAAACATGTATAGTAGATACTTGTCATATGACCCAAACATGTTTAAGTAGATACTGTTCATTTGACCCAAACATGTTTAAGTAGATACTGTTCATTTGACCCAAACATGTTTCGTAGATTCTGTTCATTTGACCCAAACATGTTTCGTAGATTCTGTTCTTTTGACCCAAACATGTTTCGTAGATACTGTTCATTTGACCCAAACATGTTTAAGTAGATTCTGTTCATTTGACCCAAACATGTTTACGTAGATTCTGTTCTTTTGACCCAAACATGTTTCGTAGATACTGTTCATTTGACCCAAACATGTTTAAGTAGATACTGTTCATTGACCCAAACATGTTTCGTAGATTCTGTTCATTTGACCCAAACATGTTTCGTAGATACTGTTCATTTGACCCAAACATGTTTCGTAGATTCTGTTCATTTGACCCAAACATGTTTCGTAGATTCTGTTCATTTGACCCAAACATGTTTCGTAGATTCTGTTCATTTGACTCAAACATGTTTCGTAGATTCTGTTCATTTGACCCAAACATGTTTCGTAGATACTGTTCATTTGACCCAAACATGTTTCGTAGATACTGTTCATTTGACCCAAACATGTTTCGTAGATACTGTTCATTTGACCCAAACATGTTTCGTAGATACTGTTCATTTGACTCAAACATGTTTCGTAGATACTGTTCATTTGACCCAAACATGTTTCGTAGATACTGTTCATTTGACTCAAACATGTTTCGTAGATACTGTTCATTTGACCCAAACATGTTTCGTAGATACTGTTCATTTGACTCAAACATGTTTCGTAGATACTGTTCATTTGACCCAAACATGTTTCGTAGATACTGTTCATTTGACCCAAACATGTTTCGTAGATACTGTTCATTTGACCCAAACATGTTTCGTAGATACTGTTCATTTGACCCAAACATGTTTAAGTAGATACTGTTCATTTGACTCAAACATGTTTCGTAGATACTGTTCATTTGACCCAAACATGTTTAAGTAGATACTGTTCATTTGACTCAAACATGTTTCGTAGATACTGTTCATTTGACCCAAACATGTTTCGTAGATACTGTTCATTTGACTCAAACATGTTTCTTAGATACTGTTCATTTGACCCAAACATGTTTCGTAGATACTGTTCATTTGACCCAAACATATTTGGTAGATACTGTTCATTTGACTCAAACATGTTTCGTATATACTGTTCATTTGACCCAAACATGTTTCATAGATACTGTTCATTTGACCCAAACATGTTTCGTAGATACTGTTCATTTGACTCAAACATGTTTCGTAGATACTGTTCATTGACTGAACATGTTCGTAGATACTGTTCATTTGACTAAACATGTTTCGTAGATACTGTTCATTTGACTCAAACATGTTTCGTAGATACTGTTCATTTGACCCGAACATGTTTCGTAGATACTGTTCATTTGACCCAAACATGTTTCGTAGATACTGTTCATTTGACTCAAACATGTTTCGTAGATACTGTTCATTTGACCCAAACATGTTTCGTAGATACTGTTCATTTGACTCAAACATGTTTCGTAGATACTGTTCATTTGACTCAAACATGTTTCGTAGATACTGTTCATTTGACCCAAACATGTTTCGTAGATACTGTTCATTTGACCCAAACATGTTTAAGTAGATACTGTTCCTTTGACACAAACATGATTCGTAGATACTGTTCTTTTGACTCAAACCTGTTTCGTAGATACTGTTCATTTGACTCAAACATGTTTCTTAGATACTGTTCATTTGACCCAAACATGTTTCGTAGATACTGTTCATTTGACCCAAACATGTTTCGTAGATACTGTTCATTTGACTCAAACATGTTTCGTAGATACTGTTCATTTGACTCAAACATGTTTCGTAGATACTGTTCATTTGACCCAAACATGTTTCGTAGATACTGTTCATTTGACCCAAACATGTTTCGTAGATACTGTTCATTTGACCCAAACATGTTTCGTAGATACTGTTCATTTGACCCAAACATGTTTCGTAGATACTGTTCATTTGACCCAAACATGTTTCGTAGATACTGTTCATTTGACTCAAACATGTTTCGTAGATACTGTTCATTTGACTCAAACATGTTTCTTAGATACTGTTCATTTGACCCAAACATGTTCCGTAGATACTGTTCATTTGACCCAAACATGTTTCGTAGATACTGTTCATTTGACTCAAACATGTTTCGTAGATACTGTTCATTTGACTCAAATATGTTTCGTAGATACTGTTCATTTGACCCAAACATGTTTCGTAGATACTGTTCATTTGACCCAAACATGTTTCGTAGATTCTGTTCATTTGACTCAAACATGTTTCGTAGATACTGTTCATTTATTAAACATGTTTAAGTAGATTCTGTTCATTTGACTCAAACATGTTTCGTAGATACTGTTCATTTGACCCAAACATGTTTCGTAGATTCTGTTCATTTGACTCAAACATGTTTCGTAGATACTGTTCATTTGACCCAAACATGTTTCGTAGATTCTGTTCATTTGACTCAAACATGTTTCGTAGATACTGTTCATTTGACCCAAACATGTTTCGTAGATACTGTTCATTTGACCCAAACATGTTTCGTAGATTCTGTTCATTTGACCCAAACATGTTTCGTAGATACTGTTCATTTGACCCAAACATGTTTCGTAGATACTGTTCATTTGACCCAAACATGTTTCGTAGATACTGTTCATTTGACCCAAACATGTTTCGTAGATACTGTTCATTTGACCCAAGCCTCTCCCTCTCAGTGGCTCAGAGTGACACTTCTGTTCACTTCCAGCCTCCAGGAGCCCCCAGAGGACAGGCCTGTACTCGTGTGGTGGGTTCAACTTCTGCTGTAACCAGTTTTCTGTGAAGTACTTGACCTCTGTTTGTGTTTGTGAGTGAGCACAGGACACAAATAAGCTCCAGGCTACAGTCCAAGTATCTGTATGAATACTTAAAAGAAGTACATTTAATTGTACATTGAAAATGTCTTTTGCAGAATTAAAGAAGCTAAATGTCAGACATTTTTAAACAAGGTCTTCACCAGGTTCAGGTTTGGGACATTATGGTATAATTTTGATATTTTAAATGATATATTGATCTAAAACAAGTCCTCTGGGGTCTGTGAGGAAACTGCAGTGCAGAACAACAGAGAGCAAAGAGCAAAGAGCAAAGAGCAAAGAGCAAAGAGTCCTGTGCACAGCTGCAACGAGTGACCAGCAACTTTTCTCTTTCACTCCCCAACAAATTTGCACTTAAGGCCTTCATACTAACAGTTCAGGCATTAACAAAACTTTTTCTTACCTCTGTGCCCTCCTCCTCAGTGCCCTCCTCCTCTGTGCCCTCCTCCTCTGTGCCCTCCTCCTCTGTGTCCTCCTCCTCTGTGTCCTCTTCCTCTGTGTCCTATTCCTCTGTGTCCTCTTCCTCTGTGTCCTCTTTCTCCTCTGTGCCCTCCTCCTCTGTGTCCTATTCCTCTGTGTCCTCTTCCTCTGTGTCCTATTCCTCTGTGTCCTCTTCCTCTGTGTCCTCTTTCTCCTCTGTGCCCTCCTCCTCTGTGTCCTATTCCTCTGTGTCATCTTCCTCTGTGTCCTATTCCTCTGTGTCATCTTCCTCCTCTGTGTCCTCTTCCTCCTCTGTGCCTTCCTCCTCTGTGTCCTCTTCCTCTGTGTCCTCTTCCTCCTCTGTGTCCTCCTCCTCCTCTGTGCCCTCATCCTCTGTGTCCTCTTCCTCCTCTGTGTCCTCTTCCTCCTCTGTGTCCTCTTCCTCCTCTGTGTCCTCTTCCTCTGTGTCATCTTCCTCCTCTGTGCCCTCATCCTCTGGGCCCTCATCCTCTGGGCCCTCTTTCTCCTCTGTGTCCTCTTCCTCTGTGTCATCTTCCTCCTCTGTGTCCTCTTCCTCCTCTGTGTCCTCATCCTCTGTGCCTTCCTCCTCTGTGTCCTCTTCCTCCTCTGTGTCCTCCTCCTCCTCTGTGCCCTCCTCCTCTGGGCCCTCTTCCTCCTCTGTGTCCTCTTCCTCCTCTGTGCCCGCATCCTCTGTGTCCTCTTCCTCCTCTGTGTCATCTTCCTCCTCTGTGTCCTCATCCTCTGTGTCCTCTTCCTCTGTGTCCTCTTCCTCCTCTGTGCCCTCTTCCTCCTCTGTGCCCTCATCCTCTGTGTCCTCTTCCTCCTCTGTGTCCTCTTCCTCCTCTGTGCCCTCATCCTCTGTGTCCTCTTCCTCCTCTGTGTCCTCTTCCTCCTCTGTGTCCTCTTCCTCCTCTGTGCCCTCATCCTCTGTGCCCTCCTCCTCTGTACTCTTTTTTGTGCCCTCCTCCTGCTCAGGACTTACAGTAAACATCTCCAATACTTGACTAATTAATGGGCATGATTGACAGATGGATTAGCCAATCAGAGACATGCTCCGACTGTATCAACACAAATATAGCTGCTGCTTAGGAGGAGGAAGAATGGAAAAATGTCACAGGCGACTGAAAAACATTTCTGCAGAATCACTACATGCTGGTCTGATGTGGAGGGGCTGTAGTTTGTCTCTCATCTAAAATGAGTAAACGTCCAAATACATGTCTAATATTTTCTGACTGTTTCTTATCTGGTGCAGCCTCTCCTAGTCCACTTCTAATGTGTCTGAGTGTGTATCAGCTTCTGCAGATGTGTTATTGGGATCTGGGAGATTCGATTCATGACCATAGACTGTATAAAAAAAATGGACTAAGCAAATGTGACGTCTCCCAGAGTGTTCAGCGTCACTCAAATGAGGCTCGCAGGTAACAGGAGTGAATGTGGAGCCGGGCTCGATGTTATGAAAGGATTTTTTGATGGACAAAAGGGAGGGGGACACAACATCCCAATGTAAGTCAATGGGAGCCACAGTCAGAAGGAGCTGGAAGAGCCTCCTGGAGCACTTCCTGTTTGGCACGCAGCGGCTAGCGCGTTAGCATTGTCCACTCATATATACGGTCTGTGTTCATGACAGTCACAGCTCCAGGTTTACATGCAGTTTGTTTTAAATTGAGCAAACCTCAGAGAACAAACCCGAACCTTAACCTCCGCTGAGCTCAAGTCAAATCAGCTCATGTGGATCTAATGTTTGTGTCATAAGAAATACCTGCGCACACATGAACACATGAACACATGAACACATGAACACATGAACACATGAACACATGAACACATGAACACATGAACACATGAACACTTCTCCCCCTCCCCCCTCCCCCCCTCTCCCTGTCCCCCTCCATCTCTCTCTCCCTCCATCTTTCCCCCTCCCCCTCTCTCTCCCTCCCCCTCCCCATCCCTCTCCCCCTCTCCCTCCATCTCTCCCCCTCTCCCTCCATCTCTCCCTTCCTCCCTCCCTCCATCTCTCCCTCCCTCCCTCCATCTCCCCCTCCCTCCCTCCCCCCTCTCCCTCCCCCTCCCTCCCTCTTCCTCTCCCCCTCCATCTCTCTGTCCCTCCATCTTTCCCCCTCCCCTCCCCATCCCTCTCTCCCTCCATCTTTCCCCCTCCCCCTCCCCATCCCTCTCCCTCCCTCCATCTCTCCCTCTCCCTCCATCTCTCCCTCCCTCCATCTCTCCCTCCCTCCCTCCCTCCCCCTCCCTCCATCTCTCCCTCCCTCCATCTCTCCCTCCCTCCCTCCCTCCATCTCTCCCTCCCTCCCCCTCCTTCCATCTCTCCCTCCCTCCCCCCTCCCTCCATCTCTCCCTCTCCCTCCCTCCCTCTACCTTCCCCCTCCCCCTATCCCTCCCTCCATCTCTCCCTCCCTCCCTCCATCTCTCTCTCCCTCCATCTTTCCCCCTCCCCCTCCCTCCCCCTCCATCTCTCCCTCCCTCCCTCCCTCCCTCCATCTCTCCCTCCCTCCCTCTCCCTCTCTCTCCCTCCGTCCCTCTCCCCCTCTCCCTCCCTCCATCTCTCTCCCCTCCCTCCTGTCCCTCCTCCTCCCTCCTCCTCCCTCCTCCTCTCTCTCCCCTCCCCTCTCCCTCCCTCCCTCCTCCCCTCTCCCTCCCCTCTCCCCTCTCCCTCCATCTCTCCCTCCCTCCATCTCTCCCTCTCTCCCTCCATCTCTCCCCTCCCCTGTCCCTCCCTCCCTCCCTCCCCCTCTCCCTCCATCTCTCCCTCCCTCCCTCCCCCCCCCTCTCTCTCTCTCTCTGACACAGGTCTTTCTGTTGCTCGGGGTGTGTGGAAAGGGGCCTCTCCAGGGCCCAGGTCTGAGGCTCTCTGTCTGTCTGTCCACATGTGCTTCACACAAACCCTGTGATGTGCAGCACTCTGTCCATTCTGTGGGAGCGAGTGTTGTTCTGCAGACGGCCTCATGTCTCTGGACTGAGGAGCCCCACAGCCCTGTGGGATCTTCAGGACGAGACTGGAACATGGGGCCCTCATTCACACTGGTCCAGACTCAGGACTGATCCCAGGTCCAGGACTTTCCAGAGGAACACTTAGTCCTGCTACGTCCTCTGTGTCTTTCCTTCAAAACATCCGTTCCATGAATTAGACATCTCATTCACAGACCCCCCCTCACCCACCCCTTCCCCTACAGCCCTGCACCCAGCCCCGCGCCTGGCCCCACCCGTCTCCGCCCTGTCTCCTCCTGATCGCCCACAAGTGGCCGCTGGCTGAAAGGGCCTCGCTGCTGAAACCGCGGGGACTCAAAGGGCCCTCTGACTCTTCACAGAAAAAGTAACTGCATCAGAATAAATAAACACATGCGGCAAGGTGGTATTTTTAGTCTGGACTCAGAATATTGACCTTGTTTTCAAGAACATTTGGCAGGAAATAAACTCACGGCAAAGCTTTTATATCCACAGCTGCTGTAATAACCCACACACAGGAGCAGTGATATGAGCTCACCACTCTGAGGCCTGCCACGAGGGCCCGTCCTGAGGCCCCAGTCTGAGGGCCCGCTCTAAGGGCCCAGTTTGAGGGCCCTGCTCTGAGGGGCTACCCTGGTCCCTCTCTCTCACCCCACTCTCTGGGCCAGTTTCTCTAAATCAAAGGCTAAAAATACATTTCCTTGGTAGCTCAGGTGCAATTAGAGCTGCTTCAGAGTGAGCAGGACAAAGGGCCAGTGTGAGCAGAGGAACAGTCTGGTGCTTTTACACTGGACACCAGGACAGGAGGCGTCAGGAGGACCTCGATGGAGCATACTGTACATGTTTCTAGCTGATGGGAGAAGCAGAACCTCCAGGGAAAACAAGAGAGTGACCTCACACTGTGCCGCTACTCTGGACAAACCCGTGGCCTCCTGCAGTAGGAGAGGCGCTCACCCTTCCACTCATCCTTAAGTCTCGGGACTTCACAGCTCTAACCCTGGGACCTCACCGGCCTAACCCTGGGACCTCAGAGCTCTAACTCCAGGACCTCACAGCTTTAACCCCAGGACCTCACAGCTTTAACCCCAGGACCTCACAGCGTTAACCCCAGGACCTCACAGCTAACTCAGAGCCCTCAGAGCCCTCACCTCTCTCTGGGCTGGCCTCTCTGCACTGGGCCCTGCAGAGGAGGGCAGGTGTGGTGCAGCTGGTTAATGCTTAACTGGCTGCTCGCTCTGACATTTCACTGCCATTATTCAGAGTGCTTTGTTCCCGCAGCCACTGTTTGCTCAGGGCTGGACAGGCTCAGGCGGGAAGGAGGGGGGGGTGTTGAAGTGTTTTAACTTCCCAAACGTTAAATGGACAGTTTGAGAGGTTTAGAGGCGGTGCAAACAGCTGCTACAGGTATTACTGTGACCAGAGGAGTATAAAGTACAAATGTACTCAAGTAAGAGTGGTCACTTACTGTTACACACCTACCACACAATCTCTGACCTCTGCACCTGCCACAGTGACTTCTGCACCTACCACACTGACTTCTGCACCTGCCACAGTGACTTCTGCACCTACCACACAATCTCTGGCCTCTGCACCTGCCACCCTGACCTCTGGCCTCTGCACCTGCCACAGTGACTTGCAGGTGGGATGCAGGCACAGGTCCGGGTGAGGCGAGGGTTCAGGTGAGATGCGGGTCCGGGCGAGGTGAGGGTATTTTTCCTGGACACCGCAGCAGTCTTGAGCATTTTTTTTTTGGTCATAAAAGCGTTCAGTTGCAACCAATGAAGCTCACTGAGGCTAGCAACTAGGGACCATATTTGGAAATCGGAGCATGAAACTGCAATCAGTAGCAGGACTGTTGAAGGTACACGCTCCCTCCCCTCACGCTGCCGTAGGGGAGGAGGCAAGAACGGGGTGTAGTGGGAGCAAGCGCAGGAAAACCACACGGATCATGTAGAGCCGTTAATACGGGACCACAGTTTTCCAGCAGAAGTCAATTGTAACCAGAGCTCAAAGGAACCACTGGGCCGATGGTCACTTCCTGTTTGGAACGTTAGCTTTATCGTGTATACAGTGTATACACTATGGTCATTAGAGGTGTTCTTGTGTGAACCCACATGAAACCACACTGCTGTGGTCAAATACACAGCGTAGTACTTGAGAGTTATGTGTCCCACTGACCAACCTGACCTGCAGTGAGTGTACACCTGGCTCAGGGGCCCTCACACATCCTGGTCCAGGGATGGAGTGGCCCCGTCCCCCACACAGCTGAGCTCATCCTGGTGTGTTTGTTTGTCACACCTGGGCGTCCCTGTGGCCTGCTGGAGCTTTACTACTGAGCAAACAGCAGCGAGCTGATGGTTTGATGGGATCAGGACCCACCCATGTTTGATCGGGAAAGGTGAGAGAAGAAGGGCCTTTGTGTGCAGGACAATGGAGCTGTGAGGGAGGATCCTCTGTGTCCTCAGCCCGGACACAGCAAACTGACAATCCACTCACTCCACTGCGCCTCCTCTGCTCCTCTGCTCCTCTGCTCCTCTGCTCCTCTCCTCCTCTGCTCCTCTCCTCTCCTCTGCTCCTCTGCTCCTCTGCTCCTCCTCTTCTCTCCTCCTCTCCTCCTCTCCTCTGCTCCTCTCCTCCTCTCCTCTGCTCCTCTCCTCCTCTGCTCCTCTCCTCCTCTCCTCTGCTCCTCTCCTCCTCTCCTCTCCTCCTCTCCTCTGCTCCTCTCCTCTCCTCCTCTCCTCCTCTCCTCTCCTCCTCTCCTCCTCTCCTCTCCTCCTCTCCTCTGCTCCTCTCCTCCTCTCCTCCTCTCCTCTGCTCCTCTCCTCCTCTCCTCTGCTCCTCTCCTCTGCTCCTCTCCTCCTCTCCTCTGCTCCTCTCCTCATCTCCTCTCCTCCTCTCCTCCTCTGCTCCTCTCCTCCTCTCCTCTCCTCCTCTCCTCTGCTCCTCTCCTCTGCTCCTCTCCTCCTCTCCTCTCCTCCTCTCCTCTCCTCCTCTCCTCCTCTCCTCTGCTCCTCTGCCCCTCTCCTCTGCTCCTCTGCTCCTCTGCCCCTCTCCTCTCCTCCTCTCCTCCTCTCCTCTGCTCCTCTGCCCCTCTCCTCTGCTCCTCTGCTCCTCTGCCCCTCTCCTCTGCTCCTCTCCTCTGCTCCTCTGCTCCTCTGCTCCTCTCTTCTGCTCCTCTCCTCTCCTCCTCTGCTCCTCTGCTCCTCTGTTCCTCTGCTCCTCTCCTCTCCTCTCCTCCTCTCCTCTGCTCCTCTCCTCCTCTCCTCTGCTCCTCTCCTCCTCTCCTCCTCTCTTCTGCTCCTCTCCTCCTCTCCTCTGCTCCTCTCCTCCTCTCCTCTCCTCCTCTCCTCCTCTCCTCTGCTCCTCTCCTCTGCTCCTCTCCTCCTCTCCTCCTCTCCTCTGCTCCTCTCCTCCTCTCCTCCTCCTCTCCTCTGCTCCTCTCCTCCTCCTCCCCTCTGCTCCTCTCCTCTCCTCCTCTCCTCCTCCTCTCCTCTCCTCCTCTGCTCCTCCTCTCCTCTCCTCCTCCTCTCCTCCTCCTCTCCTCCTCTCCTCTGCTCCTCTCCTCCTCTCCTCTCCTCCTCTCCTCTGCTCCTCTCCTCCTCTCCTCTCCTCCTCTGCTCCTCTCCTCCTCTCCTCTCCTCCTCTCCTCCTCTCCTCTCCTCTGCTCCTCTCCTCCTCTCGTCTCCTCTGCTCCTCTCCTCTGCTCCTCTCCTCCTCTCCTTCTCCTCTCCTCTGCTCCTCTCCTCCTCCTCCCCTCTGCTCCTCTCCTCTCCTCCTCTCCTCCTCCTCTCCTCCTCTCCTCTCCTCCTCTCCTCTCCTCCTCTCTGCTCCTCTCCTCCTCTCCTCTGCTCCTCATCTTTGCTTCACTGCATGACAAGAAATTCTTTGCTAGTTTTTCCAAATTTGGGTTTTAAACAGTTTTTAGTCTGAAGACGACAGGAGGTTTTGTTGTTTGTGGAGGAAATGATGGTAAAAAAACTGCAGCTAATTTCATCTGTTCAGACAGTGATTTCCATTCGACAACATGAAGCCCGACTGTGCATTAAAGAGGTTTGACTTGTATCTGTTAGCACATAAACATAACATATATCACTGTCTCCAGGCATGTTTTTGATGACTAAATGGTATAACATGACATAACATCATAAAAACAGTTTCTGCATAATGGGATTGCCGTCCAAGTGTTTTGCCATCTGTGTTTGTGAATATTTAATCCAAAGTATGAGTCCTGGATGTCTCTGTATGACTCAGTGCTGCCCTCAGTCTCAGATCCACCTGATCCTGTCGCAGAGGCCAGAGGAGCCCGAGCGGGAACATTACACTGTGGATCTGTTTAGGACGTAAACAACCACTGAGCAAACGTGCAAACATCCCAAGAGTCTGAGGAAACGGGAACAGTGAGCAGCTCCTCATTCAATATAAGAACCGCAATATGCACAACATACATGGCAGGAGCAGAGGAGTGGGCGGGAGTAGGTGGCAGGAGCAGGGGAGTGGGCGGGAGTAGGTGGCAGGAGCAGAGGAGTGGGCGGGAGTAGGTGGCAGGAGCAGAGGAGTGGGCGGGAGTAGGTGGCAGGAGCAGAGGAGTGGGCGGGAGTAGGTGGCAGGAGCAGAGGAGTGGGCGGGAGTAGGTGGCAGGAGCAGGGGAGTGGGCGGGAGTAGGTGGCAGGAGCAGAGGAGTGGGCGGGAGTA
>CM068357.1:38933913-39028913 GCA_034769755.1 Odontamblyopus lacepedii
CCCAAAAGTTGAGTGTGGCGTATTTTGGACCTGAAGTGAACGTTACGTGCCCTGCCTGTGGTCCCGTTATCTGTAGTGACCTAAGCACCCTCGCCCCCCTGTTCCCCCACAGGGCCCATAGTCCAGCAGGCCGGGGAGTGTGGGCGGGAGACACAGAGAACTGGCCCTCTGTCAAAATCAATGTCTCTAAAGCACACGTACCTCTGAGAGCCACTGAGCACCAGAAGGAGCTGTCCAAAGTACATAAGGCAGGTTCCGTGTTTAGAAAGACGTGGAAATGAGACAGTTTCATAGAATTTCATTTGCCGAAGCTGAATTGGAAAGAAAAGTCCACTCACCAATACACTTATGCATTGGTGAATGGGTCAATTCCAATTATTCAAGGTCCCAAATCAATAACCCTTTTGCTATCTGATAAGCCTGTGTTCTGATTCATGAGCAAAGGTGGTACGCACATTTACTCAGTTACATTTACTCAAGTAACTGTTTAAAGAAATTGTGCTTTCAGAGTACTTTTCCAGTAGCGTACTCTACTTAAGTCTACAAATGACAAAAAGGTGTTCTGTTGACAATATGAAATGACTGAAACATTTGAACACCCACAGAGAGGAAGTGCTAACGTGGATGTGTCGGGCGTTCATGTTTTTCTAATTGTGACTCGGTTTGGTGGATATTTCCTGTGGTCAATATTTATCATAATTTTACATCAGTCAAATGGCATCTCAGAAAAGTACAGAGAAATACGGAAGTAGAGCTAAAAGTAGAAGCTGAAGTCGAGTTCTGAAACAGTCATCAACGAGGAAAACTCCAAACTCCAAAACACAGAGAAAGAAACACATTTGTGACAGTTTAAAGGCCCCGTATTACAGACTATTTTCTGATCTATGTTATAACGCTGTAAACTCCTGAAAAAAAAGGCCTGCTGTCGTGTTTCGTTTCATTCACACACGTTTGAGTAACTCTTAATTATCAGTCAGTCTACATCAGCAAAGTTCAAAATGCTCCGTTCCACCTTGTGATGTCATCTGGTGGTAGTTTTCAAGTGAACAGCTCGAAAAGGTGGCCAACGCCATGAGGTGAAACGATCCAGATGATTCTAGTGATGGTGTGCGGAGTTTAAAAACACAGTGGAGCACTTCCTGTATTGCCGGGTTTCAGATGACCTCACAGGATTCTATAGGATGAAGAAATACAGATGGGGGCAGTTAAAATTAAAACTGTTAAATGCAAAAATGTGAGTTCTGTGGTTTAGTTACTAACTGAAAACACCAGGTTCATCATTTGTGCGTTTCCCTTTCAGATATTTCACGGCAAAATACATCGAGTCGGAGTGTTTTCTGTTTGAGAGAAGAACTTAAACACGTGTGAATGAAGCAAAACACAGCTCCTGGTGTGTTTGTGATGAGGAAACATCACCTGATCGACCCGCAGGAAGAGTCCAATAAAAGTTCAGGCAGGTGATGATGTCATGACTCCAGGAAGTGCCCTTCCCTTTCAGAAATCCATTCCCCTTCACCTGGATTTGAGTTCAGCTCTCAGATGATCTTCACTGTCCTCACCAGCAGCTGTTGTTTTGAGACTTTTTTACACTGCTTCAGTCCAGCTTTCCCCATACAAAAAATATTCAGCTTTTTGAAACATGAAATATTATAAGTGTAGAATGTAAAGGTGATTTTGTGTGTGAAAAAGTGACAGTGTTTAAGTCCAGGCTCCAAATGACTGTGTGTATCTGTGCACTCTTCACTTTAAAGCCGTGTTATAATGTTGTATATAAAACCCAGGAGACCTGGAGCTGTGTTTTCATTCATACATGTCTCACACACACACTGTGTATTAAAACACTTCCTTGTGATGTCATGTAGTGGTAGTTTTCAAGTCAGGAGCTGGCAGTTCTGAGAGAAGAACTCGGCCTAAATATGCAGCATTTGTGTGTTATTTGTGTGTTATTTGTGTTATTTGTGTGTTATTTGTGTGTTATTTGTGTGTTATTTGTGTGTTATTTGTGTGTTATTTGTGTGTTATTTGTGTGTTATTGTGTGTGTTATTTGTGTGTTATTTGTGTGTTATTTGTGTGTTATTTGTGTGTTATTTGTGTGTTATTTGTGTGTTATTTGTGTGTTATTGTGTGTGTTATTTGTGTGTTATTTGTGTGTTATTTGTGTGTTATTTGTGTGTTATTGTGTGTGTTGTGTGTTGTATAAGTGAGTTGGAGCCAGAGTCGATGCAGCCGGAAGCGTGCAAAGGCAAGACTAGCAGCTATGTTAGCCATGTTTTATGGTGCTCCGTGGTGACAGGGTGGACCTACATGCAGATGGACAGAGGACAGGCCTGTGGACAGGTGGAAAAGTACACATACAGAAGTGGGTAGGTCTAATGTGAAGTAGTCCTACATTTACAGAGAGGTTCACCTGCTTCCTCCAGGCTCTTAGTCATGATATCTTGGTGATACAAACAAATGTGATGGTTGTTGTGTTTTTTTTCTGTTTCACTCCCAGTGCAGCGCAGGACTTACAGAGAGTCCATCATACACTCATATGCTTCATATCGCTGCCCCACGTCGGGGTTAGAGCCGTGTGGGACCAGGTGATGCCACAGACACTACATCACATCACATGTTTTGAGTGTTTTCATTGATCAGGTGCAGGTCGGGGGGGATGAGCCTTTGGACAGTGGAGGGGAAACAGTGCACTGGCACATTGAGGCGATGGTTTAATAAAGCCCACAGCAGGTGACAGGCCTCTGTGCTGTGGAATAAGACGATCAGAGGAGGTAAGAGGAACCAAGAACTGTACTCAAGAGTAACTTGACTTTAAAATAAAATTACTTTGGTAGAAATAGTAGTCCAAGAAAGTGTTTGGGGAAACTATTACTCAGATAAGAGTAAGTTTTTTTTGTTTGTTTGTTTGTTTGTTTTTTGTTTTTATTTTAAAGTGGACCATGTACAATTACAACATAAATGTTTCCATTTGGTGCATTAGCCTAAGGCTAATTTACATCTGCAGTCCCCTCATTCTGTTCTGTTTCATCATTTGAAGTGACAAAACATTAAAAAATGCAAAGGACAGAAAAATAAACACAAAAATAAGACAAATTAAATCATATCTGAAGGAGCACTGCAAGAAGGTATTTTGAAAAGTACAATTTCTTTTAATAATTACTCAAGTAAATGTATGTAACTGTGTACTGCCCACGTCTGCATTTCATTTCATCACAGGCCGTGAACGGAACATTTGGAACAATAATGCAAAATGAATGAAGAATATAGATTAAAGCAGGTTAATTTTGTAGGTCGGCCCTGTTTTCTAGGTCCTGGATCGTGACAGAGCCTGTGTGTGATGTGGTCTACGGCTGCTTTCACACTCTTACTCTGACTCCTCTCTCCCTTTGCTCTTCATGCTGAGTCACTCCCCGTTCAGAGTGCATCCCAGTGATGAAACTACTGTGGCCACACTGGCTTCTCAGAGCCTGATCCCGTCAGATCTCAGAAGCTCAGCAGGGCCTGGTCAGTACTTGGATGGGAGACACAGGGAATTCCAGGTGCCACAAGGGGGCGCTGGTGACTAAAACTGTCATTGTGCCTTTAGGCAAGACACTTTACCTGCATTATCTAGTAAGAAAGTGGAAAGTGCGTGAGAGGCTTAGATTGGCAGCCTTGCGTCCATCACTCTGTCCCAGGGCAGCTGTGGCTACAATAATAGTTTACACCACTGAGTGTGGAGTGAATGAAGAATGAACTGTGAAGCACTTTGGGTGTCTTGAAAGGCGCTGTATAAATGCAATGATTAATTTAATAATAATAACAACAATAATAATAATAATAATAATAATAATAATAATAATAATAATAATAATAATAATAATAATAATAATAATAATAATAATAATAATAATAATAACAATAATAATAATAATAATAATAATAATAATAATAATAATAATAATAATAATAATAATAATAATAATAATAATAATAATAATAATAATAATAATAATAATAATAATAATAATAATAATAATAATAATAATAATAATAATAATAATAATAATAATAAATACTGCACATCACATTAAGATGATGCAGTTTTGTGTAATGTTTTTGTATATTTATGGAGAATGAACATGACTTTGTACTGTTAACCATAAGGAAGGTCAGGGAGGAGGGACTCTGGAGAGATCACTAAATTATTCAAACATGCACGGCTGACGGATCATGTTTGTGATGATGGAGCACCATAACATGGCAAAAAGCTAAAAAAAATGTTTTTAAATGCTCAATACAGATTTTCTCCTAATTCTATCTTTTGGAGCGGCACTAAAATGTGTCCTGGATGAAGTGAGCGTCCTGAAGGCTCCTGCAGAGGAGAGGACACAGCACACAGCACACAGCACACAGCACACAGCACACACCACAGCACACAGCACACAGCACACACACACTACAGCACACAGCACACAGCACACAGCACACACACTACAGCTCTCACACACACTACAGCTCTCACACACACTACAGCTCTCACACACACTACAGCTCTCACACACACTACAGCTCTCACACACTACAGCTCTCACACACACTACAGCTCTCACACACACTACAGCTCTCACACACACTACAGCTCTCACACACACTACAGCTCTCACACACTACAGCTCTCACACACACTACAGCTCTCACACACACTACAGCTCTCACACTCAGCCTCACACACACTACAGCTCACACACACACACACAGCTCTCACACACACTACAGCTCTCACACACACTACAGCACACACACACTACAGCTCTCACACACACTACAGCTCTCACACACACTACAGCACACACACACAACAGCACACACACACACAACAGCACACCCACACTACAGCTCTCACACACACTACAGCTCACACAAACACTACAGCTCTCACACACACAAAATCACACACACACACAGCTCTCACACACTATAGAGCTCTCACACACACTACAGCTCACACACACTACAGCTCTCACACACACTACAGCTCTCACACACTAGACAGCTCCCACACACTACAGCTCTCACACACAGCTCTCACACACTACAGCTCTCACACACTACAGCTCTCACACACTACAGCACACACACAACAGCTCTCACACACACTACAGCTCTCACACACACTACAGCTCTCACACACACTACAGCTCTCACACACACTACAGCTCACACACACACTACAGCTCTCACACACACTACAGCTCTCACACACACTACAGCTCTCACACACACTACAGCTCTCACACACACTACAGCTCTCACACACACTACAGCTCTCACACACACTACAGCTCTCACACACACTACAGCACACACACACTACAGCACACACACACTACAGCTCTCACACACACTACAGCTCTCACACACACTACAGCACACACACACTACAGCTCTCACACACACTACAGCACACACACACTACAGCTCTCACACACACTACAGCTCTCACACACACTACAGCTCTCACACACACTACAGCTCTCACACACACTACAGCTCTCACACACACTACAGCTCTCACACACACTACAGCTCTCACACACACTACAGCACACACACACTACAGCTCTCACACACACTACAGCTCTCACACACACTACAGCTCTCACACACACTACAGCTCTCACACACACTACAGCACACACACACTACAGCTCTCACACACACTACAGCTCTCACACACACTACAGCACACACACACTACAGCTCTCACACACACTACAGCTCTCACACACACTACAGCTCTCACACACACTACAGCACACACACACTACAGCTCTCACACACACTACAGCTCTCACACACACTACAGCTCTCACACACACTACAGCTCTCACACACACTACAGCTCTCACACACACTACAGCTCTCACACACTACAGCTCTCACACACACTACAGCTCTCACACACACTACAGCTCTCACACACACTACAGCTCTCACACACACTACAGCTCTCACACACACTACAGCTCTCACACACACTACAGCTCTCACACACTACAGCTCTCACACACACTACAGCTCTCACACACACTACAGCTCTCACACACTACAGCTCTCACACACACTACAGCTCTCACACACACTACAGCTCTCACACACACTACAGCTCTCACACACACTACAGCACACACACACTACAGCTCTCACACACACTACAGCTCTCACACACACCACAGCTCTCACACACACTACAGCACACACACACTACAGCTCTCACACACACCACAGCTCTCACACACACTACAGCTCTCACACACACTACAGCTCTCACACACACCACAGCTCTCACACACACTACAGCTCTCACACACACTACAGCTCTCACACACACCACAGCTCTCACACACACTACAGCACACACTATCACTGTATCACTTTCTTTCACCAAACCAGTGTTTCCCAACCAGGAATTATTTAAATAAATTAATAATGTAGGATAATTAAGCGATGCCTTTTATTAAAATAAGAAAATATTCTTGGGGGACATGCTGTTGGTGAGCTAAAAGGGGGCTCTCTCTGACCATAACTGTATCACAAGACCACAGCTGCAGGGGGAGTGCGTGAGTCCAGTGCAGAGAGGCTAAACGGTGACAGGACTCACGCTCACTGGTCGACTGAGGCACCACTGACCAATTAAATCACATGTGTCAAACATGCGGCCCGGGGGCCAGATCCGGCCCTCCAAGACCTTTAATCTGGCCCTCGGCTGATTTTTCTATTAAGATACTTTAAATTTTCTGATTTTTCTGTTAATTTTCTGCACCGTTTAGCATAGCAGCGTCTCCGGCGTTTCTGTACGTGGCGACTCCCACCAGAGCAGCACAAATGAAGACTTTCCTCTTTCCAAACGCTCTTAAAGGACGATCGTTTTGACTGTCGACCGTGACCCTCATCAGCAAAGTGTCAAAAAATGAGAAAAGCAGATGCTGAGTTCAGGATTTCCCAAGAAAAATAGTCTAATTCTTATTTGTTGACAGAGGTGAATGGGAAATCTGTGCTCAGTGTGTTTGGAACAAGTGGCGTTGCTCGAGGAATATAATCTTAAACACCACTACGAGACACGGAGAAAAATACAATAACTTGAAGAGAGAACTGAGTTTTCTGATCCGGCCCTTTTGGGATCAAAGTAGGTTGTATACGGCCCCCGGACCACAATGAGTTTGACACCCCTGACTTAAACACAGAAGCAAAAGTTGATACTTTATTTTTGTCACACTTCCCTCCCAAAATACCAAGTGCATTCAACAGATTCAAAATGTTGTATTTATTCCCAGCAGTGGAAGAAGTACTCAGTTTTGTTAATTAAGTAAAAGCACAGAGAAAGTAAAGAGTTCAGTCTAATCAACCTTCAAATGTGGTGATTTAGATACAGATTTGTGCTGAATTTGGTTCAGGAACAGGAACAGTTGAATCAGTTTCAACTTTATTTTTTATTTGTTTTTTTGTTTTTTGTTTGTTTTTTTTACTTGCTCAAACTATGAGTGTGTTGAAAATAAGCCTTTTCAGCAGGCCTCAGCCACAACAACAAATATTGTTTAAAAACGTAGTGGATTAGAAACTACAGATAAATGTTCTCAAATGTAATGAAGTCAAAGTAAAAAGTGTCCACGTTAAAATGCGTCCTACTTAAGTAAAGTACATACAAGATACTTCAAATGTGTTCTGTACTTTACTACTTTTACTTTGTAATGTTCCACCGTTGATTATTACCCAGTTTGGTGGACCTGTGGCAAATATGTATCACAGTTTTACTTCAGTTAAGCGGCAGTTTGTGGAAGAAAAAAAAGAAACACAGAATTACAGGAAGTAGCAGTGAGTCGTAAAACAGAATCCCTCCACCTCTGACCTCTGACCTCTGTCTGTGTCGTCAACAGTCCTCAACCCCGTCCGAAATGCAGACGGTTCAGGCATGAGGAAGACGTGTTTCTGACAGGTCAGCTTTTGCTTTAACAAAATGACTGTGTTCTCATTTATTTCTGCTTGTCACGTATGTCGCATTCGTGGCCAGTGTCCAACCAGGAGGTCAAATCCTAACCTCCACCAAAATGACAAAACGAGAAAAAACTGGGAAATATTTGTAGTAAAATCTTACGTATATCATGTTTACTGTGTTTTAGTGAAATGAGCCGTTTAATCTGTTTTGCACCATGAGATTCTGCACTTCTGCTGCTCTGTGGCTCCTTTTCCACTGAGTAAATGTACTTGGGCCTGTTCACACAAATGCTGTTACAATACTCACAGTTCAAACTCGATATCAATACTCATGAGTACTCTCGAAATAAATGCAGATTCTGATACCACAATGATAATGAAAAACACGTGCAATAACAAGTGAATGTTCGTTTGTGATTTTCCACATTAAATGGCATTACTTTTTGTGTCTTGTATCTGTAATCCCTCAGTGGTGCAGGGAGGTTCCACAGTGCTCCATGGGTCTGTACTATGTGCTCTGATACTTGTTCTGATGCAGCTCAACATCATTCTAAAGACGTTCAGGAAAGGTTCATTTCTGTCCTGTGAATGGGACGTTTTATCAGGCTTACATCTGCTCAAATGAGTATCTAATTTATTTAGATTCGTATTTGATTTTCGATTCTTTTGACAAACCCTACGTCACGCTTACAAGAAAACATCAGCTCCTGGTCAAATGTGGGGGTAAAAACACTTGCATCGTGAACGTAGTGTAAGTCTCCCTGTCCTGTGGCGCCCCCTACCGGCTGAGCAGAGGGCTCACATCAGCCTGCTTGCACATTTGCACTGGTCAAATGCTTTTTTTGGACAGCACCTCTTGCTTAAAGGTGCATTACGTAACTTTTGTGGTCTCGGGTCCGCCTCCCTCTTGTCTACATGGAGATATATTTTCTTTGCCGTGGAATGTTACGCAGTGTGGCCATAAATATTCTCCACTGATACAGATATGAGCGTAACATCGCGCCGGGAGTGTTCTACATGTATCTCTAAGTTGGAATGTTCAGTAGTTTCCATGGTAACACAGTGCACACATTAGCAAACACTGGCAAATATTAAGATTGTCTGAAAACTCATGAAAAAATACAGAACGGATTTAAACAGCACATTGTCAGAAGCCTGTGATTAACACAAATATGAGAGTGACCGAGGCCTACTGAAAAACTGTTGACTGTTGGTAGTTACTTACATGTGCCCTCTTACATGTGCACTCCTACATGTGCACTCCTACATGTGCACTCCTACATGTGCCCTCTTACATGTGCCCTCTTACATGTGCCCTCCTACATGTGCACTCCTACATGTGCCCTCTTACATGTGCCCTCTTACATGTGCCCTCTTACATGTGCACTCCTACATGTGCACTCCTACATGTGCACTCCTACATGTGCACTCTAACATGTGCCCTCTTACATGTGCCCTCCTACATGTGCACTCCTACATGTGCACTCCTACATGTGCACTCCTACATGTGCACTCCTACATGTGCCCTCTTACATGTGCCCTCCTACATGTGCACTCCTACATGTGCACTCCTACATGTGCCCTCTTACATGTGCCCTCCTACATGTGCACTCTTACATGTGCACTCTTACATGTGCACTCCTACATGTGCACTCCTACATGTGCACTCCTACATGTGCACTCCTACATGTGCCCTCTTACATGTGCCCTCCTACATGTGCTCTCCTACATGTGCACTCCTACATGTGCACTCTTACATGTGCGCTCCTACATGTGCCCTCCTACATGTGCTCTCCTACATGTGCACTCCTACATGTGCCCTCTTACATGTGCACTCCTACATGTGCACTCCTACATGTGCACTGTTACATGTGCACTCCTACATGTGCACTCCTACATGTGCCCTCTTACATGTGCCCTCCTACATGTGCACTCCTACATGTGCACTCCTACATGTGCCCTCTTACATGTGCCCTCCTACATGTGCTCTCTTACATGTGCACTCCTACATGTGCACTCCTACATGTGCACTCCTACATGTGCACTCTTACATGTGCCCTCTTACATGTGCCCTCCTACATGTGCACTCCTACATGTGCACTCCTACATGTGCACTCCTACATGTGCCCTCTTACATGTGCCCTCCTACATGTGCACTCCTACATGTGCACTCCTACATGTGCACTCCTACATGTGCACTCCTACATGTGCCCTCTTACATGTGCCCTCTTACATGTGCCCTCCTACATGTGCACTCCTACATGTGCCCTCTTACATGTGCCCTCTTACATGTGCCCTCTTACATGTGCACTCCTACATGTGCACTCCTACATGTGCACTCCTACATGTGCACTCCTACATGTGCACTCTTACATGTGCCCTCTTAAATGTGCCCTCCTACATGTGCACTCCTACATGTGCACTCCTACATGTGCACTCCTACATGTGCCCTCCTACATGTGCACTCCTACATGTGCCCTCTTACATGTGCCCTCCTACATGTGCACTCCTACATGTGCACTCCTACATGTGCCCTCTTACATGTGCCCTCCTACATGTGCACTCTTACATGTGCACTCTTACATGTGCACTCCTACATGTGCACTCCTACATGTGCACTCCTACATGTGCACTCCTACATGTGCCCTCTTACATGTGCCCTCCTACATGTGCTCTCCTACATGTGCACTCCTACATGTGCACTCTTACATGTGCGCTCCTACATGTGCCCTCCTACATGTGCTCTCCTACATGTGCACTCCTACATGTGCCCTCTTACATGTGCACTCCTACATGTGCACTCCTACATGTGCCCTCTTACATGTGCACTCCTACATGTGCACTCCTACATGTGCCCTCTTACATGTGCCCTCCTACATGTGCTCTCCTACATGTGCACTCCTACATGTGCACTCTTACATGTGCACTCCTACATGTGCCCTCCTACATGTGCTCTCCTACATGTGCACTCCTACATGTGCCCTCTTACATGTGCACTCCTACATGTGCACTCCTACATGTGCCCTCTTACATGTGCCCTCCTACATGTGCACTCCTACATGTGCCCTCTTACATGTGCCCTCCTACATGTGCACTCCTACATGTGCACTCCTACATGTGCCCTCTTACATGTGCCCTCCTACATGTGCACTCCTACATGTGCACTCCTACATGTGCACTCCTACATGTGCACTCTTACATGTGCCCTCTTACATGTGCCCTCCTACATGTGCACTCCTACATGTGCACTCCTACATGTGCACTCCTACATGTGCCCTCTTACATGTGCCCTCCTACATGTGCACTCCTACATGTGCACTCCTACATGTGCACTCCTACATGTGCCCTCTTACATGTGCCCTCCTACATGTGCTCTCCTACATGTGCACTCCTACATGTGCCCTCTTACATGTGCACTCCTACATGTGCACTCCTACATGTGCACTCTTACATGTGCACTCCTACATGTGCACTCCTACATGTGCCCTCTTACATGTGCCCTCCTACATGTGCTCTCCTACATGTGCACTCCTACATGTGCACTCTTACATGTGCACTCCTACATGTGCCCTCCTACATGTGCTCTCCTACATGTGCTCTCCTACATGTGCACTCCTACATGTGCCCTCTTACATGTGCACTCCTACATGTGCACTCCTACATGTGCACTCTTACATGTGCACTCCTACATGTGCACTCCTACATGTGCCCTCTTACATGTGCCCTCCTACATGTGCTCTCCTACATGTGCACTCCTACATGTGCACTCTTACATGTGCACTCCTACATGTGCCCTCCTACATGTGCTCTCCTACATGTGCACTCCTACATGTGCCCTCTTACATGTGCACTCCTACATGTGCACTCCTACATGTGCCCTCTTACATGTGCCCTCCTACATGTGCACTCCTACATGTGCACTCCTACATGTGCACTCTTACATGTGCCCTCTTACATGTGCACTCCTACATGTGCACTCCTACATGTGCACTCCTACATGTGCACTTTTACATGTGCACTCCTACATGTGCCCTCCTACATGTGCTCTCCTACATGTGCACTCTTACATGTGCACTCCTACATGTGCACTCCTACATGTGCCCTCCTACATGTGCCCTCTTACATGTGCACTCCTACATGTGCACTCCTACATGTGCACTCCTACATGTGCCCTCCTACATGTGCTCTCCTACATGTGCACTCCTACATGTGCCCTCTTACATGTGCACTCCTACATGTGCACTCCTACATGTGCCCTCTTACATGTGCCCTCCTACATGTGCACTCCTACATGTGCACTCCTACATGTGCACTCTTACATGTGCCCTCTTACATGTGCACTCCTACATGTGCACTCCTACATGTGCACTCCTACATGTGCACTTTTACATGTGCACTCCTACATGTGCCCTCCTACATGTGCTCTCCTACATGTGCACTCTTACATGTGCACTCCTACATGTGCACTCCTACATGTGCCCTCCTACATGTGCACTCTTACATGTGCACTCCTACATGTGCACTCCTACATGTGCACTCCTACATGTGCCCTCTTACATGTGCACCCCTACATGTGCCCTCCTACATGTGCTCTCCTACATGTGCCCTCTTACATGTGCCCTCCTACAGGTGCCCTCCTACATGTGCCCTCTTACATGTGCCCTCCTACATGTGCCCTCCTACATGTGCCCTCTTACATGTGCCCTCTTACATATGCCCTCTTACATATGCACTCCTACATGTGCACTCCTACATGTGCACTCCTACATATGCCCTCCTACATGTGCCCTCCTACATGTGCTCTCCTACATGTGCACTCCTACATGTGCACTCTTACATGTGCACTCCTACATGTGCACTCCTACATGTGCCCTCTTACATGTGCCCTCTTACTTGTGCTCTCCTACATGTGCCCTCTTACATGTGCCCTCCTACAGGTGCCCTCCTACATGTGCCCTCTTACATGTGCCCTCCTACATGTGCCCTCCTACATGTGCCCTCCTACATGTGCTCTCTTACATGTGCCCTCTTACATATGCCCTCTTACATGTGCCCTCCTACATGTACCCTCTTACATGTGCTCTCCTACATATGCCCTCCTACATATGCCCTCTTACATATGCACTCCTACAGGTGCCCTCTTACATGTGCCCTCCTACATGTGCCCTCCTACATGTGCTCTCTTACATGTGCCCTCCTACATGTGCCCTCCTACATGTGCTCTTACATGTGCCCTCTTACATGTGCTCTCTTACATGTGCCCTCTTACATGTGCCCTCCTACATGTGCGCTCCTACATGTGCTCTCTTACATGTGCCCTCTTACATGTGCCCTCCTACATGTGCCCTCCTACATGTGCTCTCTTACATGTGCCCTCTTACATGTGCTCTCTTACATGTGCCCTCTTACATGTGCCCTCCTACATGTGCCCTCCTACATGTGCTCTCTTACATGTGCCCTCTTACATGTGCTCTCCTACATGTGCTCTCCTACATATGCCCTCTTACATATGCCCTCTTACATATGCCCTCCTACATGTGCCCTCCTACATATGCCCTCTTACATATGCCCTCTTACATATGCCCACCTACATGTGCCCTCCTACATATGCCCTCTTACATGTGCTCTCTTACATGTGCCCTCTTACATGTGCCCTCCTACATGTGCCCTCCTACATGTGCCCTCCTACATGTGCCCTCTTACATGTGCACTCTTACATGTGCCCTCTTACATGTGCCCTCTTACATGTGCCCTCCTACATGTGCCCTCTTACATGTGCCCTCCTACATGTGCCCTCCTACATATGCCCTCTTACATATGCCCTCCTACATGTGCCCTCTTACATGTGCCCTCCTACATGTGCACTCCTACATATGCCCTCTTACATATGCCCTCTTACATGTGCCCTCTTACATGTGCCCTCTTACATGTGCCCTCCTACATGTGCACTCCTACATATGCCCTCTTACATATGCCCTCCTACATGTGCCCTCCTACATATGCCCTCTTACATATGCCCTCCTACATGTGCACTCCTACATATGCCCTCTTACATATGCCCTCCTACATGTGCCCTCTTACATGTGCCCTCCTACATGTGCACTCCTACATGTGCCCTCTTACATATGCCCTCCTACATGTGCACTCTTACATGTGCCCTCTTACATGTGCCCTCCTACATGTGCACTCCTACATATGCCCTCCTACATGTGCACTCCTACATATGCCCTCTTACAGGTGCCCTCTTACATGTGCCCTCTTACATGTGCCCTCCTACATGTGCCCTCCTACATATGCCCTCTTACATATGCCCTCCTACATGTGCCCTCTTACATGTGCCCTCCTACATGTGCACTCCTACATATGCCCTCTTACATATGCCCTCCTACATGTGCCCTCTTACATGTGCCCTCCTACATGTGCCCTCCTACATATGCCCTCTTACATATGCCCTCCTACATGTGCACTCCTACATATGCCCTCCTACATGTGCACTCCTACATATGCCCTCTTACATATGCCCTCCTACATGTGCCCTCTTACATGTGCCCTCCTACATGTGCACTCCTACATGTGCCCTCTTACATATGCCCTCCTACATGTGCACTCTTACATGTACCCTCTTACATGTGCCCTCCTACATGTGCACTCCTACATATGCCCTCCTACATGTGCACTCCTACATATGCCCTCTTACAGGTGCCCTCTTACATGTGCCCTCTTACATGTGCCCTCCTACATGTGCACTCCTACATATGCCCTCCTACATGTGCACTCCTACATATGCCCTCTTACATGTGCCCTCCTACATGTGCCCTCCTACATGTGCCCTCCTACATGTGCACTCCTACATGTGCCCTCCTACATGTGCCCTCTTACATGTGCCCTCCTACATGTGCCCTCCTACATGTGCCCTCTTACATGTGCCCTCCTACATATGCCCTCCTACATGTGCCCTCTTACATGTGCCCTCTTACATGTGCCCTCCTACATGTGCTCTCTTACATGTGCCCTCCTACATGTGCCCTCCTACATGTGCTCTCTTACATGTGCCCTCTTACATGTGCTCTCTTACATGTGCCCTCTTACATGTGCCCTCTTACATGTGCCCTCCTACATGTGCCCTCCTACATGTGCTTTCTTACATGTGCCCTCTTACATGTGCTCTCTTACATGTGCCCTCTTACATGTGCCCTCCTACATGTGCCCTCCTACATATGCCCTCTTACATATGCCCTCTTACATGTGCCCTCTTACATGTGCTCTCCTACATGTGCTCTCCTACATATGCCCTCTTACATATGCCCTCTTACATATGCCCTCCTACATGTGCCCTCCTACATATGCCCTCTTACATATGCCCTCTTACATATGCCCTCCTACATGTGCCCTCCTACATATGCCCTCTTACATGTGCTCTCTTACATGTGCCCTCTTACATGTGCCCTCCTACATGTGCCCTCCTACATGTGCCCTCCTACATGTGCCCTCCTACATATGCCCTCTTACATGTGCTCTCTTACATGTGCCCTCTTACATGTGCCCTCTTACATGTGCCCTCCTACATGTGCCCTCCTACATATGCCCTCTTACATATGCCCTCTTACATATGCCCTCTTACATGTGCCCTCCTACATGTGCCCTCTTACATGTGCTCTCTTACATGTGCCCTCTTACATGTGCCCTCTTACATGTGCCCTCCTACACGTGCCCTCCTACATATGCTCTCTTACATGTGCACTCCTACATGTGCCCTCCTACATGTGCTCTCTTACATGTGCCCTCCTACATATGCCCTCTTACATATGCCCTCTTACATGTGCCCTCTTACATGTGCCCTCCTACATGTGCCCTCCTACATATGCCCTCTTACATATGCCCTCCTACATGTGTCCTCTTACATGTGCCCTCCTACATGTGCACTCCTACATATGCCCTCTTACATATGCCCTCTTACATGTGCCCTCTTACATGTGCCCTCTTACATGTGCCCTCCTACATGTGCACTCCTACATATGCCCTCTTACATATGCCCTCCTACATGTGCCCTCCTACATATGCCCTCTTACATATGCCCTCCTACATGTGCACTCCTACATATGCCCTCTTACATATGCCCTCCTACATGTGCCCTCTTACATGTGCCCTCCTACATGTGCACTCCTACATGTGCCCTCTTACATATGCCCTCCTACATGTGCACTCTTACATGTGCCCTCTTACATGTGCCCTCCTACATGTGCACTCCTACATATGCCCTCCTACATGTGCACTCCTACATATGCCCTCTTACAGGTGCCCTCTTACATGTGCCCTCTTACATGTGCCCTCCTACATGTGCCCTCCTACATATGCCCTCTTACATATGCCCTCCTACATGTGCCCTCTTACATGTGCCCTCCTACATGTGCCCTCCTACATATGCCCTCTTACATATGCCCTCCTACATGTGCACTCCTACATATGCCCTCCTACATGTGCACTCCTACATATGCCCTCCTACATGTGCCCTCTTACATATGCCCTCCTACATGTGCACTCCTACATATGCCCTCCTACATATGCCCTCTTACATATGCCCTCCTACATGTGCCCTCTTACATATGCCCTCTTACATGTGCCCTCTTACATGTGCCCTCCTACATGTGCACTCCTACATATGCCCTCTTACATATGCCCTCCTACATGTGCCCTCTTACATGTGCCCTCCTACATGTGCCCTCCTACATATGCCCTCTTACATATGCCCTCCTACATGTGCACTCCTACATATGCCCTCCTACATGTGCACTCCTACATATGCCCTCCTACATATGCCCTCTTACATATGCCCTCCTACATGTGCCCTCTTACATGTGCCCTCCTACATGTGCACTCCTACATGTGCCCTCTTACATATGCCCTCCTACATGTGCACTCTTACATGTGCCCTCTTACATGTGCCCTCCTACATGTGCACTCCTACATATGCCCTCCTACATGTGCACTCCTACATATGCCCTCTTACAGGTGCCCTCTTACATGTGCCCTCTTACATGTGCCCTCCTACATGTGCACTCCTACATATGCCCTCCTACATGTGCACTCCTACATATGCCCTCTTACATGTGCCCTCCTACATGTGCCCTCTTACATATGCCCTCCTACATGTGCACTCCTACATGTGCCCTCCTACATATGCCCTCTTACATATGCCCTCTTACATGTGCCCTCTTACATGTGCCCTCCTACATGTGCCCTCCTACATATGCCCTCTTACATATGCCCTCTTACATGTGCCCTCTTACATGTGCACTCCTACATGTGCCCTCTTACATGTGCTCTTCTACATGTGCCCTCTTACATATGCCCTCCTACATGTGCACTCCTACATGTGCCCTCTTACATGTGCCCTCCTACATGTGCCCTCTTACATATGCCCTCCTACATGTGCACTCCTACATGTGCCCTCCTACATATGCCCTCTTACATATGCCCTCTTACATGTGCCCTCTTACATGTGCCCTCCTACATGTGCCCTCCTACATATGCCCTCTTACATATGCCCTCTTACATGTGCCCTCTTACATGTGCCCTCCTACATGTGCCCTCCTACATGTGCCCTCTTACATGTGCCCTCCTACATGCGCTCTTCTAACCAATGAATAATGCTCCACTGTAGAATCACCATTATTCACTCATTTATAAGAATATGTGCTGAGGGAGCTCATTTCGACAGGCCTATATCTTCCATCAAATAAGTCTCCCGCTATAAAGAAATGACCGGAAACACTGAAATCGTATATTAAATATATTTAACGCCAATATCACAGGCTACAGTGTGAATTTTCTGTTATAATATAGTGATATTTTATTCATACAGCACCATTTTCACCAAGGTTACAACGTTTTCTACTCATGGAAACAAAATAAAATACGGTGTAATGAAAAATGATAACGATAAAATCAAATATTAAATCCAAACTATTCAATCATCTAACGTGGGTATTCTGCCGTGAATCTAACACGCACATGTCGATGCTTACGTGCTGAACTGGTCAAAACATACAATAAAACAATTAGCCTACACTTTTTAAATGTTACTTGTTCATCCACTTCTGCCTCGGAAGCTCAAATCGACGGTATTTAAACTGGAACAGCGCCTGTGGGTTGTGCACAACACCGCAAGAGTTACGTTAAAGCGTTTTAAGAGCCGTGACGCGTGGCGTTCAGTGTGTGTGGGTTCGACGCGAGGTAGAGAAGCCAGCCCACCCACTGAGTGCATGATTTTCAAAGTATACAGTAAAACACCTGTGAGTGAATACAATAGAGATATGTTGCTATACCACCAGTGGAATACTCCAGCCGACACCTCCTTAGAGTTTCAGTCGGCCCTAAGCAGCCTGACCAATCCAAGCGTTTCACAAATGATTGAAGGGCCTGATTACAAAATGAACCCTTGTGAGCTTTAAGTCGTGTTAGAAATGTTAATGCTCCAAAAACACACCCGGAGTTGACTTGTGGTCGTATTTAAGTGAACATCTACTTTTACCTTTAGCACTCAGGGGCCCTCAGGCGCGGGGCCACGGTGGGACGGTGTGTGGTGCCCTCTGGTGGCGGCAAACTGAACACTGACAGAGTGCGGTGTTGACCCACGTGATAAAACACCAATCACATGGCTGTGTGCTCGTGTCACATGACCGCACGTCTCCACAGCGCTGGGACCGGGGAAGAAAGCGGAGACACGGGGTCACTTGTTTGTTGTTTTGTTTCGTAGACAAAAAGTCCGAAACCTCGCGCCGGTGGATGAGACCGGACTGGAGCCGGGGACTGTCATATTGTACCGGTAAGTTCTGGTGGTTTTGCAGAATGCCGTGTTCAGGACCGGCAGGGATAGTTTAGTCCACTCAGATATACGGTGTATGTCAGGGGCACATGAGGGAGTTATGAAGAGCTCTGAACAGGATCAGATAAAACCAGAGGTGGAAAGTAACGAAGTAGATGAAGGCCTGTGGCACTGCTGTGCTTAAGTAGGCCTACAATGTTTAGGTAAGTAAGTGTATTCTGGTGCAGTTCATAGTTTGTTGAAACATCGTTACTTTCCTTTCCTTCCTTTCAAAGGAAGACATGACAGTACTTCATGTAGTTTTGGCTTTGAACTGCATAGTATCAGTGACATAAGAACAGCTTTTGCAGTGTAACAAAAATGCAGTTGTTTGTAAATGTGTGATGTTCTTTTACTCTGTGATTATATAGTTTTACCCAGTGTACAAGTACTCAGTACTCAGTACTCAGTACTCAGTACTCAGAATACAGTGATGATCGGACCATGTATACGATACAAAATACTTTTTAATTTAGGTATTAAGTATTCTGTAATTTAATAATTTTCAAACTATTCTTTACATCACTGCTTATAGGAGCACCCATAGGAGCACATACAGGAGCACCCATAGGAGCACATACAGGGGCACCCATAGGAGCACCCATAGGAGCACATACAGGAGCACCCATAGGAGCACATACAGGAGCACCCAAAGGAGCACATACAGGAGCACCCATAGGAGCACCCATAGGAGCACATATAGGAGCACCCATAGGAGCACATACAGGAGCACCCATAGGAGCACCCAAAGGAGCACATACAGGAGCACCCATAGGAGCACCCATAGGAGCAGCCCGTGCACAGAAGAAGGAAGTGTGCACTTCACGTGTTCTGCTGTCGCTGTCTTTTATTTTTATTTTTAGCAGAGTCAGGATAAGCTGTGACCACAGATGACTGCTTAATCAACTTTCCCGTGATCTTACATCAGGAACCAGGGCCTTTGGGTGCTGTGTGTTTGGGTGCTATTTAACCTAGAGCAGAATTAAAGGTCCTATTACACCAAATTGACTCTTGTGAGCTTTTAGCCATGTTCCAATGCTGCTACCTCATCAAAAACAGACCTGGAGTTGTGTTTCGTTTCATTCACACATGTTTGAGTGACCCTGGAATATTAGTCTGTCTACACCTCTAAAGCTCCAAATGCTCTGTTCCACCTTGTGATGTCACACACAGTGGTATTTTTCCAAGTCAACAGCTCCTTTTACTTTAGCTCAGTAGAGATGGGAAATTCCAGGAGGCAATTCCATAGAAGCAAGAAAACACAGTGGAGCACTTTTTGTATATACCCTGTATGTACCACGTGACATCACAAGGTGGAACTGTCTGAGAGAAGAACTCAACCTAAATATGCAGGGTTTTTGTGTGTTAAACATGTGTGAATGAAACAAAACACAGTTGCAGGTCTGTTTGTGATGAGGAAACTACATTAGAACAGAGATCTGTGCATAAACAGTGTAATACGGGTCCTTTAAGAGTCATTTCTTTGTACTTCTACTTGAGTATTATTGTTTTTGAAGTAATGTTACTCATACGTGAGCACAGATTTGGCCCCTGCTGCCCCTGCCTTTGTGGTAGATGAAAGCCGTGTGCTCGGTGTGCACAGCAGCGTTGGGCAGGCTGACCTGAGGGCCACTGGGCTGGACTCTGGAACCTTCCCTTTGTTTCTGCCCCTCTCACTGAAACCCATGTGAATGAAGAGTGGGCTTCTGCAGCTTTAGGAGCTACAACAATTCTAGCTCCACAAACCCAGGCGCTCCGTACTACAGACACCACATCAGGGCTATGAGATTAATCCCGAGCGGATGGAAATTGCTATTTGAATGGAAAATTCAGATACTGATCTATACTAAGAATAGGATCGAAACCAGCAGTTATCAATGCTAAAAAGTCCCATTGACGGGACAGAGATGAATCTTTCCTGAATGTCTTTAGAATGATGTTGAGCTGTATCAGGACAAGTATCAGAGCACATGGACTAGTTCACACCCACGGAGCACTGTGGAACCTCCCTGCACCACTGAGGGATACACACATAAGAATATAAAACAAAGTGCCACCATTTAATGTTGAAATTCACATGTTATGGTCTAAATCATATGTGTCAAACATGCGGCCCGGGGGCCAGATCCGGCCCTCCAAGACCTGTAATCTGGCCCTCGGCTGATTTTTCTATTAAAATACTTAACATTTTCTGATTTTTCTGTTAATTTTCTGCACCGTTTAGCATAGCAGCGTCTCCGGCGTTTCTGTACGTTGCGACTCCCACCAGAGCAGCACAAATGAAGACTTTCCTCTTTCCAAACGCTCTTAAAGGACGATCGTTTTGACTGTCGACCGTGACCCTCATCAGCAAAATGTCAAAAAATGAGAAAAGCAGATGCTGAGTTCAGGATTTCCCAAGAAAAATAGTCTCATTCTTCTTTGTTGACAGAGGTGAATGGGAAATCTGTGCTCAGTGTGTTTGGAACAAGTGGCGTTGCTCGAGGAATATAATCTTAAACACCACTACGAGACACGGAGAAAAATACAATAACTTGAAGAGAGAACTGAGTTTTCTGATCCGGCCCTTTTGGGATCAAAGTAGGTTGCATACGGCCCCCGGACCAAAATGAGTTTGACACCCCTGGTCTAAATAAAGTGTTTTTATTATTATTATTATTATTATCACCGTGGTATAGGAATTGGCATCAAGTATTAAGTCTATTCCTTAGCGTCAAAATTGAGTTTGAAATTTGAATATTGTGATTACCTTAAGTTTTTTCAGATCAGCAGTAGTACAGTAGTTGTACCTTTTGACAGCACCGAGTCGCACTGCGTCCTGATGCTGTGAACATATCCAGGCTGCTCTCTGAAAGGGTGATTCTGTTTCAGGTCCTCCTACGCTGCCGGTCGCCGATGTGTTTCTTGTGCTGACCCTGTGTGTGAACATGACAGAGGATATCCCGTACAAACAGGTGAGCTGCTCATCTTTCACTCACAGCAGAACCTAATGGACATATTTCTCATTCATTAATTAATTTTTAAAGAGGAGGTATTACGCGACATTTTTTTGAGCTTTCTACCCTGTTATAACATTGTTCCCTCATCTAAAACAGGCCTGAAGAGGTTTTAGATGTCACCCATGCATGTTTGGATGACAGCGTGTGTGTAGTGCTCTCTCTATACGTCACCCAATGTGCCACACGACAACTCTCCATAAATATAGAAAAACGTGATACAAAACTGTACTCGGCTCCTTGACAAACCTGGTGCGACGTGCAGTAGTTTCATTACGGAGAGCACTGTGTCGTGATAGAGCTCTGAACAGGGAGTGACTTGGCATGGAGAGCAAAAGGAGGGGAGAGTCACGCCATCAAAAATGAAATGAAACTTATCGAACATGTTAATACATTGTTTTCAGCAAATATAACATTTTCAAAACAATAACGGGTAACATGGTGATCTGAATACAGTCTGTTCTGTTAGCAGTGAATACACCATCAAATATCCCCTCTTTTAAACAGATTATCTTACAAAGGCAGTTTCTGATTGAAAGCGCTGAGTCTGTGCCTGTGTTTCAGCTGGGAGAGCAGCAGGAGAGGCCGTCCCAGAGGAGAGCTCCAGGGGTAGGTCTGCGCACCATCACCTCAGGTCCTAACGGTCCTGTGGCACCTCCGCCTCCCCACTGGAGATCACTACGCTCTTTTAGCCGATCATATCCTCCCAAAATGTACAGGAGACTCATTTATGAAGAGTTTGCATCTTAGGAATGCACCGCCCGACGACACTGACTCTGGTTTTGAATATCAGCAGAAAAAAATGAGCTCGTTTGGGTTCCACTACATAGGTTCAGCCAATATCCCGTTTGGGCCTTTAATCAGATGTAATACAAATCATATTTACAGACAGATTTTGGCTTAAAACATCTCATAATGTTTTAACTTTATTTTATTTTATTAAAACCAGGACAGTGCACAGAAAACATTCGTCTCGGAGAGAAAAGGTCTGTGCCAGATGCTAAAAGCTGCTTTCTATATGCCGTCCGTCCATTAATACAAAGGCCTGTTACTATAATCTTGTAAAAGTCGGGAGAATTTAGTTTGAATAGAATTAGATTTGAGCTGTAGAAGGTTGAGTAACTAACTTATGTGGGTAATCGCTGGTTCATTTCTTTGTTTCAGCTCATGTGTTTTCTTACACCTCTGTAGTGACATATCGTGCTTCAAAATTTGCCCATTCACCTTATTCTGCCCCACCCACTTCTGCTTTCTTATGGTGGCACTTCCGGACAAATGGAGACTGCATTCACGTCAGTGGTGAATTTAAGAAAAGTTTTGCAGATTAAATCTGACATAAAGTCAGTTCATTTGTGTGAAATGTTCAGTGTTCATGTGCCTTTTGACAGTACAACACTGCACTGATTCTCTGGAGGCTTTAAAACAGCTTTATAGTCCGTATAAATAACACAACCCAAATGATGCCCACAGCAACTTTCAGAATAAGGTAAATAAGTTAACTGTGTTTTAAAGAGCGTCCCTACACTGGAAACTATTAATATCTGGTATTAGCAGATACTAAGTCAAAGTATCAATATCGGTATCGGAACTAAAACAGCAGTGCATCCCTAGTGTACAAGACTCTGTACATGAGCCAAAGACAACCTGACATGAAAATGGAAGGAGATGAGACCAGCATTTCTGACTGTAGTGAGCAAGACGGAGGGATACTGTGGAAATGTGCGTTCTGTAGTAATAATCCCATGTAAAGTTCACTAAATGTGACCCATGTTCTTATGTTGGCGCCACAGTGCCAGAGACGGCAGCATTACTGGTGCCACAGGTCTGTTGGTAGAGGAGCACCACCAGAACGGCTGCACTGTTGATCCTATTGAGTTGCCACAATGATCACATCACAAAGTCTTTTAGATAATAGTCGGTCTTTTGCAAAGTATTTTATTGACAAATTCTGTTGTATCTGTAGTTTAGACCTCTACAAACATGTTCTGATATACTTCTTGGATTAGTTTAAATGCTCCTGCAGCCGATATTACTCTAATTTCTGATCTATGTTATAATCTTGTTTCCTCATCACAAACCGTTGTGTTGTGTTTTAGTCACACACGTTTAACACGCAAACTGTGCATATTTACACTGCAAATTTCTCTGGTCTGGCCAAGATTTAAAAAATTCTATAAGGTTATTCATCTTGTTTTCAGATTTATTATTTACTTACTAGTTCTGAGATGGCTTCCTTCTAGTCTAGAGATTGTTTATTTTTACTTGTCAAGTTAAATTAGTCCATGCAGCAAGATAATTTCACTATTTTAAGTCATTTTCTGATACATTTAAGTGTTTATATCTTAAGAGTTCTTCTCTCAAACTGGAAAGACATCACAGTTCCACCTTGTGATGTTTAAACCCCACACACCCCAGAATCATTTGCAAATCTATATTGTAAATCACAATCAGAAAAAGTGTCCACAAATCACAATACTTTTTTTTCCATAATCGTACAGCCTCAACCACCAGAGTAAAGTCTGAGCAGTGTAGTTCTGCCCTGGTGCGAGTGTGAAGAGTGTAACACCGTGAACATGTCTGTGTAGTGTCTGTGTGCTCTGCTGATGCTGCTCCTCCTGACCGTCATGGCAGTCCTCGCCTTCCTGACCCTCCGAGGGACCACCCCATCCGTCCACCGGGGTGCGCCGCCCTGCTCAGACCCCTGCAGGTAACACGACCCGTAGTACACACTTAGAACGGCCTTTTCAGTCATTTCAGTTCAGCTGTGTACAGAGGTGGTAGAATAGTCAAGCTATGTACTCAAGTAAGAGTTTATTACTTTACTTCATAATAATAATATTTAAGTAGAAGTACAAAGTAGTGGTACAAGAAATTACTCTTTTGTACCCAGCGGTTTACTGGAACTATCTGTGGGCCATTTTCGGTTTATTGCAAAATATTTTTCATTGTAACATCTGGCAACCCAAAGCTCATTCTGTTTTTTTGAATTGTCTTGTGAACCAAGAAAATCTTAAGTTCAACATATGTTCATGTTACAGTTGGAGATTTAAGGTCATTGCAGGGTCAGGGAACAAAAAAGTTTTCCCCTGAAGTTTCTCAGACTGCATGTTCCTCAGCTAAGCTCTTCTCCACGTTGCACCTGCGACTACCAGAAGAACTTGCTGCAGCAAACTGTTGCAGTTTTGCCCCAGCAACGTCTCCGTGCGTCTCCGGGGCCTTTGTGTCTCAGACAAAGGTCTCAGTGCAGTTTAACAGGAGGACTGGTCTGAAAAGCCTGTGGAAGAGTCAGAAGAGTCCCTCCTCTGTTTCAGGCAGCAGCACAGTAGTGTCCAGGGGTCCAGATGAACACAACAGGAAAGGCTTTGTTCTTACTCTGCTCTGTTGTTTCGGTTGGTGACAAAATGATCAACTCCCTCTTCTGCCACATTTGCTTCCACATATGTGGTAAAAAACCTGTAGCAACTCAAACTTCCAGAGCTCATTAACCAGCCTCTTGGTCTCCATGGATATGGCAAAAAACATTCTCATTTCACAAAAATTCAACACACACTTACGTCCTTATAACTGCACATGCTGTGCTTCTTAGTTGGTTAGAATTCCATGATATGATGTTAAAAACTGAGCTAAAAAAAACAAAAAGTTTCAAAATCTACTTAGTGTGAGCCAGATAAGTCTTGTGACTTACCTGGCTCACACTCCCCCATGGTAAGCTCACCACCAGCTTACCATGGGGGAGGAAAATTATAATTGAATAATTAATGTCGTGATTCAAACTAAGTGAGTCAATAATTATGACAATGGTAAAATCCCAAAGTCTCCATCGTGCTGTGTCCGCCTGCATAGAGCTGCACTGGTCCGGCTGCAGCAGGCTAATTAGCAATAGTCAATATCTAACTGAGAAGAAACTTTTTTAAGGCTTTGGGTGGTTGGGCTTGTTGGTGTGCACCTTATCAGTGGTTAGCAGCACCACTAACATATAAAGTTGAAAGGGGTGCCCATGTGCATATCTGGGTTTTTTTTTCACGTTGCTGTGCTTGGCACAGTTGGAGCTGTGTTTCTGGACACTCCGGTCTCACTCGCTCCAAGATGTCCCATAATTCTGCTTTATATTTTGAGCCTCAGGGAAAAGCTGGTCCCAGAATCCTTCATGCTGTGTAGATCCGCAGTTTTAGTTAGTGACTCCCTTATGCCTTCTTCCTCATGCTATTAAAATGGGCGCCAGCCTTCACCCACATGGAGATCCAAAACCAGCTATCTGTTCTGAGGAAGGCAGAGTGCCAGAGTGCCTAACCATGAAGCGAATCAGCCAGGGTGACCACATATAGCCTAGGACATGGCCCACTGAACAATCTCTGTAGTCTGGACAAAGCTATAGGTCCTTTTCAGTGAGGTGGCATCTTATGATCATATCTGCCATGCCTGAGTAACATCTCTGTGCCTGAGAAGGCATCGGCTGTCCAGACACACAAGCGCTCTGCAGAGGGAACTCTGTTACTGTACTTGGCACCAGCACAGGTGAGCGTGTTCACCCTTTATGACTTTACTGGAGCTTTTGTTTACACACAGACAGGCACCTTGGCACATTTAAAATGCAGGCCCGGAGCTTATTACAGCAGGCCTAGGCCCACAAGTGGGTGGAGTAGGAGTGCCATGCAGCCACCATTAAACATAAGCAATATTGTTCAGATCTCACACTCAGACCTGCTTAAAGTGACTTGCCCCTATTCTAAACGTTGAATCCACGTCTGCATTGCCATATTGTGTGCTTGTGTGAAAGCTTCCATATTTGGAGGATGTGCCTGTGTTTTGACTTCCAGTCTTTCTTAGTTTTGTGCTGGTGGAGAGCATCCCAGAGGGGCTGACCTTTAACTCCAGCTCCGCACACCCAACCACCTCTCAGGCCTGGCAGAAGCTGATGAGGGAGGCCACAAGCAGCCTAGACATTGCCTCCTTCTACTGGACCCTCACCAACAGGGACACAGGAACTCAGGACCCGTCTGCTGCCCAGGTGAGACAGCACTCAGACTTTTTATCTGCAAAGGAAATGACCTGAACACCACAGATCACAAATTACAATATGATAATTGTTCTTAATATCATAAGAAGTGTAAGTAAGAGCGCATCACTGGTGCTAGACTACCACAGTGAACCTAGAAAAGGAGTCTGGGCACTTGCTGACCTGAAGATCTACTGGTCCAAACGTTGGCATTCATTAAATGCAGTTTGGGAGCAGCAGAGCTGATGTGGAATCAGCCTGACCTGATGTTCAGGTGAGTGTGTAGCAGGCTTTCTCTCGTTTTCAATTGTTAATAACAAAAGGCATAATTGAATGGTAATAAAACTCCACAACAAAAAGTCTTTGTGTATTGTAAGGTAAGGTTTATTTATATAGCGCTTTACACAGACACGTGTCCTCAAAGTGCTTTACACAGCATTTTACAGAGTATTCTTCATTCACTCCAGACCCGCTGGTGGTAAACTACTGTTATAGCCACAGTTGCCCTGGGGCAGACTGACAAAGGCGCGGCTGCCAGGCCAAGCGGCGCCAACGGTCCCTCCGACCACCACCAACACTCACACAACTTTCACACCTACAAGCGACCCGGGGATCGAACCCGCAACCTTCTTGCTGTGAGGCATGAATGCTAGCCACTCAGCCACCGTGCCGCCATTGTAATAATAAGTTATAATAATAAGAATAAGTTGAATGCAATGGATTTATCAAGATATCCAGCGTGCTTTATAGTGTATTATTGTTACAGACGGATGAAGGTGGGGCTGACAGTCTGTGCCATTGACACTGCTGCCCCAGCGTTCCACCTGCTTTTCCAACTAGGATCCCATTCACTTTTGTTTATAAAGCTCTAATTAGTTTGCCTGGGATGCAGACTACACTCTTCAGTAATTGAGTCTAGTCACCAAAGTATCGCAGATGGGTGTGATTGACAGGTGGATTAGCCAATCATGGACAGACATTGTCCAAATATGAAAACACATTTGGCTGCGTATTTGGCTTCGGCTTCAGAATCAATGAGCGAAGCACCAAAATCTGTTAATCTGTAAATCAGCTGTGACCTATGAGCTCCTTTGTTTCACATGGGCGGGCGTGGGGCTCAGACTGACATGTCTCTTTATAAAACACACACAGATCATTCTGGATTTGACAGGCATTTAATTGGCACCTTTCCTGATTGAACAGGTATGCCTCATGCCAGGGCATGTCTCGGTCTGACTGTTGTCCCTTTAAATGGTGCAGTTCCCCCTGCAGCCCACAGTCTTTTGCAGTGGTTGCAAGATATGCTGACATGCCTTTCTGACTGTGCTGTGTTAGGGGGAGGCTGTGCTGAAGGCTCTGGCTGACCTGTCTCCAAAGCTGAGTGTCCGCATCGCTGTGAACTCACCCCAGAAGAGTCTTCCAGCCAACCTGCAGCTTCTCCAAAGCGCAGGTATACAAGGGCTTTGGCTCAGGATTTATATCTTCTACAGAACCTGCAGCTGCTACAAAGTGCCGGTGCACAGAGCCTGTGCTTGGCCATATTATTGAGAAAAAAGTAAAGGTCCTGGTGGTAGGTCAAGGTTAATTTACATCAAGCCACATGTTTCAGATTTGTCACCAGTGTTTGTAATGTAACAATACAATGTTTATTATGTACATTTGAAAGGCTTATATATTCCTTTGTTTTATAAATTAGTACTTAAAAACCCCATATTATTCTATTTTCTGTTCTATGTTATAATGTTTGCTCATCAGAAACATATCTAGAGCTGTGTTCCACCTTGTGATGTGTAATGTGGTAATACAGGAAGTGTTCCACTGTGTTTTTACTTTCACTAGAATCATTTGGATAATCAGAATTATGTGGAATTTCCCATTCTATTGAACTTAAGGTAAAAGGTAGTTGTTAACTTAGAAATGTAGACATATATATATCCAGAATGTTTTTGAGGATTCAAACGTGGCTTATAGCTCACAAGGGTCACACAGCACTGTCCACGCCCTAGGGCACCCCGCCTGGACCACTGTAACAGTTTCACCGGGATCTTCATTCCTGGTGTTGCTTTTGGTGAGACATGGGTTTGTGTATTTGTGTTGCAGGAGCTCAGGTCAGGACAGTGAACATGAAGGAGCTTACATCAGGGGTTCTTCACACCAAATTCTGGGTGGTGGACAAGAAACATGTGTACATCGGCAGCGCCAACATGGACTGGAGATCCCTCACACAGGTATTGCTCTGTCACTGTGGAAGGACATTGATGCCTGAAAGAGCTCATGTGAAGGTCTTCTGTGCTGGGCTGTAGGTAAAAGAGCTGGGAGCCGTCGTGTACAACTGCAGCTGTCTGGCTGCAGACCTGGAGAAGATCTTTGAGGCCTACTGGTACGTGGGACAGAGCGAGTCTATTCCCTCTACATGGCCCAGCAGCTTCTCCACTGACTTCAACCAGGACTACCCTATGAAGCTGCAGCTCAACCACTCCGAGGCCAGTCTCTATCTGTCGGTAAGACTCGCAGCGTAAGCATGTGTTCTCCTGTCTGCAGTATCAAAAATAAAAAATCTGATACTAATTGATACTAAAACTAGTATTGAAACTAGATACTAGAAAAAAAGTCCCACTGACAGGACCGAAATGAACCTTTCCTGAATGTCTTTAGAATGATGTTGAGCTGCATCAGAACAAGTATCAGAGCACATAGACTAGTACACACCCACGGAGCACTGTGGAACCTCCCTGCACCACTGAGGGATACACACAGATAAGACTCAAGGGAATCTAGCTGTTATACTATTAAATGATGAAAATCACATTGTTTTGCCTAAAGAAAGAGTGTTTCTCACCTTGTGGTATAGGAATCAATACTGAGTATTGTGTATATTCTTTATTACTGAAATCGAGTTGGAAATTTTAGTATCATGACAACACTGACCTGTTCTCCTGCAGAGCTCGCCCCCCTCCTTCTGTGCGTCTGGCAGAACCTCCGATCTTCAGGCCGTCCTCGGTGTGATTGAAGATGCTAAGAGCTTCATCTATATCGCGGTCATGAACTACCTGCCCACCATGGAGTTCTCCCATCCCAAGAAGTAAGTAACCCTCCAAAACAGCCACTAGGTTTCTCTTGTTATAATGTAGTTTCCTCATCACAGACAGACCTGAAGTTGTCTTTTGTTTCATTCACAATGTTAAAGACACAAACCTTGAAGATTAAGGCTGAATTCTTCTGTCAAACTAAAAAGACAGGTTAGGTTAGGTTAGGTTAGGCTTTATTTGTACCCGTAGGTAAATTTGCTTTGCAGATTTGAGAGGCTGGTCCCACATTTCATTCATCCACATTCTGCACAATAAACACCAATAAAAATACAAATATAAATATAAATAAAGTGTTGCAGTTCTCCAGTGCAGAGTGGTTGTTCCATAAATAAAAGAATTCATCTGACTGAGCTAACAATTGCAATACATACGAACTATATCAAAAACATGATAAATAAATAAATGACAATTTATTCATAAATACAACAGCAGCTGGAACGAAACTCATTTTAAAGCGATTTGTTCTTGATCTTGGAACTGAAACCCTCTGACCAGAGGGAAGTAGCTTAAACTCTGAATTTAGAGGATGTTGCGTATCATGAAGAATATTCTGGGACATCCGCTGTAACTGTCCTGAGTACAGTGAGTCCAGGCTGTTCTGAGGATGGACCATCACCTTAAACTCGCCCATTTAACCAACTGATTCAGGGAGTTCTTGTTTTTAGCAGAGATGCTTCCAAACCATGAGACCAGTGAAAAAGTTAAAACTGATTCCATAAACGTCTTATAGAACAGTGTCATCGTGGTTCTATCTACACGGTAGAAGGACAATTTCCTCAGACAATGAAGGCGCTGGTGCCTCTTTTACGCACAGCATCGGTGTAACTCAAGTTACACCTCAAGTTACACCGATTGTTTTAGCCTCATTAAAACTACTCCATGTCTTGGTGCACTAACAGATATTAGAGACTTTCCATTGAACCCTCAGAATACTCTGTTACACCTTGTGATGTCATGAAGTGGTAGTTTTCATGTTAATAGCTCCCTTTTACATCTAGTTCAGTAGAGATGGGACAATCTAGGCCTGAAATGATCCAAATGATTCTAGTGAGGGTGTGTGGAGCACTTCCTGTACTAACACATGACATCACAAGTTGAAACATAATGTTTTCTGTTTGACTCGGCCTAAATCTGCAGGTTTGTGTGTTAAACATGTGTGAATGAAACAAAACACAACTCCCAGAGATGAGGAAACAGATGAGAAAATAGTACCACCATATAAGCCCTTTAAGTGAACATTTGATAGCAGTACTTTTTAGCCAAGTAACTGTACTTTTATTTGAGTACAAAGTTTCAGTACTTATTCCAGCACTGTTGAATTTCCTTCAGTAAAACATATCCATCAGCATCATGTGGACAATGCCCATCTGCTAATGTCTCAGCTTCACTGTTGCAGATACTGGGACAGTATCGACTCTGCCCTGCGGAGGGCGGCGTACGAGCGGAGTGTGGCAGTGCGTCTGCTGGTCAGCTGCTGGGCCAGCACCTCACCCGTCATGTTCCCCTTCCTCCGCTCCCTGGCCTCCCTGCAAGAGCCACGGAGCAAACTGGACATCCAAGTGGTGAGTCGACATCCACAAGCACTCTACCTCTGTGTGGAGCTCTGACCTGGGGCTGGGTGTGGAGCTCTGACCTGGGGCTGGGTGTGGAGCTCTGACCTGGGGCTGGGTGTGGAGCTCTGACCTGGGGCTGGGTGTGGAGCTCTGACCTGGGGCTGGGTGTGGAGCTCTGACCTGGGGCTGGGTGTGGAGCTCTGACCTGGGGCTGGGTGTGGAGCTCTGACCTGGGGGTGGGTTTCGAGCTCTGACCTGGGGCTGGGTGTGGAGCTCTGACCTGGGGCTGGGTGTGGAGCTCTGACCTGGGGCTGGGTGTGGAGCTCTGACCTGGGGCTGGGTGTGGAGCTCTGACCTGGGGCTGGGTGTGGAGCTGGATGTGGAGCTCTGATGTGGGGCTGGATGTGGAGTGTGGGGCTGGGTGTGGAGCTCTGATGTGGGGCTGGATGTGGAGTGTGGGGCTGGATGTGGAGCCTGGGGCTGGGTGTGGAGCTCTGATGTGGGGCTGGATGTGGAGCTCTGATGTGGGGCTGGATGTGGAGCTCTGATGTGGGGCTGGATGTGGGGCTGGATGTGGAGTGTGGGGCTGGATGTGGAGCTCTGATGTGGGGCTGGATGTGGGGCTGGATGTGGAGTGTGGGGCTGGATGTGGAGCTCTGATGTGGGGCTGGATGTGGAGCTCTGATGTGGGGCTGGATGTGGAGCTCTGATGTGGGGCTGGATGTGGAGCTCTGATGTGGGGCTGGATGTGGAGCTCTGATGTGGGGCTGGATGTGGAGTGTGGGGCTGGATGTGGAGCTCTGATGTGGGGCTGGATGTGGAGTGTGGGGCTGGATGTGGAGTGTGGGGCTGGATGTGGAGTGTGGGGCTGGATGTGGGGCTGGATGTGGAGCTCTGATGTGGGGCTGGATGTGGAGTGTGGGGCTGGGTGTGGAGCTCTGATGTGGGGCTGGATGTGGAGCTCTGATGTGGGGCTGGATGTGGAGTGTGGGGCTGGATGTGGAGTGTGGGGCTGGATGTGGAGTGTGGGGCTGGATGTGGGGCTGGATGTGGAGCTCTGATGTGGGGCTGGATGTGGAGTGTGGGGCTGGGTGTGGAGCTCTGATGTGGGGCTGGATGTGGAGCTCTGATGTGGGGCTGGATGTGGAGCTCTGATGTGGGGCTGGATGTGGAGCTCTGATGTGGGGCTGGATGTGAAGCTCTGATGTGGGGCTGGATGTGAAGCTCTGATGTGGGGCTGGATGTGGAGCTCTGATGTGGGGCTGGATGTGGAGTGTGGGGCTGGATGTGGAGCTCTGATGTGGGGCTGGATGTGGAGTGTGGGGCTGGATGTGGAGTGTGGGGCTGGATGTGGAGTGTGGGGCTGGATGTGGAGTGTGGGGCTGGATGTGGGGCTGGATGTGGAGCTCTGATGTGGGGCTGGATGTGGAGTGTGGGGCTGGGTGTGGAGCTCTGATGTGGGGCTGGGTGTGGAGCTCTGATGTGGGGCTGGATGTGGAGCTCTGATGTGGGGCTGGGTGTGGAGCTCTGATGTGGGGCTGGGTGTGGAGCTCTGATGTGGGGCTGGATGTGGAGCTCTGATGTGGGGCTGGATGTGGAGCTCTGATGTGGGGCTGGATGTGGAGCTCTGATGTGGGGCTGGATGTGGAGTGTGGGGCTGGATGTGGAGCTCTGATGTGGGGCTGGATGTGGCGTGTGGGGCTGGATGTGGAGTGTGGGGCTGGATGTGGAGTGTGGGGCTGGATGTGGGGCTGGATGTGGAGCTCTGATGTGGGGCTGGATGTGGAGTGTGGGGCTGGATGTGGAGCTCTGATGTGGGGCTGGATGTGGAGCTCTGATGTGGGGCTGGATGTGGAGTGTGGGGCTGGATGTGGAGTGTGGGGCTGGATGTGGAGTGTGGGGCTGGATGTGGAGTGTGGGGCTGGATGTGGAGTGTGGGGCTGGATGTGGGGCTGGATGTGGAGCTCTGATGTGGGGCTGGATGTGGAGTGTGGGGCTGGGTGTGGAGCTCTGATGTGGGGCTGGATGTGGAGCTCTGATGTGGGGCTGGATGTGGAGTGTGGGGCTGGATGTGGAGCTCTGATGTGGGGCTGGATGTGGAGTGTGGGGCTGGATGTGGAGTGTGGGGCTGGATGTGGAGTGTGGGGCTGGATGTGGGGCTGGATGTGGAGCTCTGATGTGGGGCTGGATGTGGAGTGTGGGGCTGGGTGTGGAGCTCTGATGTGGGGCTGGGTGTGGAGCTCTGATGTGGGGCTGGATGTGGAGCTCTGATGTGGGGCTGGATGTGGAGTGTGGGGCTGGATGTGGAGCTCTGATGTGGGGCTGGATGTGGGGCTGGATGTGGAGCTCTGATGTGGGGCTGGATGTGGAGTGTGGGGCTGGGTGTGGAGCTCTGATGTGGGGCTGGGTGTAGAACTCTGAGTTGTTTTGCAGAGGCTGTTTGTGGTGCCTGCGAGCCCCTCACAGAAGGAGATCCCCTTTGCCAGAGTGAACCACAATAAGTACATGGTGACAGACAGAAAGGCCTACATAGGTACGTATGTATGTATATGTTTGTATGTGTATAATGTGTATAATGTGTATCATGTGTATCATGTGTATCATGTGTATAAGGTGTATAATGTATGTGGATTCTAGAATGTGATGATGTCATTCTCCCGGATGGGGGAAAGAGAAGAGTTTTGCGCCTGTTTATTACATTACACTTTTTGTCGTTGATCATTTCTGTTCCTCACTGGACCCAATACTTGACCAGTAATGTTCCGGCAGAATGATGCACTTTCACAGTGTTCATTTCACATCTGCCCCACATCTGTATTAATAGAATGCTGTGATGTCGCCTGAAATCCAAATAACTAAATCCCAATACTAAAACTTGTATTGATACTTGTATAATTCATGAAGACTGGACCGTCTTTATCTCTATCACAACAGCCCAGAGCACATAGTCATCGCAGTTACTGTTATGTGGTGCTGTTAATCCAGTTTGATTGAACTCCGTATCAGGCAGCACACTAGCATGCACATGCACATTAGCATGGACATAGAGAGTAGCATTTTCATATCTTAACAACATTAATACTCTGTGCTTTGTATTCGTCAGAACTTTGAATTGCTCTTGTTATTTGTGGAATATTTAGTGTTTTCCTCTAAGCACATATTAAATGTTAGTGTTAGTTGTTAATTATCTTCCTGATTTTTACACTCTGAATATTGTGAAAACTAGTGAACGAGTTCATTTCAAAGTTTGCAGTGGTCCATTTATTCTTCACTTACCTTATGCATTCAGAGTATCCTAATTATTCACCATGATGAGATCCGAGACCAAACTGGAGTTTTGCCATGACTGTAACACTAACAACTAGCATGCTAACATGCACTTGCTGATTATCGAACAATAAAATGCTTTCTAATTGGCTCCAGACAGCAGAGTTATTTTGACCTCAGGAGCTGCATACATCTGTATTGGGGCAAATACATGTTATAGAATCAGGTACTGGACCGAACAGTGAAATCTTCATTAACTTTATGTAATATTTCACCTTTTCTCTAGTAGGTGCCCAGCTTTATGACATGAAACTTTCTGAATGATCATGTTAATGTGACATAAACATAAAATAAGACTTGTTGGCTTTCCTTTTTTTGAATAACAGATTGAAGAGAAATGACTTATTTTATATTATTTGACTTTGGAGACACATTGGCTGTAACTTGTGTGTTTTCTCCCAGGGACATCCAACTGGTCTGGGGACTACTTTGTGAACACAGCGGGTGTGGCTCTGGTGGTACAGCAGCCGTCACTCAGTGCTCCTTACTCCTCAGGGGACCCAGAGTCTTCAGGGGCCCCTCACTCTTCAGGGGCCACAGTCCAGGCGCAGCTGCAGCAGGTGTTTGAGCGGGACTGGGCTTCGGCCTACAGCTCTCCTCTGTCGCAGAGCCCCAGCTCCAGGGACATGTGTGCAGTGTGATACAGGCAGCCTCAGGGAGCGCACACCAAGTCCAGCTCAGGGAGGACATTTCTTTAGCTCTCAACTTCTTTGAAACACTTTTTCATGCAATCTGAGGACATCATCCAGCTACAGAGAATCACAGGCCTGTGTTACATCTGGGGTTTGATGTAACATGTAAATGGTCACATTTTTATAGCGCTTTTCTGCCTTTCAAGGCACTCAAAGTGCTTTACAACAAGGAACCAGTCACCCATTCACACACCAGTGTACACAGACACTGGGGGTGAGGTGGGTTAAGTGTCTTGCCCAAGGACACAACGACAGCTTCATCTGTGGGAGCTGGAATCACACCAGTCAAACTGTGGGTCAGTAGATCTCACCGCTCACCAATGATGGGCTCAGGTCTGGGCCACTGCAACAGCTGCATTCTTAAAGGAGACATTTTCTGCTAAATTGATTCTTCAGAGCTTTTAACCTTGTTATAGTTGCGTCCTTCTCCTTTACCCTGTCAGAGATGTGTGGGAATAAATATCTCAAACAGGTGAGATGTCACTGCTCTGATCTACCCCCATTTTTACTGCTGGTACTTTTTTTTATTTCAGTGATACTTTTTTTCTTTTTATTCCCTGCTCATAGTGTGATGTGGAGCTAGTTGTGCTTTGCTGTGGTACCAAGTATTGTGAGGGGGCAGGTGAGAGTCGCTCCCATTGTACTCCACAATTTTCCAAACTGGAAATCAGTGGATTTGTTTCTTTTATAAAGTGACTTTTAATGAATATGGAGATTTAAAATGTCCTAAATATAACAAAATGATTCAGGGGTGTCATAGATTATAACTATATGTAGCAGACAAAAGCACATGTTTTCTAATAAACAGACTTCTTGTTCTTAACTATTACATTTTTGAACACACCACTTGTACAGAGGATTCTCAGGACACTGTGTTTATTTGACGTGAATATGGTAACCTCTTAATAAAAATATGATCTGTATGTCTTGTTCTGTCTTTAGAAAATGCAGCTTTGTGACACTGTGCTCCTCCCTCAGACTGTGTAGAGCGCTCAGAAATACGGCCAAAGCATTGAAACACTGAAACAAGACTCCGCCTGTACAGGGGCTTTATAACTATAGTCGGAGGCTGCTGTGGTTTAGACACGGCGCCTCTTCGTTGGTGCACAGGTCTCTTGGCACATTGCACAGTCCAGTCAGACTCCATCCGTCGTCTAGGTCACAGTCATGACATCAGCCCTGTCAGTCATTGTCCTATTTAGAATATCTGTATTTGTCTTGACATCTATGAGTCTCACAGCTTCTAACACTTTACAGTGACTCACTTGGGTGTAGAGCAGTTAAAACGGGCTTCACCCTGAACTGACCAGAACAGTTACTTTTTCATGTACTTTTTAATAATAATACTTGATCATGCCAAAGTAAAGCAAATGCAATTATTAATTTCATCTTTGGTCCTTAATGGGTTAACTAAATAACACAAGAAAGATGTTTATGACAAAGGTTCCGTGAAGCTCACTTTGCATTTTTTGAATGTTGCATAAAGTGTCTAGTAGAGGAAGACACCCAAACACCACATATAAACCCAGACTCAGAGGTCAAGTTACCCCGAAATAGTCACTCCCAGTGAGATGCGCGGTTTGTTATTTCTCTGCTGACTGGTCTTTATTGTTGTTCCTGGGAGGGAAACGAATCACATTCAGTGTGCAGAGATAAAACAGGCCAACGATCTAAGAACAAGAACTGCCTGGGACCTCTGGACTGGCCTGGGAACACCTCGCGGTCCCTCCGGAGGAGCTGGAGGAAGTGTCTGGGGTGAGGAAAGTCTGGGAGTCCCTGCTTAGACTGATGCCCCCGCAACCCGGCCCCGGATAAGCGGAAGAAAATGGATGGATGGATGGATGGATATATTGTGTATGCAGAAATGGTGTGTTATAATACCTTATGATACCTTATGACAATTCTGGGCGCAGGTCAAGCCTCAATGCCCAGATCTTCTTAGTCGTGCAGACCCCTCATCCTTCTGCTTCCCAATCGTATCGCATAGGGTGGTTCTTCCAAAACTTGTCCAATCTATTTTTGAAGGCATTTAGGCTGGGTGCTGTTACGACTTCTTCCGGGAGACTGTTCCAAGGGGTTACCACTCGATACGTAAACGAGTGATGTGGTGCTGATTTTCGAGCATGCTTCTTCTCTAGTTTGAAACAGTGGCCACGGGTGGATGTCCCAGCAGCAACGCTGAGGAGAGGGTCTAGTTGGTCATCATATCCATTGAAGAGTTTGAATACCTCAATCATATCTCCCCTTAGTCTGCGGCTCATAATGATAGTCCAGGCTACACTTACACAAAATAACGTCTGATCTGGGTTAATTCATCTCAAAGTAACACAATGTAGATCTACTTTTGACATGTTTGGCATGTTATATGATGTTCCGATGTTCCATTAAAACAAGTCACACCTGCAGCCTGGTGGCGTCCTCTACTTGTTTAATGCCGCACTGTGGAACATTGCACGTCAGGTAATAATATCTTCATTCATTCTTTGGTTTATTTTGTGTGTGTTTTACTGCTAAAGCAAATCAATAACGGCCCCAAACAGATGACAGAACCTCCATCACAGATGTGGAGTGCACGCCACCTGCCCGGCTCAGCGTTATGCGTAAAGCCATTCAAAGACAACTCGAGTGCCTCCAGTCCGAATGAACATGATTCAGTGATTTCACATCGTATTTCAAAGGGCGACTTCAGCTGCGGACATTCTTTGCCAGAGCCGCGGCCCGCAGTGTCTGTGCGCGAACCTGTTCCATCCGGAGCGTGTTTTGTGCTGGCTGGCTCCACTGCAAACCCGTGAACAAGGCACAACAATGGCCCGGCTTTAGGCGCCGCGGTAAAGTGCTGACTGTCCACTCGCGCTAACCCCTCTATTCTGTCCCCTGTGTGGCCCCCGCTGCTCCGCGGAACAGTGATCAGATGCGCCCGGACACTGCGCGCTCTTCCCCCGCTGGTCCACTACTCCGCGCCCGAGCACGGCGCACCGGACCCAGCATGTGTGAGTGCCTGCGGGCCTTATTCCGGGTCTCCTGGACACCCTCATCGGACACAGGTCAGTGGGTCCCCACCTGTCGAGCCTTCTGGGGCACAGGTCCTTGGCTTTAAAATATCTTCAGAGATATTTTAAAGACTTCAGTTACAATTTCAACTTTGTCTCGTGCAGTAAATGTCCTACAGGCTTTTAAAGAGCCTTTATTGTATTGTTGCGTTGTGCCCCGTGCCCTCTCAATTATGGCACGTAGCTGCAAAAGGCACCGCCTGATGGCGACAGACTTGCATCTAGTGTCAGGTAGAAATCCTAACGTTGTTTGCATGAGCTAAAAACAAATGCTACACGTCCTACTGTGGTGCACTGTAGGCTTAAATGAAGCAGAAACATGACCAGTGCGGTGGGTTTCTACACTGAACTTCATGGAGATATTTGGAGCTCAGGAGAAGGTGCTAGTCTGGACCCCCTGTGCTCAGGACCTCAGCCCCCTGCTGGGGATGTCAAATGTTTTCAAGTTTGGTTTGGTAAGTTCTAAAGTAAACCGAAGAAATGCGCCATGCAAAGTGCAAAGTGAATCACTCAGAGGCAGTGCACGCTCTGTGCTCGTGTACAGCCCAGTGAAACACGCACTGAAGCATAAGCAGGTATAAAAACATGTAGGCTGTTCACAGCGCTGTTCTCACTGCGCACCACCAGAGGGAGCTCTGTCCTGCTCTGGGGTACAGGTAGTTTCCAGGCTCCACACTTTTACTCTTATTTGAGTTCTGTATTGTTCAGTGTAACAGGACTCTTACATGAGTCAAAGTCACGCTTCCTCTTCCCAGTGTGAGAAAGTCTACAAGACAAAAGCTTCATGTGGACAATGTGAAATGATTTGAACATTTGTGTTTGCTGCAGCTCCTTCAGATATAATTTAGTTTTTGTGTCTTCTTTGAAAACACCCCGTGTGCATTTTGCAATGTTTGGTTCTGGATTCATTATTAATAATAATAACTTAATAATTAACCTCTACAATACATTTTCACTTGTACTTTGAATAATTTATTGGACCACTTACTTGTTGGCAATATTTGTTATACTTTTAATGATACTCATAATACTCACCTCTCTTAAAAAGTCATTTCCGGCGACATTCTGACATACTCCAGATGCCCTTCCTTCTGGATTCCTGTCACTGGGCCCCATCACAGACTGAAGACGGCTCCAGAGGCTTCTTAGAGCAGCAGGTTCTTGTCTGTTTTGGAGGATTTGGCTGAACTTGAGGTTTGTCACTCGGGCAGAGGTCAGAGGTGGTCAGACCAAGACATCTGCCCCTCCTCGGGTCATGCTCCCCTCCAGCCCGCCCTGCGTGGCCTAATATGGAGGAGATGTGTCTGCCCCGTGCCCAATCAGGAGGTGGTATGAATGCGCATGCTAGTGCCCTGGTCAGGACTGGGAGACAGCGGTCAGAAGGAGCAGGTCAGCTGGACAGGACAGAGGGGCCACTGCGACTGCACCACCCACAGAGGGGCATGTGAGGAGGGCACTTTTCAGCTGCAGTACTACTTTTGAAGGTAAGTATTTGAAAGCATCTGAGCGGACAGTAGAAGTACTCAGTTATTTACTTGAGTAACTTTTGTGTTACTCAGAGTATTTTTCTCCTGAGTCAAAGTTGTGCTTCATCTTCCCACTGTGTCCAAGTCTAAAGTGACAAAAGCTTCACGTGACGATATGAAATTATTTGAACATTTGTGTTTCTTGCTCCTTTAGATCTGATTCAGTTTGTCTCATTTCACCTCATGGGACTTGATTTAATGTTTTCAAATGACTTACTCCTGTTACTCTTACTTGAAGAGTAATTTTCCCAGATACTTTGGACTTTTGTTGAGTCATTTTTTGGACCACTTACTTGTACTTTGTCCTGAGTAATATTATTTTGAAGTAGGCTACGTTACTCTTACATGGGTAGAATTTCCACCTCCGCGGAAAAGTGTCACAATACTAAAATTTCAAACTGGACACCAGCAATCGTAATGTCACAATGATAATAAAAATACTTTCTTTAAACAATATGTGATTTTACACATTAAATTGTAGTACTTTTCTATTCCCATGTGTCTTATCTGTGTGTATCCCTCAGTGGTGCAGGGAGGTTCCCCAGTGCTCCGTGGCTGTGCACTAGTCTATGTGCTCTGATACTTGTTCTGATACAGCTCAATATCTAAAGCTGTTGAGTAACGGTTCATTTCTGTCCTGTCAATGTGACTTTTACAGTATCGATACCTCCTCGAATGTGTGTCTACTTTCTATACCGGTTTTAGTATTATTTTCTATACTTTGGACAACCTTTGACCACTCGTGCGAATTCAAATGTCAGTCCATGTGTTTTGCGGCTGATCTGTGGCGTTGTAGCTGCGGTGGGCATAGCGGTGGTGCACAATAGCGTCCTGTGTGTGCGCTGTGTGTGCGCTGTGTGTGCGCTGTGTGTGCGCTGTGTGTGCGCTGTGTGTGCGCTGTGTGCGCTGTGTGCGCTGTGTGTGCGCTGTGTGTGCGCTGTGTGTGCGCTGTGTGTGCGCTGTGTGTGCGCTGTGTGTGCGCTGTGTGTGTGCGCTGTGTGTGCGCTGTGTGTGTGCGCTGTGTGCGCTGTGTGTGCGCTGTGTGCGCGCTGTGTGTGCGCTGTGTGTGCGCACGGTCAGCTGGCACTGTGTTAGGGGACACTGAGGTATTCACACTATTCACGGGAACTATTTGCAGCGTGGCATGTCACTATGGGTCCAAGAGCAGCCGTGTTTTGTAACCAGAGCTGGCTCCGCGGACACATTCTGAGCCTGGAGCGCACGATAGCGACGCACTTTTAGACCAGGTCAGAAAATGAGCAACAAGTTTTCACTCATTTTAACTCTTATCTCTTTTTTTTTCTTACTAACAAAAAAGGATCAAAATATTGTAAATAAGTGTATTTTTGGTCAGTGCTGTATTCAAAGTTGAATGTCAGGCTTTTTGAAAATTGCTGACAATAAATAGCCTACGTTAAGTCAAGTTTAAAGAGTTCTCATGGCCATTTTTCATATTTTCTCTGTTCTATTACTAAAACTAAAAAGGATTAAATAATATTTTTTGTAAGTGTATTTTTTGTCATCAATTTAGTTTCAAGTTTTATGAATCGTGCCCGTTATAACAATATGTCAAATCTAAACTTTTGAAGAGCTCTTACTGTCCAAATATGATTAATTTTAATGATGAATTAATATGCCAGGGAAACGTCTACATCATTTTCTCAACATATTTTGAATTCTCATTATTTGATTTGATTAAGTGTCACTAAAAATATATTTGCATTTTTGGTCAGTTGTATTGAAAATCTCATTTGAAGCTTTTTGATTTGTTGAATTGTGTCGGTAACAAGGGTAACAATAAATGCATAAAATCTAAACTTTTTAAAAATTCTCATTGTCAAAAATCTGAAAAAAAAATCATCATAATTTTACTCTTTTTTTTCTTTTTGATTCAGTTTTATTTTTGGCTTAATAAAAATAAAAAATTGCTTTAATATTAATATTAATAACTGCCAAAAAGTAAAATTTAGCCTTAGTCGGCATTAAAAACACTCAAACTGATCTTTGACCATTAGAAAAGTCCAAATTGGATTAATTGCACAGCCCGACTCAGTGGTAATTTATTCACCCACAAACCACACGTTTTTCAGGTTAAATCTAGTCCAACTAATTCATAAAGCTGTAGTGTCCCGAGGCGAGACCCTTCACCCATCTGAGTCAAATCTGAGGGGTTTTGAAATATCTAAAATACAACCAGGAAGGACTAAACCTGACACCAGGCAGTAGTTTGCTGAAAGGAGAAACTTTGGCATTTAATCTATGACAACAATGAGGTAAAGGGAGAAGGTGACATGGCCAAATTCTTTATGACAAGACTCTCCACCTTCGTCTGGTGAACTCCCTTTAGAAAACGAAAATGCCAAAGAGAAAGTAGAAGAGAAAGAGAAAGTAGAAGAGCTATGGCAAGCCTTAGATGGAGTACAGTTAGATGCCTGTGAAACATAAACCATTATCCATTTATGAGTGCACAAGTTAGGCATCAAACTGACACATTTACAATGGTAATTAATCTGATTTTAGTTATTAAGTACAATATAATTCAGAAATCCTTTGGCGAGCGACTTGGAAGGAGGTGGAGAGCTACTGGCAGCTCCTGAGCCACAGGTTGGAGACCGTTGCTTTAGGACCTCGACATTGGTGGAGGTGAAGAGGAGACTGAGGCTGAGGAGGCTGTGCTGCTGCAGTGAGCAGAGGAGCTGAAATGAAAGTGAAAAAGTAGAGATTTATAGACGTACGAATAGCTCTGTGTGTGATTGGTTGAGAGGCACATTCTGTGGGCTGTGATTGGTTGACAGGAACGGACAGGTGATAGGAGCGAGGGACAAGAGAAAATATGATTGAGTTTCAGTAGAACAACTTTGGTCAAATACAATCAGAGGCGCGTAGAGGAGCTACAACTGTACTTGAGTACTGTAAGTTCAAAAATATTATTGCTGGTCCAAATCTAATGAAATCATATCTGAAGGAGCGGTGCAAGAAACACAAATCATTTAAAGAGTGGTATTTGACTCCTATGGGCTATTAATACTTATTAGCATGTTTTACAAGTTTTACAAGTTTCACTTTTGTTTCTGACACACTGAATCTCCTCTCTCTTTGCTTCCGGTGCTCACTCCCCCTTCAGAGCACTATCACAACACAGTATGCCTGTTTGGGCTGTAGGCCGATGGTGTTGATGGAGTTTTAGTCGACCAAACTTTGTATTATTATTTTATTTAGATGATAAGTATATGGGACAATAGCAGAAAGGGGGAGTGAGTTGTTTTTTTGGTATTTTTGGTATTTTTCTGTAAAAAGTCTGTAAAAATATACTGTTTCTTAGTACTTTTTTTCTGCATGAATAGTATTTTTTGCCTGAAGTCCCCCTGCAGGTGTAGTCTTGTGAGTGCAGTTTGGGTCAGATACACAGAAATATGGAATAGTTTGGAGAGCTTTGGTCACACCCCCTTTTTAGTCAACCAATCGATCGGCTGTCTTTACTTGACTACAATACTGCAGCTTACATCCTGCTAATGAAACTGCAATTTTCTCAAGTAAACGCCCACCTGTGAGGAGCGTTCATATGAAAATAAGCCCAGAAAGAGTGCCGTGACAGTGCTGCGATAGTACAGTGATACTGTTGTAATAGTGCTTTGATAGTGCTGTGATATTGTTGTGGTAGTGCTGTGGTACTTCTGTAATAGTGCAGTGGTAGTGCTGTAATAGTGCTGTAATAGTGCAGTGGTAGTGCTGTCATAGTGCTGTGATAGTGCAGTGATAGTGCTGTAATATTGCAGTGGTAGAGCTGTGATAGTGCTGTGATAGTGCTGTAATAGTGCTGTGATAGTGCTGTAATAGTGCTGTAATAGTGCTGTAATAGTGCAGTGGTAGTGCTGTGATAGTGCTGTAATAGTGCTGTAATAGTGCTGTGATAGTGCAGTGTTAGTGCTGTGATAGTGCTGTAATAGTGCTGTGATAATGCTGTAATAGTGCTGTAATAGTGCTGTGATAGTGCTGTAATAGTGCTGTGATAATGCTGTAATAGTGCTGTAATAGTGCTGTGATAGTGCTGTAATAGTGCTGTGATAGTGCTGTGATAGTGCTGTAATAGTGCTGTAATAGTACTGTGATAGTGCAGTGTTAGTGCTGTGATAGTGCTGTAATAGTGCTGTGATAATGCTGTAATAGTGCTGTGATACTCCTGTGATAGTGGTGTAATAGTGCAGTGGTAGTGCTGTGATAGTGCTGTAATAGTGCAGTGGTAGTGCTGTAATAGTGCTGTAATAGTGCAGTGGTAGTGCTGTAATAGTGCTGTGATAGTGCTGTGATAGTGCTGTAATAGTGCAGTGGTAGTGCTGTAATAGTGCTGTAATAGTGCTGTGATAGTGCTGTAATAGTGCAGTGGTAGTGCTGTAATAGTGCTGTAATAGTGCAGTGTTAGTGCTGTGATAGTGCTGTAATAGTGCTGTGATAATGCTGTAATAGTGCTGTAATAGTGCTGTGATAGTGCTGTAATAGTGCTGTGATAGTGCTGCAATAGTGCTGTAATAGTGCTGCAATAGTGCAGTGTTAGTGCTGTCATAGTGCTGTGATAGTACTGTAATAGTGCTGTGATAGTACTGTAATAGTGCTGTAATAGTGCTGTGATAGTGCAGTGTTAGTGCTGTGATAGTACTGTAATAGTGCTGTAATAGTGCTGTAATAGTGCAGTGTTAGTGCTGTGATAGTACTGTAATAGTGCTGTAATAGTGCAGTGTTAGTGCTGTCATAGTGCTGTGATAGTACTGTAATAGTGCTGTGATAGTGCTGCAATAGTGCTGTAATAGTGCTGTAATAGTGCAGTGTTAGTGCTGTGATAGTGCTGTAATAGTGCTGTGATAATGCTGTAATAGTGCTGTGATAGTGCTGTGATAGTGCTGTAATAGTGCTGTAATAGTACTGTGATAGTGCAGTGTTAGTGCTGTGATAGTGCTGTAATAGTGCTGTGATAATGCTGTAATAGTGCTGTAATAGTGCTGTGATAGTGCTGTAATACTCCTGTGATAGTGGTGTAATAGTGCAGTGGTAGTGCTGTGATAGTGCTGTAATAGTGCAGTGGTAGTGCTGTAATAGTGCAGTGGTAGTGCTGTGATAGTGCTGTAATAGTGCAGTGGTAGTGCTGTAATAGTGCTGTAATAGTGCTGTGATAGTGCTGTAATAGTGCAGTGGTAGTGCTGTAATAGTGCTGTAATAGTGCAGTGTTAGTGCTGTGATAGTGCTGTAATAGTGCTGTGATAATGCTGTAATAGTGCTGTGATAGTGCTGTAATAGTGCTGTGATAGTGCTGTAATAGTGCTGTAATAGTGCTGCAATAGTGCAGTGTTAGTGCTGTAATAGTGCTGTGATAGTGCTGTAATAGTGCTGTAATAGTGCTGTGATAATGCTGTAATAGTGCTGTGATAGTGCTGTAATAGTGCAGTGGTAGTGCTGTAATAGTGCTGTAATAGTGCTGTAATAGTGCAGTGGTAGTGCTGTAATAGTGCAGTGGTAGTGCTGTGATAGTGCTGTAATAGTGCTGTAATAGTGCAGTGGTAGTGCTGTAATAGTGCTGTGATAGTGCTGTAATAGTGCTGTAATAGTGCAGTGGTAGTGCTGTGATAATGCTGTAATAGTGCTGTAATAGTGCTGTGATAGTGCTGTAATAGTGCTGTAATAGTGCTGTAATAGTGCAGTGGTAGTGCTGTAATAGTGCAGTGGTAGTGCTGTAATAGTGCTGTAATAGTGCTGTGATAGTGCTGTAATAGTGCTGTGATAGTGCTGTAATAGTGCAGCGGTAGTGCTGTAATAGTGCTGTGATAGTGTTGTGATAGTGCTGTAATAGTGCTGTAATAGTGCAGTGGTAGTGCTGTAATAGTGCAGTGGTAGTGCTGTAATAGTGCAGTGGTAGTGCTGTAATAGTGCTGTGATAGTGCTGTAATAGTGCTGTAATACTGCTGTAATAGTGCTGTGATAGTGCTGTAATAGTGGTGTAATAGTGCTGTGATAGTGCTGTAATAGTGCAGTAGTAGTGCTGTAATAGTGCAGTGGTAGTGCTGCAATAGTGCTGTAATAGTGCTGTGATAGTGCAGTGTTAGTGCTGTGATAGTGCTGTAATACTGCTGTAATAGTGCTGTAATAGTGCTGTAATAGTGCTGTGATAATGCTGTAATAGTGCTGTAATAGTGCTGTGATAGTGCAGTGTTAGTGCTGTGATAGTGCTGTAATAGTGCTGTGATAGGGCTGTAATAGTGCTGTAATAGTGCTGTAATAGTGCTGTGATAGTGCTGTAATAGTGCAGTGGTAGTGCTGTAATAGTGCAGTGGTAGTGCTGTAATAGTGCTGTAATAGTGCAGTGGTAGTGCTGTAATAGTGCAGTGGTAGTGCTGTAATAGTGCTGTAATAGTGCAGTGGTAGTGCTGTAATAGTGCAGTGGTAGTGCTGTAATAGTGCTGTAATAGTGCAGTGGTAGTGCTGTAATAGTGCAGTGGTAGTGCTGTAATAGTGCTGTAATAGTGCAGTGGTAGTGCTGTAATAGTGCAGTGGTAGTGCTGTAATAGTGCAGTGGTAGTGCTGTAATAGTGCTGTAATAGTGCAGTGGTAGTGCTGTAATAGTGCAGTGGTAGTGCTGTAATAGTGCTGTAATAGTGCAGTGGTAGTGCTGTAATAGTGCAGTGGTAGTGCTGTGATAGTGCTGTAATAGTGCAGTGATAGTGCTGTAATAGTGCTGTGATAGTGCTGTGATAGTGCTGTAATAGTGCAGTGATAGTGCTGTAATAGTGCAGTGGTAGTGCTGTAATAGTGCAGTGGTAGTGCTGTAATAGTGCTGTAATAGTGCAGTGGTAGTGCTGTAATAGTGCAGTGGTAGTGCTGTAATAGTGCTGTAATAGTGCAGTGGTAGTGCTGTAATAGTGCAGTGATAGTGCTGTAATAGTGCTGTAATAGTGCTGTAATAGTGCAGTGGTAGTGCTGTAATAGTGCTGTGATAGTGCTGTAATAGTGCTGTAATAGTGCTGTGATAATGCTGTAATAGTGCTGTAATAGTGCAGTGGTAGTGCTGTAATAGTGCTGTAATAGTGCTGTGATAGTGCTGTGATAGTGCTGTAATAGTGCTGTAATAGTGCTGTAATCATGCTGTAATTGTGCTCTGATAGTGCTGTAATAGTGCTGTGATAGTGCTGTAATAGTGCTGTAATAGTGCTGTGATAGTGCTGTGATAGTGCTGTAATAGTGCTGTGATAGTGCTGTAATCATGCTGTAATTGTGCTCTGATAGTGCTGTAATAGTGCTGTAATAGTGCTGTAATGGTGCTGTAATAGTGCTGTGATAGTGCTGTAATAGTGCTGTAATAGTGCTGTAATAGTGCTGTAATAGTGCTGTGATAGTGCTGTAATAGTGCTGTAATAGTGCTGTGATAGTGCTGTAATAGTGCTGTGATAGTGCTGTAATAGTGCTGTAATAGTGCTGTGATAGTGCTGTAATAGTGCTGTGATAGTGCTGTAATAGTGCTGTGATAGTGCTGTAATAGTGCTGTAATAGTGCTGTAATAGTGCTGTAATAGTGCTGTAATAGTGCTGTGATAGTGCTGTAATAGTGCTGTAATAGTGCTGTGATAGTGCTGTAATAGTGCTGTAATAGTGCTGTGATAGTGCTGTAATAGTGCTGTGATAGTGCTGTAATAGTGCTGTAATAGTGCTGTGATAGTGCTGTAATAGTGCTGTGATAGTGCTGTAATAGTGCTGTGATAGTGCTGTAATAGTGCTGTGATAGTGCTGTAATAGTGCTGTAATAATGCTGTGATAGTGCTGTAATAATGCTGTAATACTGCTGTGATAGTGCTTTAATAGTGCTGTAATACTGCTGTGATAGTGCTGTAATAATGCTGTAATAGTGCTGTGATAGTGCTTTAATAGTGCTGTGATAGTGCTGTGATAGTGCTGTGATAGTGCTGTAATAGTGCTGTAATACTGCTGTAATAGTGCTGTGATAGTGCTGTAATAGTGCTGTGATAGTGCTGTAATAATGCTGTAATACTGCTGTGATAGTGCTTTAATAGTGCTGTAATACTGCTGTGATAGTGCTGTAATAATGCTGTAATAGTGCTGTGATAGTGCTTTAATAGTGCTGTGATAGTGCTGTGATAGTGCTGTGATAGTGCTGTAATAGTGCTGTAATAGTGCTGTGATAGTGCTGTGATAGTGCTGTAATAGTGCTGTGATAGTGCTGTAATCATGCTGTAATTGTGCTCTGATAGTGCTGTAATAGTGCTGTAATAGTGCTGTAATGGTGCTGTAATAGTGCTTTGATAGTGCTGTAATAGTGCTGTAATAGTGCTGTAATAGTGCTGTACTCGTGCTGTGATAGTGCTGTAATAGTGCTGTAATAGTGCTGTGATAGTGCTGTAATAGTGCTGTGATAGTGCTGTAATAGTGCTGTAATAGTGCTGTAATAGTGCTGTGATAGTGTTGTGATAGTGCTGTAATAGTGCAGTGGTAGTGCTGTAATAGTACTGTAATAGTGCAGCGGTAGTACTGTAATAGTGCTGTAATAGTGCTGTGATAGTGTTGTAATAGTGCTGCAATAGTGCTGTGATAGTGCTGTGATAGTGCTGTAATAGTGCTGTGATAGTGCTGTAATAATGCTGTAATAGTGCTGTGATAGTGCTGTAATAGTGCTGTGATAGTGCTGTAATAATGCTGTAATAGTGCTGTGATAGTGCTGTAATAGTGCTGTGATAGTGCTGTAATAGTGCTGTGATAGTGCTGTAATAGTGCTGTGATAGTGCTGTAATAGTGCTGTAATAGTGCAGTGGTAGTGCTGTGATAGTGCTGTAATAATGCTGTAATACTGCTGTGATAGTGCTTTAATAGTGCTGTAATACTGCAGTGATAGTGCTGTAATAATGCTGTAATAGTGCTGTGATAGTGCTTTAATAGTGCTGTGATAGTGCTGTGATAGTGCTGTGATAGTGCTGTAATAGTGCTGTAATAGTGCTGTGATAGTGCTGTAATAGTGCTGTAATAGTGCTGTGATAGTGCTGTAATAGTGCTGTGATAGTGCTGTAATAGTGCTGTGATAGTGCTGTAATAATGCTGTAATAGTGCTGTAATAGTGCTGTGATAGTGCTGTAATAATGCTGTAATACTGCTGTGATAGTGCTTTAATAGTGCTGTAATACTGCTGTGATAGTGCTGTAATAATGCTGTAATACTGCTGTGATAGTGCTTTAATAGTGCTGTGATAGTGCTGTGATAGTGCTGTGATAGTGCTGTAATAGTGCTGTAATACTGCTGTAATAGTGCTGTGATAGTGCTTTAATACTGCTGTAATAGTGCTGTGATAGTGCTGTAATAGTGCTGTGATAGTGCTGTAATAGTGCTGTGATAGTGCTGTAATAATGCTGTAATAGTGCTGTAATAGTGCTGTGATAGTGCTGTAATAATGCTGTAATACTGCTGTGATAGTGCTTTAATAGTGCTGTAATACTGCTGTGATAGTGCTGTAATAATGCTGTAATACTGCTGTGATAGTGCTTTAATAGTGCTGTGATAGTGCTGTAATAGTGCTGTGATAGTGCTGTAATAGTGCTGTGATAGTGCTGTAATAGTGCTGTGATAGTGCTGTAATAATGCTGTAATAGTGCTGTAATAGTGCTGTGATAGTGCTGTAATAGTGCTGTAATACTGCTGTGATAGTGCTGTAATAGTGCTGTGATAGTGCTGTAATAGTGCTGTGATAGTGCTGTAATAGTGCTGTGATAGTGCTGTAATAGTGCTGTGATAGTGCTGTTATAGTGCTGTAATAGTGCTGTAATAGTGCTGTAATAGTGCTGTGATAGTGCTGTAATAATGCTGTAATACTGCTGTGATAGTGCTGTAATAGTGCTGTGATAGTGCTGTAATAGTGCTGTGATAGTGCTGTAATAGTGCTGTCATAGTGCTGTAATAGTACTGTCATAGTGCTGTAATAGTGCTGTGATAGTGCTGTAATAGTGCTGTGATAGTGCTGTAATAGTGCTGTGATAGTGCTGTGATACTGCTGTAATAGTGCAGTGGTAGTGCTGTGATAGTGCTGTGATAGTGCTGTGATAGTGCTGTGATACTGCTGTAATAGTGCAGTGGTAGTGCTGTGATAGTGCTGTAATAGTGCTGTGATAGTGCTGTAATAGTGCTGTGATAGTGCTGTGATACTGCTGTAATAGTGCAGTGGTAGTGCTGTAATAGTGCTGTGATACTGCTGTAATAGTGCAGTGGTAGTGCTGTGATAGTGCTGTAATAGTGCTGCAATAGTGCTGTAATAGTGCTGTGATAGTGCTGCAATAGTGCTGTAATAGTGCTGTGATAGTGCTGTAATAGTGCAGTGGTAGTGCTGTGATAGTGCTGTGATAGTGCTGTAATGGTGCTGTAATAGTGCTGTGATAGTGCTGTGATAGTGCTGTAATAGTGCTGTGATAGTGCAGTGATAGTGCTGTAATAGTGCTGTGATAGTGCTGTAATAGTGCTGTGATAGTGCTGTGATAGTGCTGTGATAGTGCTGTGATAGTGCTGCAATAGTGCAGTGGTAGTGCTGTAATAGTGGTGTAATAGTGCTGCAATAGTGCTGTAATAGTGCTGTGATAGTGGTGTAATAGTGCTGCAATAGTGCTGTAATAGTGCTGTGATAGTGCTGCAATAGTGCTGTAAAAGAGCTGTAATAGTGCTGTAAAAGTGCTGTGATAGTGCTGTAATAGTGCAGCGGTAGTGCTGTGATAGTGTTGTGATAGTGCAGTAATTGAACTAACATCAAGGACCATGTTGTCCACCCTCCTGTGGGCTCACCACCTGCAGAGGGGTTCATAGGCGGGGTCAGGTGCTATGAGCATTGGGCAGCACGCTGCCCCCGCGACCCAGCCGGATTAAGCGGGAGAAGATGGATGGATGGATTGATGGATACTGCTGTGATAGTGCTGTAATAGTGCTGTGATAGTGCTGTAATAGTGCTGTAATAGTGCTGTAATAGTGCTGTGATAGTGCTGTAATAATGCTGTAATAGTGCTGTAATAGTGCTGTAATAATGCTGTGATAGTGCTGTAATAATGCTGTAATACTGCTGTGATAGTGCTGTAATAGTGCTGTGATAGTGCTGTAATAGTGCTGTGATAGTGCTGTAATAGTGCAGTGAATCAGAATCAGAAAACTTTATTGATCCCAGAGGGCAATTCGTTTGCAGCTTTCACAGAGCAGTTCTCACATGCACAAACACACAGTGTGTCAGACCATTACAGACACAAGTGGAACTCAAAGAACAATATAAGAACAATATACATATTACAGTGCAAAAACCTCAAAAAACACAACCCTCAGAATTTAGCAGTTTAATAGCTGAAGGCACAAAAGAATTGGAGAAGCGGTTAGTCTTCCGTACCGGAGCATAAAAACGACGTCCTGAAGGCATCAGGATAAAGTCAGGAGTCAGAGGATGGAGGGGCTGAGCCAGGAGACACTTGGCTCTGCTCAGCACTCGCTCCTCCCACAGAGAATGCAGCTCCCTCAGTTTGACCCCTATGATTTTTGAGCAAGTTTTAACAATGTTCTGCAGTTTGTTTTTATCCTTCAAGGACAGGGACTGGAACCAGCAAATGAAGGAGAAAGTGAGCAGACTTTCAATAAAAGAACAATAAAAGTTGTTGAGAATAGTTTTGTTTACATTAAAAGAGTTCAGTTTTCTCAACAGGTACATTCTCTGCTGCCCTCGTTTAACAATGGTTTCAGTGTTTATGTCAAATTTCAGTTTATTGTCCATCACAGTGCCCAGATATTTGTAACTGTCAACAATTTCAACAACATCACTGTGGATGACACTAACACTGTGAGAAGGTGTACCTCTAAAATCAATCACCATCTCCTTGGTTTTAGCAACATTTAAATCCAGATAGTTGTCCTCACACCATTTGACAAACTGCCCCAGCGCAGGGCCATGATTCTCCTCAGATCCTGAAAGTAGTGACACCAGGACCGTGTCATCCGAAAATTTGATGAGGAATCTGTTTTCCTCTGAGTGGTAGTGCTGTGATAGTGCTGCAATAGTGCAGCGGTAGTGCTGTAATAGTGCTGTAATAGTGCTGTAATAGTGCTGTAATAGTGTTGTGATAGTGTTGTGATAGTGCTGTAATAGTGCAGTGGTAGTGCTGTAATAGTGCTGTAATAGTGTTGTGATAGTGCTGTGATAGTGCTGTAATAGTGCTGTAATAGTGCTGTGATAGTGCTGTAATCATGCTGTAATTGTGCTCTGATAGTGCTGTAATAGTGCAGTGGTAGTGCTGTAATAGTGCTGTGATAGTGCTGTGATAGTGCTGTAATAGTGCTGTAATAATGCTGTGATAGTGCTGTAATAGTGCTGTAAAAGTGCTGTGATAGTGCTGTAATAGTGCAGCGGTAGTGCGGTGATAGTGCCTGTAGTGGCAGCACGGTGGCTGAGTGGCTAGCACTCATGCCTCACAGCAAGAAGGTTGCGGGTTCGATCCCCGGGTCGCCCGGGCTTGGCTTGGCAGCCGCGCCTCCGTCAGTCAACTGTGGCTATAACAGTAGCTTACCACCACCGGGTATGGAGTGAACGAAGAATGCAAAATGTTTCTGTAAAAAAAAAATGCTGTGTAAAGCACTTTGGGGACATGTGTCTGTGTAAAGCGCTATATTAATAAACCTTACCTGTAGTGCTGTAATAGTGCTGTAATTTTTTTTTCACCTTTATTTACCCAGGAAAGTCCCATTGAGATTACTAATCTCTTTTTCAAGGGAGTCCTGCCCTGCACACACCACTTTCATACTAGGCAATGTGGGTGAAGTGTCTTGCCTGAGGACACAATGACAGTTTTTGCCACTGGCGCCCCCCTGTGGCACCTGGAATTCCCAGCGGTCTCCCATCCAAGTATTACCCAGGCCCAGCCCTGCTTAGCTTCTCAGATCTGACGGGATCAGGCTTTGACAAGCTGGTATGGCTGGTAATAGTGCTACAATAGTGATGTAATAGTGCTGTAATAGTGCTACAATAGTGATGTAATAGTGCTGTAATAGTGCTACAATAGTGATGTAATAGTGCTGTAATAGTGCTACAATAGTGATGTAATAGTGCTGTAATAGTGCTGTAATAGTGCAGTGGTATTGCTGTGATAGTGCTTCAGGCCTGGTCATGGGGCAGGGTGTGGCAGGGTTCTCCTTACACTAGGACAGCTGCAACCCTCTGGTCACAGGATCTGCTGACCTCCATTCCTGTGCCTCCATGAGCTGCTAATGTTGGCCCAGGCTGGAGCAGAGGGGATCAGGCCAACAGTCAGGCATTCTGAAGCTCTGCTACGCCCCTACAGACAGGGTCCAGAACACACTTTTCTGTTGGGGATCAATCAATCAATTAATCAAATTTAATTTATAGAGCGCTTTTCATACAAAAATGCAACACAAAGCGATCCATCCCTTGGTGTGGCACCAAGTGAATATACTTCACTTCTGCGTCTCCCTGGAGACAAGCATGTGGTCCACCACGTCAAGTTACATTACATTTTAATTTAATGTAACTTGACCCGGCAGACCTACATGCTTTTTGTTTGTTTGTTTTGTTTTTTTCATTTTGGTTGATGTAATGAATTGAAAACCATAGAAAAACATCCTTCTTGTGAGTGGGCTTGTATCTCCACAAACCTGACTCTTCTTTGGACTGGAGGCCTTCTTCTCCATGGAAATGTTAATCTTTTGGCTATAATATTCCTTAATTTATGGCATAAATTTGTCTTTCTCTCTAGAGAATGTTCAGGACTATGGTTTAAACTTTTTATGTCTATAAAATCATGCAGGTGACAGTCCACTTCCAGAAAGTTACACACTATTACTTAATATTACAGGTAAAACAATGTGGCCATACCTGATCTGGTCAGATCTCACAAACTAAGCCAGCTGGGCCTGATTAGGACTTAGATGGAGGAGCTCTGGGAATTCCAAGTGTCACAGGAGTGGCTCTAGTGTAAACTGTTGTTCTATTTGAGTGACTTATTTCACCCACAGTATGAAAGTGGCGTCTGTGTGAGTGTTGGTGGTGACTGACTTCTGCCTGCAGTAGTATCTTATTCACTTATAGCAGTAGTAGAGTGAGGACTGAATGAATAATGCACTGTAAAGCTCTTTGAGTGTCTGAAAAGGGTGCAATATAAATCCAAGCATTATTATGCATTATCAATAACATCTCCATGGAGACAACCAGACTCTTTTCTGGTTTTCTTCAAATACATGAAGAAAAATAAAGCAATCTATCAAGCACTTGAAGTACAAGTAATATTAGTATATTCTCCCAAACATCTCAAACGGATGAGCGTTCCATTGTTTTGTGTTATTTGTTCCACTCAGAGCAAAGGGCAGAGCTGTGTGTGGAGGCTTGTGTGATGGATGGTCCTAGAGGCTTCCCGGTGCAAGCTACATTTAGTCCAGGAAGAGCGGGTGGGTCTGGGGAGAAGGGACCGGGTGAGTGGCGAGGTGAGTCTGGGGTGAGGTGCTTTGTGAGTCTGTGGTGAGGGGGTGGGTGTGTCTGGGGGTGAGGGGGTGGGTGTGTCTGGGGGTGAGGGGGTGGGTGGGGCTGGGGGTGAGGGGCTGGGTGTAAGGGTCTGGGGGTGAGGGGGTGGATGTGAGGGCTGAGATGGGGCTGAGGAAAGCACTCCTGAAGAGGGCTGAAGGAAGGAAGTCTATGGTAAACATGAGCTCCATCGCTCTGGAATCTTCTACCTGTTTATATTTGCTCCTGTTTATCAGAGCAAGTATTTGTCTGCCTGTGTTGCTGCCACAGACATCTTACTGTGGAACCAAGAAATCACAAATAAAAATGAAAGTTATGGAGTGCACTTTTATGTAAGTCAAATGACCTACATCGGTTTAGTTAGTAGAGGTTTAGTTACAGTAAACATATCTCAAAGCTGCTGAATACTGAGATATCTCTGGCTTTGTGTGCTGGTTTCCGGGTGTGTCCCGGGGCCTAAGGGGTGGTGGAGGTGGTGGAGTTGATCTGATCTCCATGGAGTAGAGAGGAGCAGACAGGAGCAGAGAAGAGCAGGGCAGTGGACATGCAGAGACCTGCAGATGTGAGGTCCTATAATAAGAGCCTGTCCCTGGGATGAGACACCTGCTGCTGTCTGTCTGTGGGGCAGAAGGCCATGCACAGAATACTATTATACTATGTGTACTATTAGAAAACTGCATGGCTACTTTCTCAAAGTGTGGTGTGGCTCCCCCTGGTGGTACACCCTGGTGGGCTGAGGACAGGAGTCGCAGCACTGTTGTCTGGGTGGAAGCCAAAGACAAAATGCCCAAGTGAACCAAAACAAACAGGGCAGCACTGACAGACATACTTGAGCCTGTTTTATTGAAAGTATAGCAGGCTATTTACTTCAAAACTTGCATTTGTGGACTGGGCAGATGGGCAGATGTCTGTGCTTTTCTGTCAATTGGAGAAAAGCACAATTTTCTGTTTGTTGTGCTGTCATGAGGCTTTGACCAATCAGCTTGGAGTATTTATTAGGAATTCCAGATAGGTCCCCATCACTTTTTCAGCAGGGTTCTAACCCAGGACTCAGATGTGCAGATGTTGCACTGTGCCTACCCCAGTATGTAGCGCTTTCTCAGACCTGGTTTAGCCCAGAATGGAGTCCTGGGGCTGGTTCTAATGACAAATATTGTGGGTGGGGCACTGGTGCGGTGTAGCAGATGGTACAGACGGAGCAGAGAGCTGAGACCATGGAAAGAATGTGAGGCGTGCTATACCCGAGGAGAGGGACTAGACTTTTTAAAAAACTTTTTTATAACGTGTTAACAGGTTTATAACTTTCACTGTGGTTTATGACACTGATCTTCCAGCTAATTGTGAGGAGGGTTTGAACAGGGCCTGAGGGAGCTCACCAAATAACTCAAACATGCATGGATGAAATAAATAAGTCTCCTGTGTCAGAGAAAGCATTTTATTGTCTGGTGATCAGGAATTGTGTGTTAGCATGCTTAGAATGCAAAGCATTGAAAATAACTTTGGACCAGAGCAATGAACTTAAAATGAACTAGTTCTGCTTTTCATGTTTTGAAGAGTCTATGAATCTATGTTGTACTTCTCCAGGTTTGATTGGTGGAGCACTGGAGTGAGAGACGGATGCCCTTTTCAAGAGCTATTTTTAAAAAGACATCACTTGGAATTTCTTAGTCACATGTCCACCATAATTCACCATGTAAACAGGAAAGGCCCTCTCAGATTCAGAAGGCTGGTGTTTGGGGTAGAAAGGGAAGCAGGAAACCTACTCCAAACCTACACACACACTCTCCAGGCTCCAACAAGAACCGCCCAATGTCAGATGAACAAAGGACCTACTGGTCAGGGGGAAGCTGTCTCTATGCCACTGCACCACACAAAACTAAAACACTTGAGCCATGGGCAAAGCCCAAAACAAATGATTATTTTAGTAGTTGACAAGTCAGAGTCAAATAGTCCACTTTTCCAGCAAATGCTTTGTGTTTTAGTGGATTTATAGATGAAAAACCTACTACATACTTAAGACACGTGAAGAACTTTGAACTTTATGTGTCCGTGTGTGTCCATGTGTGTGTGTCCATGTGTGTGTGCATGTGTCCGTGTGTGTCCATGTGTGTGTGCATGTGTCCGTGTGTGTCCATGTGTGTGTGCATGTGTCTGTGTGTGTTGTGTGGGCGTGTGTGTGTCTGTATGTGAGTGTGTGTGTGTGTATTTGTGTGTCTGTGTGCGTGTGTGTGACTGTGTGTGCATGTGTCTGTGTGTGTCTGCATGTGTTTGTGTGCGTCCATGTGTGTGTGTGCGTGTGTGTTTTGTTGTTGTGGGTTAGTGTAGGCCTACAGTGTTTATGGTTTCAGGATGATAAAATGATGGTTTCAGGATGATAAAATGATGGTTTCAGGATGATAAAATAACAGACATATGACATACGGAGGCATGAGTTTGTGCAGAGGTCCAGCTGATCCAGTGTCTCTTCTTCCAGACTCTGACAGAGAGGACAGCCATGCGTGTGCGTCCCACAAAGACTCAGCCGTAAGTCTCCTCTGTGTCCCCCTTGTAATTCACTATCCTTGTCCCTGTCTATGTCCCCTGTCTATGTCTGTGCCCTGTCCATGTCCTCTGTCTCTGTCCCAGTCTGTGTCCTGTCTGTGCCTGTCTGTATCTCCTCTGTGTCCCTGTCTATGTCCCTTGTCTATGTCTGTGTCTTCTGTCTGTGTGGTTTGGTTAGACCGTGTGTGACTGTGGATGCCTACAGGTGAGGGACCGGAGAGCCCCCCCGCCCCACAGCCCCTACAGCAGCCCCTCGGAGGAGCAGGACAGCCCGGAGAGAGCGGTGCGCACACTCACACAAAATACTTGTTCCACTGTGTGTGTGGGCAGAGACTAACACTTATATACACACTCACACCATGGGGACCTTCTGTTCTGGGTGTCTCCATGAGGTTAATCATTATAGCTCATCAACTTGACAACATGACTTAAAGTGAAAATATGGGTCCGCACAGGTTAAAGGGCCCATGTTACACTATGTTATAATGTTTCCTCATCACAAACACATTATTGTGTTTTGTTTCATTCACACATGTTTAACACACGAGTACTGCGGGTTCTTCTCTCAAACGGTAAACACTCTCTTACCCTTATCATGTCATGAGGTAATACAGGAAGTGCTCCACTGTGCTTTTAAACTCTATACTCCTTCACTAGAATCATTTGGATAATTTCAGCCATGGAATTTCCAATCTCTACTGAATTAAAGGTAAAAGGAGCTGCTGACTTGAAAACTACCACTTCATGACATGAAAAGATCAGAGCATTTTGTGCTTTGGAGATGTAGATGGACTAATAATAAAGGGTGTGAATGAAACAGAATACAACTCCAGGTATGTTTTTGAGGAGGTAGAAGCATTATAGCCTGATTTAGAGCTCACATGAGTCCAGTTTGTGTAATATAGGACTTTTAAAGGTTATGGTTGAAGGTGCTGTACCAGATTCTTTCCCAGTGCAGATATATTGTACTAGTATAAACATCTTTTGAGGTAAAGAAAGATGTAAAAAATGTCCACTGTGTCCTGTCTGTGTTTAATTATAAGGCATTTTGTCTAATAATTAGAGTAGGATCTAGCTGCAGCTGATGGGGAGCACCATGATGATAGCTCCTAACTCTGACCATCTTAACCATGTAGTTATGGTACACACACACACACACACATATATATATATGTATATATATATATATATATATATATATATATATATATATATATAGTACTGGGAACAGCAGAGATACTGCGCAGAACTCTCAAGCTCCCAGGTCTCTGGTAGAGGACCCGAGCTGATGAGGGTGAGAGACCAACCACCGTGGAAGGTGAGAAATGCGGGGTTTTTTTTACATATATCTATATCTATATATATATATATATAGATATAGATATAGATATAGATAGATAGATAGATAGATAGATAGATAGATAGATAGATAGATAGATATATTTTTACAATTACTACAAATTATTGTGGTGAATAATTAATTACAGGTACAGTGTACAGTGAGGTTGGGAAATATAGTTTATTTCCAAAGCATTGTCAGGGTTATGGTCAGGGATAGGGTCTGGGTTATGGTCAGAGTTATGGTCAGGGATAGGGTCTGGGTTATGGTCAGAGTTATGGTCAGGGTTATGGTCAGGGATAGGGTCTGGGATAGGGTCAGAGTTATGGTCAGGGATAGGGTCTGGGTTATGGTCAGGGTTATGGTCAGTGATAGTGTCAGAGTTATGGTCAGTGATAGTGTCAGAGTTATGGTCAGGGATAGGGTCTGGGTTATGGTCAGGGATAGGGTCAGGGATAGGGTCAGGGTTATGGTCAGAGTTATGGTCAGGGTTAGGGTCAGGGATAGGGTCTGGGTTATGGTCAGGGTTATGCTCAGTGATAGGGTCAGGGTTATGCTCAGGGATAGGGTCTGGGTTATGGTCTGGGTTATGGTCAGGGATAGGGTCAGAGATATGGTCAGGGACAGGGTGAAGACACACACAGAAGCTCTGCTGTGCTTCTGTTACAGGTGCAGAGGGAGAGGCTCCATGCTGAGCTGAAGCAGGTGCTGAGTCAGAAGAGAAGCCTGAGAGACATGGAGCCGGAGCCAGCCGACCAGCACGCCATGGTCAGCACGCAGAACACTTCATTGGGAACATGCCACATGACTTATACTGAAAAGCACTTTACATCACAGTCAGAGCTGCCCTGAGGCTGAAGGACAGTGCAAGCACTAACAGCCATGCACTCATGTGTCTTGCCTTAGGGTTGTTAAAGTATCTAACTAGTCAGGGGTTAGATACTTGTATCAGAACTAGATACTAATTTCAACAAGTATCAATACAAGAAAGTCACATTTAGAAATTAACCTTTCCTAAATAGCTTTCCAATTATCTAGAGCTAAATCATAGACTAGTTTACACCCATGGAGCACTATGGAACCTACCTGGACCACTGAGGATTACACACATATAAGGACACATGGGAATAGAAAAGACAGTATGAAGATTTAATGCTGAACATTACAGTCTAGTGTCTAAATAAACAGTGTTTTTATTATTATTGTGGTATTGGAATTGGTATTGAATCTATTCCTCAGATTTCTAAAGGTTCAACAAGCAAAGCACTAAACTCTGTTAAAGTTAAAGAGGATATTACGTAAGATCAACTTTTTTGAGCTTTCTTCAGTGTTATAACATTGTTCCCTCATCAAAAACTTGTCTGTAGAGGCTTTAGATGTCATCAATGCATGTTTCAGTAATCTAGTGATCTCTCTCGGGCCCTATTTAAACTCCTCTTAGCTGTGATTTTGTCCAACTGTAGTTTTGCTTAACTCAAAAGCATGAAACAAAACTGTACACAACTTGAGATGTGCAGTAGTTTAATTAGCAGGTTGCATATTTTGTTTTTTGTATGCATCAAAAACCAGTGGCGGCTGGTGAATAGAGGGCGCAAGTGCACCGCACTCCCTAACTTAACCTCGATTTAAAAAAATAATTTAAAAGATTTTCTAAAGTTATTTTGTATTAGACTATATGTTTAATATTTTGTTTAAAACTGAACGTGTATCTGCATAGACATGTTTTTATCATGTTAAATGTGCTCATATTGCTGTATTTGAGTCACGTGGGCATTTGAGTGCACAGAGACTCTGCGTCCCAATGGAGCAGATCTATGGAGGGGCCTGAAACATTTAGAAAATTTGATGTCATTACATTGCTTTTACCCATTAGTTTGTATTGCAGCCCCTGAAAAACGTCGTAGTGTGCAGGGTGGGGGCGACTCAAATTAACTGATTGGTCTTCACAAACATTATCACAATTCTGACCTATGAGGATCCAGCTGCTCTGCCCCGCCTCAGCCCAACTCTGCACTGGCGGCTAATGCTACTACAGGCTAATGAATGGAGAACTGCAGAGCTGTGTGCTATGGCCGCTAGCTACTTTCGCCTAAACCGAAAAAAGAGAGCGGGAGGAGAGCCCTAAAGCACGGGACACACTGACACAGACAGGGTCCCCTGGCACTCGCCGCTGGGACCGCGGCATCCGCTGCCTCCGGGGCCGTCGCTGCCAGGACCGGAGAACTTGCTGCTGCCGGCGGGGTACTCAGGGCGTAGTGCAGAGGGCTTAAGTCCACCCGGTGCCCTGGTGCTAATATGGACTGTCGTAACTTTTAGACTGAAGTGGGAAGTGGGAAGTGGGATTAAGATGAGTTTTAGAACCAGCTCGTGCACTCGGCTCCAGGACCTTGTCCCGTGGACCGGACTGGACCGGGACATACTGGAGACAGAACCAACAGGACAGCAGGTAGTGGACACACTCTGCATCAGTCCTCTGGAGAAGGTAAGAGGCTTGTTTTTGTTAGTTTGGGGCAAATCTGAGGACGGAGCCTCACAGGTCACAGTGTTACAGTGTTAACAGGTAAATGTGTAAATGAATGAGCGACGGAGCCGCTCTGGTGTTTCTGCCGTGTGCTGTAGGAGCAGTGCTGATGCTGTGACCGGGGGCTGGTTGTGAGCGGTGTGTTACGTTGTGTTTTTACGGTTGGGTGTGAGCAGGTGCATCAGGTTGTGTTGCTGCGTAAACTTTGCTCTTGGCTGTGCGTTGTGCTCCTGATAAAGTTCAGCCAATAGTGACTAAAATTTGTTATAATTTTATAGCCTATACATAATACATATATTTATAATACATTTTTATAATTTTGACTTATGCGCCCCCCCCCCAAAAAATTATACCACCAGCCGCCACTGTCAAAAACCTAATACTTTGTTTTCTGCAACTATAGCATTTTTAAAACAATAAAAGGTAACGCGGAGACCTAAATATGTTATGTGTTAACAGTTAACACCCCACTGAAGTATAATATCCCCTCTTTAAAGAAGTTCTATAACTTGTTCTGAATTATACAAGAATATTGGAGAGATGCAGTTTGCATTTGAGAGACACATGCTACATATTAGCAGCTCTAATTTCAGGTGCTCTATGGCTCTAGTTCAAACATAAAGTAAGAGTCACTGGACAGCCAGAACTCTCTCAGTTTCTCTCAATCTAAACTATTAGAAGGGCCTTCTACTGTCAGTTTATCACTGCAGATAAGCTGGGAGTAGAATGTGCTTTAACATGTGACGGATTGTCTTGTAGAAGGAGGAGGACATGTCTGAACCAGTGGAGATTGTCGTGGAGACAGAGGCAGAAGCAGGAGCAAGTGGCTACAGTGTGACTGGAGGAGGACATCGCGGGATCTTTGTGAGAGATGTTCTTAAAGACTCTCCAGCTGCAAAACACCTCAGTCTGCAGCAAGGTACTCTTTGCTCTGCCCATACAAGTGCTAGACTAAGCCTACTGCAGAAAGAACCTAAATGATTATCATTTGAGCTGATCTGCAGTCCAGCTACAATAGGCCTACTGAGGAAACTCTACTCATATGATTTCCTCTACACACTGTGGCATTTCACTCAAGTTTTTATCCATGCTATATGCAGTACATAAATAACAGCCCCAAGGGACATAGTAAAGATAGGTTGTTCTAAATTTCTAAATACATATTTATCTGCCCCAAGCTACAAGTGAAGGTTACCTAGCCTTACCACTATATGACTGTTAATGTAGGAAAGGCTGATTCATTGTGGAAAGTGACTCATAAATACAGAATGTCTCAGTGAAAGTGAGCAGTAGAAATGAGTTTGAACTCGGAACAGTGCTTATTTCCGCATGTTGTGTCCGTAGGAGATCAGCTGTTGAGTGCCAAAGTCTACTTTGATAATGTCAAGTATGAAGATGCACTAAAGATCCTTCAGTGTGCAGAGCCATATAAAGTCAGCTTCCAGGTGAAGAGGACCATCACCGGAGAGGCTCCCAGTGTCAGAGCCCGACTGCCCAGTGTAGAGGTCAAAGGGCCTCATGCCAAAGCGGCTAAACTGGTAACTACCCTAACAGAAGACTGCGGATAGGCTTACAAAGACCATGACCTTGAATGTTAGACTTGTGTTGGTAACAGTTTGCATAATTGTTTGAACTACAATTTTGATTCTGTTTTTATTCAGGAGCAATGTAGGTAGAACTAATTTGAATATAATTGCAATTAATACCTGCAATATTGTATTATTGTAATATTGACTTGCGATGTTTCAGAGTGTGAAGGGGATGAAGCCATTTAAAACCCAAAAGAAACGGGGAGGTCGCTTTGGCCTGAAGAGGTTGAAAGAAAGGCACACAGAAGAGTTGGAGCAGGAGGAGGGAGCCCCCAGTGGGGACCAGAGTGATGAGGGCGAGACGTTCTCTCTTCCCAAAATGAAACACTCCCGGAGTTCCAAGGCACAAACTGGAGCTGCAGGAAAGGGCAGACAGTATGTCAGGTGAGCTTCAACTGCTACTGAAATGATGGACACACAAGTTCACAAGTCTGATAATGCATGTACCTTTGGCAGGTTCCCCCACATGAAAGCAAAGGCAGAGTGTGGAGCAGAGCCAGACCAACCAGAGGAAACTACGCACATGGAGATGTGTGGAGCAAAGGTCAAAGCTCATGGAAAAACCCATAAATATGGCATCCATTTTCCAAAGTCCAAACACACAAAGTCTGGCTCTGTGGAGTGCACCACACCACAGGTGACTGCGCAGCCACCAGAGGTCGTCTTCAGTCTATCTGACAATGGAGGCTATGAAGGCGACAAGAGCAGAGCAGAGATGAGCAAAACCAAAGTAACTCTTCATTCTGGAGGGTCAGATTTCCATGGAGAATTGAATGCAGATGCTGGGAATGTTGATGCTGGCAAAGGTAATGCTAAGCTCAGAATGCCAAAGTTAAAACGATCAAAGATTCGACTGCCACGGCATTCAGATGACATGGAAAGTGATGGGAATATAAAAGGAGATGTCAAAATCACTCCTCCACCCCAAGTAAAGGTGTCTGCAGGTGGATCAGGAGCAGCCTCACTCAGTGTGTCCAAACCTGAAGGAAGGCCCAGTGTGGAGGTGTCAGTCCCACAGGGCAAAGGAGCTGGGGACGTGGCTGTGCCAGCTGTGGGTATCCGTCTGCCTGATGAAGTGGAAGGCACGTTTAAACGTCCAAAAAATTCTATGCCAAAAATGGAATTGTCAGATGCTAAAGAAGATGTTACAGTGGAAGCTGCAGATGTGAACATAGGCCATTATGTTGGCGGGGATGGACAGTTCAAAATGCCAGATTTTAATCTTATTCTCCCCAAAATGAAGCCATTCAAGGGAGAGATAGAGATGCAAGAGGGAGGGACAATTACATTACCTAAAGTAGACCTAACTATTCCAAAAGTCAAGAAAGAAACATGGAAAGTAGAATATAATGAATGTGAAGTAACAGGGGGACAAGCTGAAATCAAAATGTCTTCTGTTGATGCTGCTTCAGAGTTGTCAAATGAAAGCAATCTGAAGCTGAAGGGACCTCATTTAGAAGGAAGTGTAACTGCCCCATCAGTGGACATATCTCAACCAAAGATGATCATAACAAACACCAAAGTTAAAGGTACCAAAGAGACAACAGAGGTGCAGTTTCAGGGACCATCAACTGAGGTCTCCTTTCCAGACATAGTTCAAAAGAGAGACAACATTAACATTGCAATGTCAGAGATTGAATGTGGAACGGGAACTGTTTCGTCTATTGAAACAGTATTACCAGAAACAGGACTGAAGGGAGACATTGGAGAACAAAGTCTGACTTTGTCAAAAGTTGAAGGTGAGGCTGGAATTGAGATGCCAAAAATTGATCTGTCAAAGAGAAAATCAAAAGAAGGATTTGAAGTTGACATTAGTTCTGATAGAAAAGCAAACTCATCTAAAGTGGACATTTCATCGCCAATCGTCAAAATAACACCAGCAGCTGTAGAAGTTAAAGCGTCTGAGATGAAGGGAAGGAAAATACACATGCCAGACATTGATCTTACCCTTTCCAAAGAAAAAACACATAGATCGGGGGCCGGCATCAAATTTCCACATTTCAAACTACCTACAGTTGACATTTCAGCTCCCAAAGTTGATTTAGACTTTGGTCATCCAAAGCAAGGTGACGATGTAGAAGTAGAGCTGCTGCGTGCAGAGGGCAGCAGACCATCTTCAGGGGGTAGTTATGATCCACCCAATGTTTCTGTCAAAGAACCATGTTTGTCTCCAAGGTTCAATGGACAATCAAAAGGAGATGCTTCATCATGCCCAAAAGGAAATATTATTGTCAACCCAGCACATGTAGAAGGCAAGGTTGAGGTGCCCGAGGCTGGAGGAAAGAAAAAGGTTAAGGGAAAGAAAAAAAAAATAAAACTGCCTTCATTTGGATTTTCCAAGAATAAAGCTGACTTCTCTGCTCCATGTTCTTTAGCAGGTTTAGAAACAACATCACCTAAAATAGAGCTTACAGAGGGAGAAGGTGCACCAAAACTAGAGGTTGATTTAGAGGGAAAAGGTGGTTTCCACGGACCTGATGTTCAAATAAAACTGCACAAGTTTTCAATGTCAGGGTCATCAACAGTTACAGACACTGAAGTCCTTCTTCCAAAACCTGAAGTGGATGGTTCAGATGGTGACATGATAGTCCCTGAGGGAAGCGTCAGAATGCCTAAAATACCAACGATTGATGTTTCAATGCCAAAATTTGACCTGGATATATCATTGCCCAAAGGAAATATCAAAGGAGAAACTGTCTCAAGTTCAGGAATGGTCAGACTTCATGATAAAATATCCTCAGACGTTAATATAGGGGAACCAAATATGAAAATCTTAGATGTGGACATATCCCTACCCAAGGCCATTGTTGTTGGTCCAGAGGTTGAGATTGAAGGAGGACTACCTTCTGTTGATATTTCACTTCCAAAAGGAAAGATCGAAGGTCCAGATGTAGATATAGAAGGTCCTGCTGGGGGAAAGTTCAAAATGCCTGGTATCAAAATGCCTCAAGTTGACATAACTCTCCCAAAAGGAAAGATTGAAGGTCCAGAGATCACCACAGAGGGGCCTGAAGCTCACCTAGAAGGATCAGCAGGTGGAAAGTTCAAAATGCCAAATATAAAAATGCCAAATGTTGACATTACTTTACCAAAAGGAAAATTTAAAGGCCCAGAAATTGATACCGAGGGAACAAAATCTGGAAAAATCAATGTGCCGGATGTTGACATATCTCTTCCCAAAGGAAGCATAGAGGGACCTGAGCTGGAAATTGGAGGAAAAGCAGGAAGTTTCCAGATGCCTCATCCAAGTCTTCCTTCTGTTGATATCTCACTTCCAAAAGCAAAAATAGAAGGTCCAGAAGTGGACATTGAAGGCCCTAAAGGAAGAAAGTTCAAGATGCCTCACCTGAAAATGCCAGATGTGGACATATCCTTACCCAAGGCCAAAGGTGTTGGTCCAGAGGTTGAGATTGAAGGAGGACTACCTTCTGTTGATATTTCACTTCCAAAAGGAAAGATCGAAGGTCCAGATGTAGATATAGAAGGTCCTGCTGGGGGAAAGTTCAAAATGCCTGGTATCAAAATGCCTCAAGTTGACATAACTCTCCCAAAAGGAAAGATTGAAGGTCCAGAGATCACCACAGAGGGGCCTGAAGCTCACCTAGAAGGATCAGCAGGTGGAAAGTTCAAAATGCCAAATATAAAAATGCCAAATGTTGACATTACTTTACCAAAAGGAAAATTTAAAGGCCCAGAAATTGATATCCAGGGATCGAAATCTGGAAAAATCAATATGCCAGATGTTGACATATCTCTTCCCAAAGGAAGCATAGAGGGACCTGAGCTGGAAATTGGAGGAAAAGCAGGAAGTTTCCAGATGCCTCATCCAAGTCTTCCTTCTGTTGATATCTCACTTCCAAAAGGAAAGCTTGAAAGGCCTGACATTGACATAGATGTTTCTAAAGGAGGGAAATTTAAAATGCCTGATCTGAAAATGCCTTCTGTTGACATAACACTGCCCAAAGCGAAGACCAAGGGTCCTGAAGTCAACATAGAAACGCCTGCATTGCATGTAGAAGGGCATAAGAAAGGGACGTTTGAAATGCCTCACATCAAAATGCCTGATATTGATATTTCTCTGCCCAAAGGGAAGGTCAAAGGTCCTGAAATAGATGCTGACGGTGCAAAGTTCAAAATGCCTGAAATTAAGATGCCCAACATTGACATATCTTTACCCAAAGGGAAAGGTCTAGGAGCAGACGTTGAAGCAACTCTTCCTTCCGTTGATATTTCACTTCCAAAAGGAAAAATAGAAGGTCCAGAAGTGGACATTGAAGGCCCTAAAGGAAGAAAGTTCAAGATGCCTCACCTGAAAATGCCAGATGTGGACATATCCTTACCCAAGGCCAAAGGTGTTGGTCCAGAGGTTGAGATTGAAGGGGGACTACCTTCTGTTGATATTTCACTTCCAAAAGGAAAGATTGAAGGTCCAGATGTAGATATAGAAGGTCCTGCTGGGGGAAAGTTCAAAATGCCTGGTATCAAAATGCCTCAAATTGACATAACTCTCCCAAAAGGAAAGATTGAAGGTCCAGAGATCACCACAGAGGGGCCTGAAGCTCACCTAGAAGGATCAGCAGGTGGAAAGTTCAAAATGCCAAATATAAAAATGCCAAATGTTGACATTACTTTACCAAAAGGAAAATTTAAAGGCCCAGAAATTGATATCCAGGGATCAAAATCTGGAAAAATCAATGTGCCGGATGTTGACATATCTCTTCCCAAAGGAAGCATAGAGGGACCAGACCTGGAAATTGGAGGAAAAGCAGGAAGTTTCCAGATGCCTCATCCAAGTCTTCCTTCTGTTGATATCTCACTTCCAAAAGGAAAGCTTGAAAGGCCTGACATTGACATAGATGTTTCTAAAGGAGGGAAATTTAAAATGCCTGATCTGAAAATGCCTTCTGTTGACATAACACTGCCCAAAGCGAAGACCAAGGGTCCTGAAGTCAACATAGAAACGCCTGCATTGCATGTAGAAGGGCATAAGAAAGGGACGTTTGAAATGCCTCACATCAAAATGCCTGATATTGATATTTCTCTGCCCAAAGGGAAGGTCAAAGGTCCTGAAATAGATGCTGACGGTGCAAAGTTCAAAATGCCTGAAATTAAGATGCCCAACATTGACATATCTTTACCCAAAGGGAAAGGTCTAGGAGCAGACGTTGAAGCAACTCTTCCTTCCGTTGATATTTCACTTCCAAAAGGAAAAATAGAAGGTCCAGAAGTGGACATTGAAGGCCCTAAAGGAAGAAAGTTCAAGATGCCTCACCTGAAAATGCCAGATGTGGACATATCCTTACCCAAGGCCAAAGGTGTTGGTCCAGAGGTTGAGATTGAAGGGGGACTACCTTCTGTTGGTATTTCACTTCCAAAAGGAAAGATCGAAGGTCCAGATGTAGATATAGAAGGTCCTGCTGGGGGAAAGTTCAAAATGCCTGGTATCAAAATGCCTCAAGTTGACATAACTCTCCCAAAAGGAAAGATTGAAGGTCCAGAGATCACCACAGAGGGGCCTGAAGCTCACCTAGAAGGATCAGCAGGTGGAAAGTTCAAAATGCCAAATATAAAAATGCCAAATGTTGACATTACTTTACCAAAAGGAAAATTTAAAGGCCCAGAAATTGATATCCAGGGATCAAAATCTGGAAAAATCAATGTGCCGGATGTTGACATATCTCTTCCCAAAGGAAGCATAGAGGGACCTGAGCTGGAAATTGGAGGAAAAGCAGGAAGTTTCCAGATGCCTCATCCAAGTCTTCCTTCTGTTGATATCTCACTTCCAAAAGGAAAGCTTGAAAGTCCTGACATTGACATAGATGTTTCTAAAGGAGGGAAATTTAAAATGCCTGATCTGAAAATGCCTTCTGTTGACATAACACTGCCCAAAGCGAAGACCAAGGGTCCTGAAGTCAACATAGAAACGCCTGCATTGCATGTAGAAGGGCATAAGAAAGGGACGTTTGAAATGCCTCACATCAAAATGCCTGATATTGATATTTCTCTGCCCAAAGGGAAGGTCAAAGGTCCTGAAATAGATGCTGAGGGTGCAAAGTTCAAAATGCCTGAAATTAAGATGCCCAACATTGACATATCTTTACCCAAAGGGAAAGGTCTAGGAGCAGACATTGAAGCAACTCTTCCTTCCGTTGATATTTCACTTCCAAAAGGAAAAATAGAAGGTCCAGAAGTGGACATTGAAGGCCCAAAAGGAAGAAAGTTCAAGATGCCTCACCTGAAAATGCCAGATGTGGACATATCCTTACCCAAGGCCAGAGGTGTTGGTCCAGAGGTTGAGGTTGAAGGGGGACTACCTTCTGTTGATATTTCACTTCCAAAAGGAAAGATTGAAGGTCCAGATGTAGATATAGAAGGTCCTGCTGGGGGAAAGTTCAAAATGCCTGGTATCAAAATGCCTCAAGTTGACATAACTCTCCCAAAAGGAAAGATTGAAGGTCCAGAGATCACCACAGAGGGGCCTGAAGCTCACCTAGAAGGATCAGCAGGTGGAAAGTTCAAAATGCCAAATATAAAAATGCCAAATGTTGACATTACTTTACCAAAAGGAAAATTTAAAGGCCCAGAAATTGATATCCAGGGATCAAAATCTGGAAAAATCAATGTGCCGGATGTTGACATATCTCTTCCCAAAGGAAGCATAGAGGGACCTGAGCTGGAAATTGGAGGAAAAGCAGGAAGTTTCCAGATGCCTCATCCAAGTCTTCCTTCTGTTGATATCTCACTTCCAAAAGGAAAGCTTGAAAGGCCTGACATTGACATAGATGTTTCTAAAGGAGGGAAATTTAAAATGCCTGATCTGAAAATGCCTTCTGTTGACATAACACTGCCCAAAGCGAAGACCAAGGGTCCTGAAGTCAACATAGAAACGCATGCATTGCATGTAGAAGGGCATAAGAAAGGGACGTTTGAAATGCCTCACATCAAAATGCCTGATATTGATATTTCTCTGCCTAAAGGGAAGGTCAAAGCTCCTGAAATAGATGCTGAGGGTGCAAAGTTCAAAATGCCTGAAATTAAGATGCCCAACATTGACATATCTTTACCCAAAGGGAAACGTCTAGGAGCAGACGTTGAAGCAACTCTTCCTTCCGTTGATATTTCACTTCCAAAAGGAAAAATAGAAGGTCCAGAAGTGGACATTGAAGGCCCTAAAGGAAGAAAGTTCAAGATGCCTCACCTGAAAATGCCAGATGTGGACATATCCTTACCCAAGGCCAAAGGTGTTGGTCCAGAGGTTGAGATTGAAGGGGGACTACCTTCTGTTGATATTTCACTTCCAAAAGGAAAGATTGAAGGTCCAGATGTAGATATAGAAGGTCCTGCTGGGGAAAGTTCAAAATGCCTGGTATCAAAATGCCTCAAATTGACATAACTCTCCCAAAAGGAAAGATTGAAGGTCCAGAGATCACCACAGAGGGGCCTGAAGCTCACCTAGAAGGATCAGCAGGTGGAAAGTTCAAAATGCCAAATATAAAAATGCCAAATGTTGACATTACTTTACCAAAAGGAAAATTTAAAGGCCCAGAAATTGATATCCAGGGATCAAAATCTGGAAAAATCAATGTGCCGGATGTTGACATATCTCTTCCCAAAGGAAGCATAGAGGGACCTGAGCTGGAAATTGGAGGAAAAGCAGGAAGTTTCCAGATGCCTCATCCAAGTCTTCCTTCTGTTGATATCTCACTTCCAAAAGGAAAGCTTGAAAGGCCTGACATTGACATAGATGTTTCTAAAGGAGGGAAATTTAAAATGCCTGATCTGAAAATGCCTTCTGTTGACATAACACTGCCCAAAGCGAAGACCAAGGGTCCTGAAGTCAACATAGAAACGCCTGCATTGCATGTAGAAGGGCATAAGAAAGGGACGTTTGAAATGCCTCACATCAAAATGCCTGATATTGATATTTCTCTGCCTAAAGGGAAGGTCAAAGCTCCTGAAATAGATGCTGAGGGTGCAAAGTTCAAAATGCCTGAAATTAAGATGCCCAACATTGACATATCTTTACCCAAAGGGAAAGGTCTAGGAGCAGACGTTGAAGCAACTCTTCCTTCCGTTGATATTTCACTTCCAAAAGGAAAAATAGAAGGTCCAGAAGTGGACATTGAAGGCCCTAAAGGAAGAAAGTTCAAGATGCCTCACCTGAAAATGCCAGATGTGGACATATCCTTACCCAAGGCCAAAGGTGTTGGTCCAGAGGTTGAGATTGAAGGGGGACTACCTTCTGTTGATATTTCACTTCCAAAAAGAAAGATTGAAGGTCCAGATGTAGATATAGAAGGTCCTGCTGGGGGAAAGTTCAAAATGCCTGGTATCAAAATGCCTCAAATTGACATAACTCTCCCAAAAGGAAAGATTGAAGGTCCAGAGATCACCACAGAGGGGCCTGAAGCTCACCTAGAAGGATCAGCAGGTGGAAAGTTCAAAATGCCAAATATAAAAATGCCAAATGTTGACATTACTTTACCAAAAGGAAAATTTAAAGGCCCAGAAATTGATATCCAGGGATCAAAATCTGGAAAAATCAATGTGCCGGATGTTGACATATCTCTTCCCAAAGGAAGCGTAAAGGGACCTGAGCTGGAAATTGGAGGAAAAGCAGGAAGTTTCCAGATGCCTCATCCAAGTCTTCCTTCTGTTGATATCTCACTTCCAAAAGGAAAGCTTGAAAGGCCTGACATTGACATAGATGTTTCTAAAGGAGGGAAATTTAAAATGCCTGATCTGAAAATGCCTTCTGTTGACATAACACTGCCCAAAGCGAAGACCAAGGGTCCTGAAGTCAACATAGAAACGCCTGCATTGCATGTAGAAGGGCATAAGAAAGGGACGTTTGAAATGCCTCACATCAAAATGCCTGATATTGATATTTCTCTGCCTAAAGGGAAGGTCAAAGCTCCTGAAATAGATGCTGAGGGTGCAAAGTTCAAAATGCCTGAAATTAAGATGCCCAACATTGACATATCTTTACCCAAAGGGAAAGGTCTAGGAGCAGACGTTGAAGCAACTCTTCCTTCCGTTGATATTTCACTTCCAAAAGGAAAAATAGAAGGTCCAGAAGTGGACATTGAAGGCCCTAAAGGAAGAAAGTTCAAGATGCCTCACCTGAAAATGCCAGATGTGGACATATCCTTACCCAAGGCCAAAGGTGTTGGTCCAGAGGTTGAGATTGAAGGGGGACTACCTTCTGTTGATATTTCACTTCCAAAAGGAAAGATTGAAGGTCCAGATGTAGATATAGAAGGTCCTGCTGGGGAAAGTTCAAAATGCCTGGTATCAAAATGCCTCAAATTGACATAACTCTCCCAAAAGGAAAGATTGAAGGTCCAGAGATCACCACAGAGGGGCCTGAAGCTCACCTAGAAGGATCAGCAGGTGGAAAGTTCAAAATGCCAAATATAAAATGCCAAATGTTGACATTACTTTACCAAAAGGAAAATTTAAAGGCCCAGAAATTGATATCCAGGGATCAAAATCTGGAAAAATCAATGTGCCGGATGTTGACATATCTCTTCCCAAAGGAAGCATAGAGGGACCTGAGCTGGAAATTGGAGGAAAAGCAGGAAGTTTCCAGATGCCTCATCCAAGTCTTCCTTCTGTTGATATCTCACTTCCAAAAGGAAAGCTTGAAAGGCCTGACATTGACATAGATGTTTCTAAAGGAGGGAAATTTAAAATGCCTGATCTGAAAATGCCTTCTGTTGACATAACACTGCCCAAAGCGAAGACCAAGGGTCCTGAAGTCAACATAGAAACGCCTGCATTGCATGTAGAAGGGCATAAGAAAGGGACGTTTGAAATGCCTCACATCAAAATGCCTGATATTGATATTTCTCTGCCTAAAGGGAAGGTCAAAGCTCCTGAAATAGATGCTGAGGGTGCAAAGTTCAAAATGCCTGAAATTAAGATGCCCAACATTGACATATCTTTACCCAAAGGGAAAGGTCTAGGAGCAGACGTTGAAGCAACTCTTCCTTCCGTTGATATTTCACTTCCAAAAGGAAAAATAGAAGGTCCAGAAGTGGACATTGAAGGCCCTAAAGGAAGAAAGTTCAAGATGCCTCACCTGAAAATGCCAGATGTGGACATATCCTTACCCAAGGCCAAAGGTGTTGGTCCAGAGGTTGAGATTGAAGGGGGACTACCTTCTGTTGATATTTCACTTCCAAAAGAAAGATTGAAGGTCCAGATGTAGATATAGAAGGTCCTGCTGGGGGAAAGTTCAAAATGCCTGGTATCAAAATGCCTCAAATTGACATAACTCTCCCAAAAGGAAAGATTGAAGGTCCAGAGATCACCACAGAGGGGCCTGAAGCTCACCTAGAAGGATCAGCAGGTGGAAAGTTCAAAATGCCAAATATAAAAATGCCAAATGTTGACATTACTTTACCAAAAGGAAAATTTAAAGGCCCAGAAATTGATATCCAGGGATCAAAATCTGGAAAAATCAATGTGCCGGATGTTGACATATCTCTTCCCAAAGGAAGCGTAAAGGGACCTGAGCTGGAAATTGGAGGAAAAGCAGGAAGTTTCCAGATGCCTCATCCAAGTCTTCCTTCTGTTGATATCTCACTTCCAAAAGGAAAGCTTGAAAGGCCTGACATTGACATAGATGTTTCTAAAGGAGGAAATTTAAAATGCCTGATCTGAAAATGCCTTCTGTTGACATAACACTGCCCAAAGCGAAGACCAAGGGTCCTGAAGTCAACATAGAAACGCCTGCATTGCATGTAGAAGGGCATAAGAAAGGGACGTTTGAAATGCCTCACATCAAAATGCCTGATATTGATATTTCTCTGCCTAAAGGGAAGGTCAAAGCTCCTGAAATAGATGCTGAGGGTGCAAAGTTCAAAATGCCTGAAATTAAGATGCCCAACATTGACATATCTTTACCCAAAGGGAAAGGTCTAGGAGCAGACGTTGAAGCAACTCTTCCTTCCGTTGATATTTCACTTCCAAAAGGAAAAATAGAAGGTCCAGAAGTGGACATTGAAGGCCCTAAAGGAAGAAAGTTCAAGATGCCTCACCTGAAAATGCCAGATGTGGACATATCCTTACCCAAGGCCAAAGGTGTTGGTCCAGAGGTTGAGATTGAAGGGGGACTACCTTCTGTTGATATTTCACTTCCAAAAGGAAAGATTGAAGGTCCAGATGTAGATATAGAAGGTCCTGCTGGGGGAAAGTTCAAAATGCCTGGTATCAAAATGCCTCAAATTGACATAACTCTCCCAAAAGGAAAGATTGAAGGTCCAGAGATCACCACAGAGGGGCCTGAAGCTCACCTAGAAGGATCAGCAGGTGGAAAGTTCAAAATGCCAAATATAAAAATGCCAAATGTTGACATTACTTTACCAAAAGGAAAATTTAAAGGCCCAGAAATTGATATCCAGGGATCAAAATCTGGAAAAATCAATGTGCCGGATGTTGACATATCTCTTCCCAAAGGAAGCATAGAGGGACCTGAGCTGGAAATTGGAGGAAAAGCAGGAAGTTTCCAGATGCCTCATCCAAGTCTTCCTTCTGTTGATATCTCACTTCCAAAAGGAAAGCTTGAAAGGCCTGACATTGACATAGATGTTTCTAAAGGAGGGAAATTTAAAATGCCTGATCTGAAAATGCCTTCTGTTGACATAACACTGCCCAAAGCGAAGACCAAGGGTCCTGAAGTCAACATAGAAACGCCTGCATTGCATGTAGAAGGGCATAAGAAAGGGACGTTTGAAATGCCTCACATCAAAATGCCTGATATTGATATTTCTCTGCCTAAAGGGAAGGTCAAAGCTCCTGAAATAGATGCTGAGGGTGCAAAGTTCAAAATGCCTGAAATTAAGATGCCCAACATTGACATATCTTTACCCAAAGGGAAAGGTCTAGGAGCAGACGTTGAAGCAACTCTTCCTTCCGTTGATATTTCACTTCCAAAAGGAAAAATAGAAGGTCCAGAAGTGGACATTGAAGGCCCTAAAGGAAGAAAGTTCAAGATGCCTCACCTGAAAATGCCAGATGTGGACATATCCTTACCCAAGGCCAAAGGTGTTGGTCCAGAGGTTGAGATTGAAGGGGGACTACCTTCTGTTGATATTTCACTTCCAAAAGGAAAGATTGAAGGTCCAGATGTAGATATAGAAGGTCCTGCTGGGGGAAAGTTCAAAATGCCTGGTATCAAAATGCCTCAAATTGACATAACTCTCCCAAAAGGAAAGATTGAAGGTCCAGAGATCACCACAGAGGGGCCTGAAGCTCACCTAGAAGGATCAGCAGGTGGAAAGTTCAAAATGCCAAATATAAAAATACCAAATGTTGACATTACTTTACCAAAAGGAAAATTTAAAGGCCCAGAAATTGATATCCAGGGATCAAAATCTGGAAAAATCAATGTGCCGGATGTTGACATATCTCTTCCCAAAGGAAGCATAGAGGGACCTGAGCTGGAAATTGGAGGAAAGGCAGGAAGTTTCCAGATGCCTCATCCAAGTATTCCTTCTGTTGATATCTCACTTCCAAAAGGAAAGCTTGAAAGGCCTGACATTGACATAGATGTTTCTAAAGGAGGGAAATTTAAAATGCCTGATCTGAAAATGCCTTCTGTTGACATAACACTGCCCAAAGCGAAGACCAAGGGTCCTGAAGTCAACATAGAAATGCCTGCATTGCATGTAGAAGGGCATAAGAAAGGGACGTTTGAAATGCCTCACATCAAAATGCCTGATATTGATATTTCTCTGCCCAAAGGGAAGGTCAAAGCTCCTGAAATAGATGCTGAGGGTGCAAAGTTCAAAATGCCTGAAATTAAGATGCCCAACATTGACATATCTTTACCCAAAGGGAAAGGTCTAGGAGCAGACGTTGAAGCAACTCTTCCTTCCGTTGATATTTCACTTCCAAAAGGAAAAATAGAAGGTCCAGAAGTGGACATTGAAGGCCCTAAAGGAAGAAAGTTCAAGATGCCTCACCTGAAAATGCCAGATGTGGACATATCCTTACCCAAGGCCAAAGGTGTTGGTCCAGAGGTTGAGATTGAAGGGGGACTACCTTCTGTTGATATTTCGCTTCCAAAAGGAAAGATTGAAGGTCCAGATGTAGATATAGAAGGTCCTGCTGGGGGAAAGTTCAAAATGCCTGGTATCAAAATGCCTCAAGTTGACATAACTCTCCCAAAAGGAAAGATTGAAGGTCCAGAGATCACCACAGAGGGGCCTGAAGCTCACCTAGAAGGATCAGCAGGTGGAAAGTTCAAAATGCCAAATATAAAAATGCCAAATGTTGACATTACTTTACCAAAAGGAAAATTTAAAGGCCCAGAAATTGATATCCAGGGATCAAAATCTGGAAAAATCAATGTGCCGGATGTTGACATATCTCTTCCCAAAGGAAGCATAGAGGGACCTGAGCTGGAAATTGGAGGAAAAGCAGGAAGTTTCCAGATGCCTCATCCAAGTCTTCCTTCTGTTGATATCTCACTTCCAAAAGGAAAGCTTGAAAGGCCTGACATTGACATAGATGTTTCTAAAGGAGGGAAATTTAAAATGCCTGATCTGAAAATGCCTTCTGTTGACATAACACTGCCCAAAGCGAAGACCAAGGGTCCTGAAGTCAACATAGAAACGCATGCATTGCATGTAGAAGGGCATAAGAAAGGGACGTTTGAAATGCCTCACATCAAAATGCCTGATATTGATATTTCTCTGCCTAAAGGGAAGGTCAAAGCTCCTGAAATAGATGCTGAGGGTGCAAAGTTCAAAATGCCTGAAATTAAGATGCCCAACATTGACATATCTTTACCCAAAGGGAAAGGTCTAGGAGCAGACGTTGAAGCAACTCTTCCTTCCGTTGATATTTCACTTCCAAAAGGAAAAATAGAAGGTCCAGAAGTGGACATTGAAGGCCCTAAAGGAAGAAAGTTCAAGATGCCTCACCTGAAAATGCCAGATGTGGACATATCCTTACCCAAGGCCAAAGGTGTTGGTCCAGAGGTTGAGATTGAAGGGGGACTACCTTCTGTTGATATTTCACTTCCAAAAGGAAAGATTGAAGGTCCAGATGTAGATATAGAAGGTCCTGCTGGGGAAAGTTCAAAATGCCTGGTATCAAAATGCCTCAAATTGACATAACTCTCCCAAAAGGAAAGATTGAAGGTCCAGAGATCACCACAGAGGGGCCTGAAGCTCACCTAGAAGGATCAGCAGGTGGAAAGTTCAAAATGCCAAATATAAAAATGCCAAATGTTGACATTACTTTACCAAAAGGAAAATTTAAAGGCCCAGAAATTGATATCCAGGGATCAAAATCTGGAAAAATCAATGTGCCGGATGTTGACATATCTCTTCCCAAAGGAAGCATAGAGGGACCTGAGCTGGAAATTGGAGGAAAAGCAGGAAGTTTCCAGATGCCTCATCCAAGTCTTCCTTCTGTTGATATCTCACTTCCAAAAGGAAAGCTTGAAAGGCCTGACATTGACATAGATGTTTCTAAAGGAGGGAAATTTAAAATGCCTGATCTGAAAATGCCTTCTGTTGACATAACACTGCCCAAAGCGAAGACCAAGGGTCCTGAAGTCAACATAGAAACGCATGCATTGCATGTAGAAGGGCATAAGAAAGGGACGTTTGAAATGCCTCACATCAAAATGCCTGATATTGATATTTCTCTGCCTAAAGGGAAGGTCAAAGCTCCTGAAATAGATGCTGAGGGTGCAAAGTTCAAAATGCCTGAAATTAAGATGCCCAACATTGACATATCTTTACCCAAAGGGAAAGGTCTAGGAGCAGACGTTGAAGCAACTCTTCCTTCCGTTGATATTTCACTTCCAAAAGGAAAAATAGAAGGTCCAGAAGTGGACATTGAAGGCCCTAAAGGAAGAAAGTTCAAGATGCCTCACCTGAAAATGCCAGATGTGGACATATCCTTACCCAAGGCCAAAGGTGTTGGTCCAGAGGTTGAGATTGTAGTGGGACTACCTTCTGTTTATATTTCACTTCCAAAATGAAAGATTGAAGGTCCAGATGTAGATATAGAAGGTCCTGCTGGGGAAAGTTCAAAATGCCTGGTATCAAAATGCCTCAAATTGACATAACTCTCCCAAAAGGAAAGATTGAAGGTCCAGAGATCACCACAGAGGGGCCTGAAGCTCACCTAGAAGGATCAGCAGGTGGAAAGTTCAAAATGCCAAATATAAAAATGCCAAATGTTGACATTACTTTACCAAAAGGAAAATTTAAAGGCCCAGAAATTGATATCCAGGGATCAAAATCTGGAAAAATCAATGTGCCGGATGTTGACATATCTCTTCCCAAAGGAAGCATAGAGGGACCTGAGCTGGAAATTGGAGGAAAAGCAGGAAGTTTCCAGATGCCTCATCCAAGTCTTCCTTCTGTTGATATCTCACTTCCAAAAGGAAAGCTTGAAAGGCCTGACATTGACATAGATGTTTCTAAAGGAGGGAAATTTAAAATGCCTGATCTGAAAATGCCTTCTGTTGACATAACACTGCCCAAAGCGAAGACCAAGGGTCCTGAAGTCAACATAGAAACGCATGCATTGCATGTAGAAGGGCATAAGAAAGGGACGTTTGAAATGCCTCACATCAAAATGCCTGATATTGATATTTCTCTGCCTAAAGGGAAGGTCAAAGCTCCTGAAATAGATGCTGAGGGTGCAAAGTTCAAAATGCCTGAAATTAAGATGCCCAACATTGACATATCTTTACCCAAAGGGAAAGGTCTAGGAGCAGACGTTGAAGCAACTCTTCCTTCCGTTGATATTTCACTTCCAAAAGGAAAAATAGAAGGTCCAGAAGTGGACATTGAAGGCCCTAAAGGAAGAAAGTTCAAGATGCCTCACCTGAAAATGCCAGATGTGGACATATCCTTACCCAAGGCCAAAGGTGTTGGTCCAGAGGTTGAGATTGAAGGGGGACTACCTTCTGTTGATATTTCACTTCCAAAAGGAAAGATTGAAGGTCCAGATGTAGATATAGAAGGTCCTGCTGGGGGAAAGTTCAAAATGCCTGGTATCAAAATGCCTCAAATTGACATAGCTCTCCCAAAAGGAAAGATTGAAGGTCCAGAGATCACCACAAAGGGGCCTGAAGCTCACCTAGAAGGATCAGCAGGTGGAAAGTTCAAAATGCCAAATATAAAAATACCAAATGTTGACATTACTTTACCAAAAGGAAAATTTAAAGGCCCAGAAATTGATATCCAGGGATCAAAATCTGGAAAAATCAATGTGCCGGATGTTGACATATCTCTTCCCAAAGGAAGCATAGAGGGACCTGAGCTGGAAATTGGAGGAAAAGCAGGAAGTTTCCAGATGCCTCATCCAAGTCTTCCTTCTGTTGATATCTCACTTCCAAAAGGAAAGCTTGAAAGGCCTGACATTGACATAGATGTTTCTAAAGGAGGGAAATTTAAAATGCCTGATCTGAAAATGCCTTCTGTTGACATAACACTGCCCAAAGCGAAGACCAAGGGTCCTGAAGTCAACATAGAAACGCCTGCATTGCATGTAGAAGGGCATAAGAAAGGGACGTTTGAAATGCCTCACATCAAAATGCCTGATATTGATATTTCTCTGCCTAAAGGGAAGGTCAAAGCTCCTGAAATAGATGCTGAGGGTGCAAAGTTCAAAATGCCTGAAATTAAGATGCCCAACATTGACATATCTTTACCCAAAGGGAAAGGTCTAGGAGCAGACGTTGAAGCAACTCTTCCTTCCGTTGATATTTCACTTCCAAAAGGAAAAATAGAAGGTCCAGAAGTGGACATTGAAGGCCCTAAAGGAAGAAAGTTCAAGATGCCTCACCTGAAAATGCCAGATGTGGACATATCCTTACCCAAGGCCAAAGGTGTTGGTCCAGAGGTTGAGATTGAAGGGGGACTACCTTCTGTTGATATTTCACTTCCAAAAGGAAAGATTGAAGGTCCAGATGTAGATATAGAAGGTCCTGCTGGGGGAAAGTTCAAAATGCCTGGTATCAAAATGCCTCAAATTGACATAACTCTCCCAAAAGGAAAGACTGAAGGTCCAGAGATCACCACAGAGGGGCCTGAAGCTCACCTAGAAGGATCAGCAGGTGGAAAGTTCAAAATGCCAAATATAAAAATGCCAAATGTTGACATTACTTTACCAAAAGGAAAATTTAAAGGCCCAGAAATTGATATCCAGGGATCAAAATCTGGAAAAATCAATGTGCCGGATGTTGACATATCTCTTCCCAAAGGAAGCATAGAGGGACCTGAGCTGGAAATTGGAGGAAAAGCAGGAAGTTTCCAGATGCCTCATCCAAGTCTTCCTTCTGTTGATATCTCACTTCCAAAAGGAAAGCTTGAAAGGCCTGACATTGACACAGATGTTTCTAAAGGAGGAAATTTAAAATGCCTGATCTGAAAATGCCTTCTGTTGACATAACACTGCCCAAAGCGAAGACCAAGGGTCCTGAAGTCAACATAGAAATGCCTGCATTGCATGTAGAAGGGCATAAGAAAGGGACGTTTGAAATGCCTCACATCAAAATGCCTGATATTGATATTTCTCTGCCTAAAGGGAAGGTCAAAGCTCCTGAAATAGATGCTGACGGGTGCAAAGTTCAAAATGCCTGAAATTAAGATGCCCAACATTGACATATCTTTACCCAAAGGGAAAGGTCTAGGAGCAGACGTTGAAGCAACTCTTCCTTCCGTTGATATTTCACTTCCAAAAGGAAAAATAGAAGGTCCAGAAGTGGACATTGAAGGCCCTAAAGGAAGAAAGTTCAAGATGCCTCACCTGAAAATGCCAGATGTGGACATATCCTTACCCAAGGCCAAAGGTGTTGGTCCAGAGGTTGAGATTGAAGGGGGACTACCTTCTGTTGATATTTCACTTCCAAAAGGAAAGATTGAAGGTCCAGATGTAGATATAGAAGGTCCTGCTGGGGGAAAGTTCAAAATGCCTGGTATCAAAATGCCTCAAATTGACATAGCTCTCCCAAAAGGAAAGATTGAAGGTCCAGAGATCACCACAAAGGGGCCTGAAGCTCACCTAGAAGGATCAGCAGGTGGAAAGTTCAAAATGCCAAATATAAAAATACCAAATGTTGACATTACTTTACCAAAAGGAAAATTTAAAGGCCCAGAAATTGATATCCAGGGATCAAAATCTGGAAAAATCAATGTGCCGGATGTTGACATATCTCTTCCCAAAGGAAGCATAGAGGGACCTGAGCTGGAAATTGGAGGAAAAGCAGGAAGTTTCCAGATGCCTCATCCAAGTCTTCCTTCTGTTGATATCTCACTTCCAAAAGGAAAGCTTGAAAGGCCTGACATTGACATAGATGTTTCTAAAGGAGGGAAATTTAAAATGCCTGATCTGAAAATGCCTTCTGTTGACATAACACTGCCCAAAGCGAAGACCAAGGGTCCTGAAGTCAACATAGAAACGCCTGCATTGCATGTAGAAGGGCATAAGAAAGGGACGTTTGAAATGCCTCACATCAAAATGCCTGATATTGATATTTCTCTGCCTAAAGGGAAGGTTAAAGCTCCTGAAATAGATGCTGAGGGTGCAAAGTTCAAAATGCCTGAAATTAAGATGCCCAACATTGACATATCTTTACCCAAAGGGAAAGGTCTAGGAGCAGACGTTGAAGCAACTCTTCCTTCCGTTGATATTTCACTTCCAAAAGGAAAAATAGAAGGTCCAGAAGTGGACATTGAAGGCCCTAAAGGAAGAAAGTTCAAGATGCCTCACCTGAAAATGCCAGATGTGGACATATCCTTACCCAAGGCCAAAGGTGTTGGTCCAGAGGTTGAGATTGAAGGTGGACTACCTTCTGTTGATATTTCACTTCCAAAAGGAAAGATTGAAGGTCCAGATGTAGATATAGAAGGTCCTGCTGGGGGAAAGTTCAAAATGCCTGGTATCAAAATGCCTCAAATTGACATAACTCTCCCAAAAGGAAAGACTGAAGGTCCAGAGATCACCACAGAGGGGCCTGAAGCTCACCTAGAAGGATCAGCAGGTGGAAAGTTCAAAATGCCAAATATAAAAATGCCAAATGTTGACATTACTTTACCAAAAGGAAAATTTAAAGGCCCAGAAATTGATATCCAGGGATCAAAATCTGGAAAAATCAATGTGCCGGATGTTGACATATCTCTTCCCAAAGGAAGCATAGAGGGACCTGAGCTGGAAATTGGAGGAAAAGCAGGAAGTTTCCAGATGCCTCATCCAAGTCTTCCTTCTGTTGATATCTCACTTCCAAAAGGAAAGCTTGAAAGGCCTGACATTGACACAGATGTTTCTAAAGGAGGGAAATTTAAAATGCCTGATCTGAAAATGCCTTCTGTTGACATAACACTGCCCAAAGCGAAGACCAAGGGTCCTGAAGTCAACATAGAAATGCCTGCATTGCATGTAGAAGGGCATAAGAAAGGGACGTTTGAAATGCCTCACATCAAAATGCCTGATATTGATATTTCTCTGCCTAAAGGGAAGGTCAAAGCTCCTGAAATAGATGCTGACGGTGCAAAGTTCAAAATGCCTGAAATTAAGATGCCCAACATTGACATATCTTTACCCAAAGGGAAAGGTCTAGGAGCAGACGTTGAAGCAACTCTTCCTTCCGTTGATATTTCACTTCCAAAAGGAAAAATAGAAGGTCCAGAAGTGGACATTGAAGGCCCTAAAGGAAGAAAGTTCAAGATGCCTCACCTGAAAATGCCAGATGTGGACATATCCTTACCCAAGGCCAAAGGTGTTGGTCCAGAGGTTGAGATTGAAGGGGGACTACCTTCTGTTGATATTTCACTTCCAAAAGGAAAGATTGAAGGTCCAGATATAGATATAGAAGGTCCTGCTGGGGGAAAGTTCAAAATGCCTGGTATCAAAATGCCTCAAATTGACATAACTCTCCCAAAAGGAAAGATTGAAGGTCCAGAGATCACCACAGAGGGGCCTGAAGCTCACCTAGAAGGATCAGCAGGTGGAAAGTTCAAAATGCCTGACATTAAACGTAACCAATCCCATGGAGAGGTTTGTCAGTCCCCATCCAAATCTGATTTAGGATTAGATGGCAAAGTTCAATTAAACACAGATTCATCAGATAGAGCTCAGAATACTAAAGCAAAAGTTAAAGGAACTAAATTTAACATAGGAATGCCAAAAATGAAAGTACATAAAAAGAAAACAGGAGTGGATAGAAAAGAGCCTGCAATCTCAATGCACAGCAGCCGTTTCCAAGGAAATGATGATATTAGCATTTCAGCTCCAGAAGTACCACTCCAAATAGGAGCAAGGCCTGAGGGTGCTGTCTCTGGACAAATCCAGGCACCCAGGATCCCAGACATAGATTTTGATATCGGCATGTCACCGGATGAAGATATTCAAATAGCCAAAGATGTTACATTCAAAATACCTAAGATTGGTGTCCCATTACCCTCCTTATCATCCTCAGAGGAAAGGTTAGATTTTTATGGAAAGGAGATTCAATATTCAGGCCCAAAGGTCCCTAAGGTCAAGAGAGCTGTTTTTGTCCTTGTAAATCCTGGTGAATCTGTAAGTCCTAGTTCAAAACTTTTACAAACACCTAATGTAGAGTCAGAGTCCATGGAAATGGAGACAACCGTCAGGAAGTCATATACACACTTTTCTGATGAAATTGAGCAACAAAAGGGAAAAGGAATGGAGATTACCCATGGTTACTTTTCTACTGCTAAAGCCAAGTCATTGCACGTAACAACAATAGAGGAATCAATTCAAGCAACTCACTGTGCAGAAAAACATTTTATTAAGAATGAAACGGGCACAATTAGTACTAACATTAAACTTCCTAAAGTTGAGATAACATCATCATCTAGTCAGATATCTACAGGAGAAGAAGTTTCAGATGTTGATGGAAAATTAAGAGCACAATCCTCACCGATGAGCAAAGACGCTGCTGGAGTCGATTTTGAGTCTGTGCCTGGGCTCGGCAAACTGCATCTTTCAAAAGAACTATTGTCATCAGGTGTGGGAACAGAAAGGAGGGAGGGCTCACAATCCCCTTCGCACTTTACCATGGAAAGCTCATCCAAGGTTATGACCTGGTCAGAGGTGGACTCTAAGAGAACAGCTCTCCATTCTGAAGACAAGGATTCCTCCCCATGGTTCAGGGTTCCGAAGTTTTCTCTGAAGCCCCACTCTACTGGTAAGCAAGGGCACCTTAGAACTTAGCTGACACTGATATATTTGCAGCATTTTGTTAATGCAATTACAAATTAAACCGGTGCCTAAACCTGCACAGAGGACTCACAGACACACATTCTCAGTATGTGGACAGACCATGCCCCATGTGGAAACCGCAGAGGCTGCACTAGCACTGATTAATGATCGGGCTGCTTTTAGGTTTACTCCCACTGGACTTCAGCATTGAAACTGTCATCCCCAATGAGCGACACATGTGAGGCTCGTTCTGCTTTCTGTAGAACATTTATAGAACCACAATACCAGATTATAGCATAAACAGCTTGGCCACAGCCTTTCCAGTGTTTTTGTAATAGGCCTAAATAATAAATTAATTCTGTATATATAGTTATCTGTAAAAGCTACATTTAACTTAAGCATGTGCACTTTCTGGGGACACGGATAGGTTGGGTTTATGTAATTTAACTTCAAAGTCTCACATGCAGTTCCGTTCAAACATTTAAAACTGTCAATCGGCAACAATCAATAATGTGAAGAATTACAACACAAACATTGTCACATGTTGATACAAGCCAATAAATCGTGCCAGTGCCTGATTCACACTCATCACCTGTGCCCCAGTAGTGCTACAACAACAACAGGTTTAAGTAAGTCTTCTTTCAGTGGCTTTCACTGTGGTCCTATTGGCCTGGTCTCATTGTGCTCTCGTGCAAATGTGTCTGAACTGCCCACACCCGGATCCAGCATAGACTCAGGAGGTCCAGTGTCTAACACCTCACTCGGGTGGAGAGACGGGCATTTATAGGTGTTGCATTGGGCGCCATCAACAGTTTGAGGTTCAGTGTGACAAACAAACATGAAAAAAATACTTTTGCCAGATTTGACTGGGCAAAAGCCAATTCCCCTCTACTTAAAGAAGAAAGCACAATGGTTTCTGTCCAGGTGGAAGTCTTTGGGGGTCTTGTTAGTATCAGTCCTCCAGTGCCTGATGCACCACCTCGATAGGAATGAAATACAACAGAAATGACTAATGTAACTAAGGTTCTGTGATTCCTGAATTACTGCCAGGGCTTTTAGTCCATCGTTTCCTCTCACACACAAGGCACATATGATTTCAGGTCTTCATTGTCACATTAATTTGTCTTCATTGTCACATTTATAATCCTTCATAAATTTGTCATTGTCTTTATTGTCTTCAGCATTTCACCAAAAACCCCCTAACCATCAGTTTACTCAGAACATCTCTGCTTTCTAAAAGAATGCTGAAGTTGTCATAAGCTATACACACTTTTGTACAGTCTCAGTCTAATCAGACCACACGTCCTACTTACACTGGTCGGCTTTTTATATGTAATTGCTGATATCATAGGCTGGCTTTGGCCTTCAGTTGTTCTCACTGTGTTTCTTCCACAGGCTTCCTGCAGATTACCCCAGAGGGCTCTCCTCAGGCCCAGCGCAGGGGTGAGGTTGGAGGGGATCTGGATGTCTCAGGCTCTTTCTGCCTCCACACATCAGGTATCTCCACCCAGCAAGTGTTTGAGGAGCACCACATCTCAACTATCTCCACCCAGCACACACGTGAGGAGCATCCTGGGGCGTCCTCTGAAAGCGCAGTCACTGTGCAGAGCCAGACCAGTGTCGCACGACACACGGCCCAGACAGAGACGCCCCTCACTGGACCCTCCACCCCCACAAAGGGAGCTGGACACTGAGCTACTGCTGTAAAACCCTCTCATGGGCAGCCAAACTGTTTATAGTTTTTTTATTATAAATATTTATTTTCATATGTTTTGTGTAGTTCATATTAAAATGACTATTATAGGCATTACATGTATTTATTGTGGTCAAGTTCGATTAATACATTATTTGTGTTTATTCTGCTGGAGTTTTTATTTATTTTTCTTGTGTAAGGTACCGTGGCATCAGACAGTGCACTTTTTGTACATACATCATAATTCTTTTAGCATAATGCTACTTTCAGAAGCAGCCCTCACACTCCACACCTACAGCTGTTGTGTCTTTTTTGTTTTTCACAGATAAGCTCAGAGCTGAGGGTGAGGGTGTCAGTGTCTCAAGATCAATTTTATTGTTTTGAATTGTAATATTACATTTTCTTTGGTTTTTGCAGGTTTTTATGCCTATACTCATAATCAGAAGTGGGTAGAGAAGCCAAAATTGTGCTCAAGCTGCATTACAAAATAATAATCCTCAAGTAGTCCAAGATGTGATTCAAGTGCGACACAAGTGAGAGACCTCATAGTCTGAATGTGACTGAATGTATTTTAGGTTTAGGTTTATTTTTGGACAAAACATTCAATAATACATTTAATGAATCACACGACCAATATAATGAATCATTTGGTATTTGCCAAAGGATTGACCACAGAAATGAGAAGGAAATATTCTCAAGGAGCAAGAAACATAAATGTTCAAATCATTTCATATTGTCAGCATAAAGTTTGTGTCTCATAACTTTTGCTCTAGTAACAGTCAGAGGTGGATAGTACTCAGTTACATACAGAGTACGTTTACTCCTACTTGGGTAATCTGTTAGTGATATAACAGAACTCTTGAGTAAAGTTGTGCTTCCTCTTCCCATTGTGAGTAAGTCTACAATAAACTTTATCAAGTTCAAGTTTAAAAAGCGTATTGTTAATTTTCAATATGAAAAACATAAAGAATCGAAATTGTGTTCCTCACTCTCATGCTTATAAATAAATAATAATAAATGGAAAAGTCCAAGTATTTTTAATTTGTCCAAGTTTTTTTTATTTAAAAAAGGTTTGTCTGACAATATGAAATGATTTGAACATTTGTGTTTCTTTCAGCTCCTTCAGATTCAGTTTGTCTCATCTCTGTGTCTGTTCTTTGAAAAGGTCTTGTGACTTATTTAATGTTTTGTCCTTCAAATTACATTCACTTTAACTGATGAATCAGATGTTCCCTGCAGTTACTCTTATTTGAGTAATCATTTTCCCGAATACTTTATTACTCTTACTTGAGTAATTTCTTAGACGACTACTTTGTATTTCTACTTGAGTATTATTTTTGAAGTAACATTACTCTTACTTGAATACAATTTTTGGCTACTCTCCCCACCTCTGACAGAGGAAAAGTAAAGCATATGAAAACTACTGTGTATTTGTGTGCACCCATTACCCAGTGATGAGGTTACGAGTCTGACTCCACCTGGAACTCCCTCACTCACAATTGAACATAATGTCTATAGAACATGTGATCAGATCTAAATGTATTTATTATGCAGAGTGCTGAGTGCCGGCCTGAGGTCCTGTCAGCGTGTGCTCCTTCTGTAGGCTGTGCTGTTGGTCTTATCACGACGTACACCCTGGAGTTTTACTCTGGAGGTTCCTGTGATGTGGCCTTCAGATTGATGCAGTATTGCTGACAGGATTCTTGTACAGAGGCATTCATTGGTTTTGTTTATTGACTGAACAATGTTTCCGCATTTTGGGTTGGTTGAAATGGCTGGAATAAGGTGTAGCATGTGAATCTCCACTGTATTAGAAAGCTGTGTTTTGTGTTGTCTGAATGAATGTATGTGGTAAATATGAGGCTGTAATAAAGATCAATGATTGCCTGATGTGTTATTCTTTAAACAGTAGAAACTCTATGTCTCTGCTTAGACGGGCTCTATAGTCCATAATAGACCGACAGTAATAACTGGAAGAAGTAAACTTTATATACACAATTTATACACCATCTTTGGATGGAGGAGCAGAGAGCCTAATAAACATGGAGCACTGAGCTTCTTTATGATACTGTTGGATTAGACATTCATAAAACAAACAAACAAAAAACCAAATTGTATTTTTCCTTGAAAAATCGAGGCTATGTTTGGCAGCAGATGGATGGGTCACCAGCAAATCCACCGGTAAAACAGGGGTCACATTCAGAGGTGAGTGAACCACTCTTTGAGGCTATTCCAGGCTGGATCTAGACCTACTGTACAGAATGATTCCTGGACGTGAAGGAGGGTGCGGGATAAACGCGTCAGTGCAGCTGTGCCTGGTGCACCGTGCGCGCGTGAAACCATCAACGTCGTGAAACGTCAGAGAGCCGATGACGTAACTGTGGATGACACTTTAGCTCAGCTGTGGGCGAGGGAGGAGGCGGAACACCCTCCCCCCTCTCCGCACAGTCCCGGAGCCTACTGCGGAAAGATGAGACGACGGACACCGCTGGGCGCATAGACCGTAGAGCGGCAAAGGGCCCTGCGTGTGGCTACGGACTCCAGACGCGTGTGCTGCTGATGTGGAGCCAGTGGAGCAGGCCAAGCCGAGAGTGGATGAAAATGAAAATGAGCAGAGCCTTCTCATGAAAACAACAGCGCGCCGAAGAAAAGGACCTGACCGCTCGGATTGAGAAAGCGTGATTTGAGCGACAAAGGTAGGTTTTTCCTCCGGGCTTCAGACGTGCCACACGGGGGAGAGTCCCGCAGATGAGGATGCCCATCACCAAGACCCCGACTATCATAGCCTCATTTGAGTGGTGTTCACGTGGAAAAGGCTTTAGCCTAATAAGCTTCTAATCTAAGACCATTCTAAATATGTGGAACATTAGGCCTACTAGGCTACTATTCAGACAGAGGCAGGTAGGCCTGAGCTCGACTACTGGGAACTACGTGGATCAGTAGTGACTTGATAGCCTTTAGTCTCGGCGCAGATGTCAAATTAATGCATCATGACTTCTAGAGCCTACACTGCATAGCATGATGAATACATTTTAAAAGAGAATATGTTCTTGCCATAATATTGTAGTACTTCACTATAAAACCGAATGCTATATGATAGCTCTCTGCCCATGTGAAGTCGATACTGTGTGATAAATAGACATACATAATACAAAGACATTTCAATGATAAACAAATGCCCCAAATGTTTATCATTGAAATGTCTTTGTACAAACTATGGCCCTCGTGCCTTCTGCTAAACTGGCCCTCACCATCACCACTATTACGATACAAGCCTAAAAACAGTGTTCCAAGACTTATTAAAGGTACAGTGGCTTGGTCAAACTGACTCCCTGTATCAGCACTGGTTTGTGGGTCTCCACTTCAGAGGTTTCTATATGCAGCCCTTAGAGGAAAAACGTTTTGACACCCATGGACAAATGTTCTTGGTAATAACTGGACAAATGTTCTTGGTAATAACTGGACAAATGTTCTTGGTAATAACTGGACAAATGTTTTGTGTAATTTAACTTTGCTTGATCTTAACACAACTGCTTTTGTGGTGTTTTTGCAGGTGCCCTGTGCAGTGACATATCCTCTGTGTGAGCAGCTCTACTTATCACCCATGAGGCCTAAAATGAGTCCTATTCTCCAGCAGAACAATAACAACAACTACCCATGCCTGAGTGCCGCAGGCCCCGGGCCCCTGCCACACAAGTGCTCCCTCCCTCTGCCCTTCTCCATTCGCCCTGAGCTGAGCCTCACAGGCCTGCCTCTCATCAGGGGGCTGCGAGCATGGGCTCTGTGCTCCAAAAGCCGTCACCGACCAGGGGGGACCCTGGGACAGGCCCCTCTCAGCCACCCACGGCCTGCAGATGTGCACTTGAGTGCAGAGTGGGGGCTTCCCCTTGGCCTGGATGCCACGCGGTCTGGTATCGGAGCTCTGGTAGCCACCCTGCAGACCAGCGAGGGCAGCAGCAGGACGCAGACACAATGCCTATTCCTCCGCACAGACAGGGGCAGCTATCTGTACCCCACAGCCAAGCCAGCCCTCCATACAACCTCCCAGCACCCCGGGGGTATGCTCCGGGGTTGGCTACGAAGCAAGACAGGAGGGACTCCAACCATGCCTCCACACAATGGCCCCAACAGGGCCAGAGAGCGGTCAGGTATGGTCATTTTATGACAAAGAACAACAAAGTCTGTCCTATCCATAATTCAAATTGTCAACCACATTTAGTTAGTACATGGTGTGGGAAGGTTCTCTCATTTTAAAAAGTATTTTTTTTTCCCCAGGTCGAAGGTGGAGGAAGCCTGCCAACCACACAGCAAGTCGAGAGAGGGTGCACTTTAGGCATCATCAACAAGATGAGTCCAGAGAAGGAGTGATCAGAGTGGAACACAGAGAGGAACCCGGAAAAGAGACCAGGCATCAGAACAAGGATCAGTCCAGAGATTTACCCAAAGAGGAACCTAGAGAGGAGCTTAGAGAGGAGCACAGAGAGGAGCCACAAAAAAAGACCAGAGATCAGCTAGAAGTTTGGTCCAGAGAGGAGACCAAGGAGAAGACAAAAGAGGAGCACAGAAAGGAGACCAAAGATCCACCCAGTGATGAGACCAGAGACCAGTCCAGAAAGAAACTGAGAGAGGAACAGCAAGAAGGACAAGGGCAAAAGACCACAGAGGAGGCCAGGAATCAGCCCAGAGGAGAGACAGGAGAGGAGACCAACAAGGAGATCACATATCAGTCGACAGATGATTTACCCATAAAGGTGTTCCAAATGGACTCAAATCACCAGGAGCATTTGTTTCTCAAAATCACACATGAAGCAGGATCTAGAATCAGAGCGCCGATGAACGAACTTCAGAGCTGTTCACGCACAAGCAGAGAACAGGTCTCAGCTGATGCACCACATATTTCAGATGGAATAGAGGCCTGGGACACAGATCTCATGCGCCATCTCTGTGGCCCGTCCTTCCCTGCCTGTGTTTTCCCCACTCCTCCAGCAGGTGGCGGCAGCTGCAAAGAAAACGCTGAAGAGGCTGATCCTCTTATGACCAGTCTGAGCACTTTGGGGGACACAGCACAGAGGATTCCAGGGGAGCTCCAGAGCAGCAACCAAAAAGACAGGGCAGGCCAAAGTCCAGAGCCACAGAAGGAGCACCTCAGCCTGGACTCACAGGGGGAGCACCCCAGTCTGGACTCACAAGGGGAGCACCCCAGTCTGGACTCACAGAGGGAGCACCCCAGTCTGGACTCACAAGGGGAGCACCCCAGTCTGGACTCACAGAGGGATCACCCCTGCCTGGACTCACAAGGGGAGCACCCCGGTCTGGACTCACAAGGGGAGCACCCCAGTCTGGACTCACAAGGGGAGCACCCCGGTCTGGACTCACAAGGGGAGCACCCCGGTCTGGACTCACAGAGGGAGCACCCCGGTCTGGACTCACAGGGGGAGCACCCCGGTCTGGACTCACAGAGGGAGCACCCCAGTCTGGACTCACAAGGGGAGCACCCCTGCCTGGACTCACAAGGGGAGCACCCCTGCCTGGACTCACAGGAGGAGCACCCCGGTCTGGACTCACAGGGGGCGCACCCCAGCCTGGACTCACAAGGGGAGCACCCCTGCCTGGACTCACAAGGGGATCACCCCTGCCTGGACTCACAAGGGGAGCACCCCTGCCTGGACTCACAGGAGGAGCACCCCGGTCTGGACTCACAGGGGGCGCACCCCAGCCTGGATTCACAGAGGGAGCACACCTGCCTGGACTCACAGAGGGAGCACCCCAGCCTGGACTCACAGAGGGAGCACCCCTGCCTGGACTCACAGGGGGCGCACCCCAGCCTGGATTCACAGAGGGAGCACCCCTGCCTGGACTCACAGAGGGAGCACCCCAGCCTGGACTCACAGAGGGATCACCCCAGCCTGGACTCACAGAGGGAGCATCCCTGCCTGGATTCACAGAGGGAGCACCCCAGCCTGGATTCACAGAGGGAGCACCCCAGCCTGGATTCACAGAGGGAGCACCCCAGCCTGGACTCACAGAGGGAGCACCCCAGTCTGGACTCACAGAGGGAGCACCCCAGTCTGGACTCCCAGAGGGAGCACCCCAGTCTGGACTCACAGAGGGAGCACCCCAGTCTGGACTCACAGGGGGAGCACCCCAGCCTGGACTCACAGAGGGAGCACCCCAGCCTGGACTCACAGAGGGATCACCCCAGTCTGGACTCACAGGGGGAGCACCAACGGGAGGACCAAGAGTTTGGGGGGTTCATGCAGGCCCCATCAGTCTTGAGTCACGGTGAGTTTAATGTGGTCTCTGTGTATTCTTTATACAGAGGGACATCAGTCTGGTTTCCACATCCTCTGTTGTATCTTGTATCAAAACTAGATCCTCATTTGAGCAGGTATTGATACTAAAGAAGTCCCATTCACAAGACCGAAATGAACCTTTCCTGAATCGCTTTATAATGATCTTGAGCTGTATCAGATCAAGTTTAAGAGCACTTAGACTATACCCATGGGCCACTATGGAACCTACAGGGAAAATCACATTGTACTGTCTAAAAAAAAGAGTGTTTTTTTCATAGATTTTTAGTATCTCTCCACTAATAGATTCCCTTTCCTCTACAGTAGTATGTGAGCAGTTTTATGAAATGGAAAAGTTCATATGACATGAGCAGCCTGGCAGAAAGTCACTTTGTGTTCACATGAGATCAAGAGATTAAATTAAAATGACTTTTTAATATTTTTTTTAAATGATCTTGACTATTATTTTTTAGTTCTTACCTGAATATTAATGTGTCCAGTGACAATTGAAGAGGGGGTAATTACTTTTATGAGGTATTAATTAACATATTTAAATAACATTTAGATGACCATTTAGATCACTTTTATTGTTTTGAAAATGCTCTATTAGCTGAAAGCAACGGATGTTTTAGAAGTCTCAGTTTCATTTCTGATGCTTTGAGTCTCCACTCTTGTGAGCACTACCACAACACAGTCAGCGTACATCCCGGGAATGAAACTACTGCACATCCTGGTTCTGCACATTCAGGTTTGTGAAGTTGCTGTGTACAGTTTTGTATCATGTTTTTGTATATTTATTGAGAATTGTCCTGTGGGAGCATAGGTGATGCAGGTTTGTGAGCAGAGCATTGCACAGAATCTATAAGCTCACCGTAAAGAAGGTTCATATAGGGCCTGGAAGAGATCGCTAAATTACTCAAACATGCATGGATGGCTTCTAAAACCTCTTTAGAGATGTTTTTGATGGGGGAACGTTATGGGAGAAAGCTCAGAATCCATTCCTGACTGAAGACTTTTTGATTTGAAGTGATTTTGAAGTGTTTTTCGTGTGTATTTTGTGGTGAAGCAGCGACACTGGTCTGTGCAGGACTGGGATGATGTCACATGTTTTGGCTGGTCCTCGTGCTTGGATTCTTCTGAGGCCTTGGTCTCTCTGAGCTGCATTCCACTGTGTGTGCACTGTAATCCTTTAGAGCTCGTTATGTGCGAGAAAAAAAGAACAAAGCGCTGGATATGTGACCATTAGAGACCAACATCACTGTGGGCAAATGAAGGTTCTCTTATTAAAGGCACACAGGCACTTCTCTGGAGGAGCCTGTCTCCATGGAGATGTTATTGTTTTGTTTGCTGCTGTAGAATAAAGAGGAGTAGGCGAGAGTAGAGAAGAGACCTGATGACTAGAGCCCGACCGATATATCAGTTGGCCAATATATCAGCCGATATGGGCTCTTGGAAACATATCTTGCCGATATGGACCGATATTCCATGTTGACATGTTTTACCTTGTTGTAAAGCTCAGACTCTCAGCATTAAGCCCATTTAATCCCATTTACAGACAGATAAATGTCCTGATATGTGGCTCCGCATCAGTGTTTATCTGAGGAGTCGTTTGTCTGTGTCCGTCCCGCCCCTGAATGCATCACCATGTGTACTCGTTTACAGCCGCAGCCACAGATCCACGTGCACAACACTGAGATTCTCTTCTTTTTATGGACGATCAGTGTGAGTCTGGATTAAAGGACAGTTCTTAGTGCTGATCTGAGAGGAGCCTGTGTGAGGCTGAGTGTTGAAATGTGTCGGTTTTGAAGCTCGTTTTGGTTCTTTCTCATTGGTTAGCGATTAGCTGCTGTAGCTCGCACACATAAACAGGCTGTTTTCTCTTCTGTTAGCGACTGTAAAGTGACTATAGTGGTTGTATATATGTATATAAGAAAATGGATGGATGGAGGCAGAAGAATAATAAATGTCGCCTAAATAAACCCAAATGAAAATCCAATCGAGCCAAACGTAAGTATAAACAATTGAAGATTTACAGTGAATTTTTATGTCATAAATATATCGGCAGCTCCAACTCCCATTTTATCAGTATCAAATCGGCCACAACAAAATCCATATCAGTCGGGCCCTAATGATAATGGAAGTTTATTTGCCATCAGCACAGGACCCATCACCATGACACACTGTGACAGTGTTGTGAATTCCAGTCCAGTCCAGTCTGGCTATACTTCCATTGTAGGGAGCATTATAAGATAAGATAAGATAAGACAGGACTTTACTGATCTCACAGTGGAGAAATTCAACAGTCACAGTAGCTCCAGGACAGTTTAGTGCAAAAAAGGGGGAAAAAGTGTGATGCAATCAAGATAAACAATAATAAAAAATAGAAATAATAATATAAAGTGAATAAGTATATGTACAAAATTTACAAAGAGAACTGAAATATAAATACTATATATATAAAATAAAGAAAGTACAAAAACAGTGCAGTTGTCACAGTCCAGTAGTGGCACAGCACAAAAGCATCACATGCTTTCTCCATAGTACTACATTAAACATGGTTTATCGTCAGAAAAGTGACAGTGCTCCTTTAACTGCATTATGATTTAATTCTTGTCTGAAGGATTTGTGGAGTTCATACAAGAATTTAATCATCTTGCTTTGTCTTTTCCCAGAATGCAACAGTCCCCCGTGGAGTGTCAGTGGCCCGGGTGGGGCAGACGGCAGCTGGGACGAGGTGGACACAGGTTCCTGGGCAGTTTTTCCTCAGAACATCACAGAGCACAAAGAAGAGGAGGGAGGCCAGTGGTGGCCCCTCAGCTCTGGGGAGGACAGGGGCTCCACACCAAGGGCCAGTCACAGCCCGGTAATCTTCTTCAACCTCTCACGTGTCCCCACACTGCCACAGTCACAATATCAAATGTCCAACCTGAAAGTGCAGCAGTCTTCCTAAACGCTTCTCTCTTATGGTGCTGCGCAGGTGTGTGTCTTTACGGCTGCCTTCCCCTCACCTCCAGCCTGGTCCACCGCTGACTCCCGGGACTCCAGAGTGCCCACTCTCACCCAGCTGCTCAGGGGCCATGTGGGACAGGAGGAAGGCTCTCCCGAGAGGGGGTAAGTGTCCAACCAAACATACTGTACCAGGGGTAATGAGGTACACGCTACAGGGGCCTATGAACAGTGAGGCTGCATTATTAAGAAAACACACCATGAAAACCATTTTAGAACTTCCATATTA
>CM068357.1:39033913-39218913 GCA_034769755.1 Odontamblyopus lacepedii
CATTGTCAGTGAACAGAATCCACAAACTAGGAACCTGCTTTGGTAAAAGGAGCAACATAGAACAGTGAGTGCACTTTACTTCACAGTAAAATTACAGTTGGTTAAGAACACATAAGTCACACTGTTGGAGGCCTAACCTTCTGATGACAAAAAAGATGTGCCTGGAGGTTTTTCAACAGGTTGCTTAATCTTGCTCATCCCTGCAGAATCTGTAAAAAAAGTTTAACACTGATCATGTGATTTTACAAATACACATTTCCTACTGGAAAATCACACTGTACTGACCATCGGCCGTCTGTGATTCCTTGGGTAGATGTTCTTCCTCGACCTCTCCCTCACTCTCCTCACTTTCTTCGACATCAGTCAACACTAGGTCATCTGACAAAATAAATTATGAAGCCTACACTCAGTCCCATTTTACTACATAAATTAACTATTGAAATGTGTTTAAATAGCAATACCTTCAATTTCAATCTCCTCAAGTGATTTGCCTTGAAGATTTCCAAGAGACCCTTTCTCCATGGCAAGCAGTAGTTTTGATATTTTGGCCAGCTGAGTTGTAGCCTCTGGAAGTCTGTAAAATTCCCTATGGACACGAATATCATGGCCAAGGAAGTCAGCAACTTGGTCCAACTCGTGATTCCTGAGATTAAGGACCTGTGATAACGTTGCAACATGTTTGCGTAACTGTGTCGACCTGAGAAGTTCAGGGTTTTTAGCCCCACATTCACTTGCATAAAGTCTTAGACAGTCTGGTCCTCTGTGGGGTCAGACAATGTGGTCTTACAAAGAGGAATGGGTTTTTCTCTCTGGAACGCCACAGTCTTTCCTTTTACTTATTAGGTGCGTTAGGGCATTAACCATGTCTGGTGATAGCAATACAGCAACCTTTCGTCCTCTTTTACCCCTGATTTCCACACGACTAAAGTGCTTACAAAGTTTGTGTTCAAACTGTGTGAGACCAAAAGCAACATCTTCATGTAAGGCACTTGTGTCCCTCTCAAGAAAGCCTTTCAGTTGCATTTTTGAAACTTCTCCTCCACGACCAGTTAAATAGTATGATGTTTGCCATAGTGGCTTTGCAGAGAAGGTCACCATATGATTGTGGTGATGACATCTTATCCAAATTCTTAAATGCCTCTTCTGCAGTTTTCTCAAGATGTTTGTGAAGATGTTGCACATCTTCTGTGAAAGGCAGAGTGGAAGGCTTGTTAAAGTGTCTCTCATTCAAGGTAATTAAAGCTGTGTGTGAAACAAATTCAGCCCACTTTGTAGTATACAGGGTTTTGAAAGTCTGGGTTGACTTTACCAGTTCAGAGTCTTCTGCCATTAGTGCTCTGCAGTGTATAATGTCACTTATCTTCTGCAATGAGTGACCCAACTTCAGTGCAAGGCTCGGAATTTGGTAGCAGTGCTTTTCTTCATTAAACCACACACTTTCTTGACAGCTTGAATAACAACTTGAAAATTTGCAGGTCTTACAGCATCCTCAAGAGTATGTATTGAGAAATCCTTCCGAAGCATCAGCAGAAGTCTTCCAATTTCTCTGAGTTTCTGTCGAATGTACTCATATTTGATGGGATCTTGTCCATGTTTGTTAAAAAATGATTGAGCCAGCTGAAGAATACAGAAGTCACTGCGTACTGTAGCAGTTATCTCATCATCTTTCATTGCAGTTAACAGCTTCCAAACACCTGGTGACACCTGTTGACACAGGGCTGAGTCAGACATAGTGGCCAAAGACAAGACCTTAGTTCTTCCAATCTCTGAATTGGCTTCAACTGGTTTTGAAGAACATTTTCGAACATGCCGCCACAGATCTCTTCGGAGGTATAGTGCCTTGCAGTACATGCAGTGCACATAGTCTTTAGGATTATATTTTTTCTTGGATGTGCGTCTAGGTTTTAGCAGTCCATCTCCACTTGATAAAACCTCTGTGTTGTGGTTGTAGTTTCCCTTGTTGCGTAGCTTAATGAGCATTTTCATGCGCTCCTTAGATTTCTTTGGAAGAGTCAAAATTTGAGCAACATCAGCATGTGTCTTCTCATGAGTTTTTAAGTGACGTGCAAACTTTGTCTGTGGTTTTCCACAAATGTAGCAAAATGTTTTATTTCTGAGAGAGGAGGATGTATTCAAGATTTGCTTGCCCTCAGCATCAGTATCATCCTCAGCTTTTGACTCAACTCCTGATAATTCAAGCTGATTTGTTCTGACTGCATCTTTCAGTAATGATTCTGCAGCTTCAGGAACTGATTGTTTCTCTTCACCTAAGAGATTTTCTTGGTAGTGCCTTTTCTGTTTTGAAGCAGACTTACTCGTGGACACCTCAAAATTTTGCACTTCCAAATGTTTGCGATGATTTTTTAAAAGCTCTGATCCGTCTTCCCATGAGCTGTTTGAATTACTGTGGGAATCCGGCACATATTCCTCGTCTGATGATGTCACCTTACTTGAACTTTGTTCTTCAGAGACCTAATAATAAAAGGAAAAAATACTATTTTGTATATTTGGAAAGCATATTAGTGAGAAAATTAAATCTAAAACACTTACCACTGACAGAGGTTCAGTGATGTTCTTCATATGTTTAAGATAACATTTTTTGTGCCAGGACTGGTAGCAAACTAGACAGAGAAATGTAAATTATTTAATAAAGTTAGTATATGTACTTCACAACCACTACATTTGATTAAATTGATTATTAGATCACAAAGAATTTGTTCATCAAGGTTTAACATTTGGTTAAATCGAGCCTCTCAAAGCATCAATCAGGCAGACTTTGAAAATACATACAACATGTGCCTAAAAACATTGCAACATGCAGTGCAGTATTATTAGAAAAGCTACTGCAGTATCATGCATTTTAGGCAGCAACAATAAAAAAGGCAGCAAAATCATGAAGGGACAGATAATTACTCCCTTTTGGTTGAATGTCACACTAACCATATAAACTGCAGTCAGCAGCCATGTGTAACCATGTATTACAGCTACATACATATACAGTATACACGTCCATCTTAAATATGGATGTTACAAATTCTAAAATTTGGATGTTGCTCTGACAACTTGCAAACAAAATCTGCACAGATTCAAGGTGGCAGTTTAAGATTAGCCGAACAAACACAATACCAAACCAAATGTTACCAAAGTATAGTCAGATTACAGCTTTTAGGATTCCCCAAGGTGTTTATGTGATTTCATGTTCAAAAAACTCACCTGTACATCTCTCTCCAATCCATTTCAGAGGTGCAAATGGTCCTCCACATAAAGCACATTTTTCTAAACTTGACATCTCTTCTGAGACCAGGTCATGTTCACAGCTCTGTTGACCAAAAAAAGTCTATTGTCAACACAAAATGATAAAACACACTAAAATTAAAAAGGTAAACTGACTGACATGCCAGGGAAAAGGTTTCTGCATTCAACATAGTTGAGACATTGGAGATGAATTTACCTCATCAATGATATCCAGGATTGAATTACATATGGTAACATCAGCAGGCTCCTAGGAGATCAATGAATGTGAGTTTGTGCTTCAAATACAAAACCCACAACCCCCCTAATGCTGGTACCTGTCCAGTCAGCAATTGGTCTATCTACAAACTGTTGAAAATAACCTAGAAATATAAAGCTCACAGTCCTCCTAATGTCTGCACCTGTTTAACTGACTGTTACACAGGACATGTGTGTGTGTCTATATACTACTGAATATACTGTATGTCAGTACAAAGCTCACAGTCCTCCTAATGTCTGCACCTGTCCTCTTGACTGTTACACAGGACATGTTTGTGTCTACATACTGTTCAGTTTTAATAACTTGATCATTTCAAAATCAAGCCCATATAAATCGATTTACCTGGTCAGTGTTGTCACTGAGGAAACTGTACATTGCCACTTCAGAGCACTGGACAAGCATCTCTTTGGGCATCTAATGGAGAAAGACAATCACTGAGCATACAAAGCTCACAGTCCTCCTAATGTCTGCACCTATCCACCTGACTGTTACACAGGATAGGTGTTTGTGTTTACATACTACTGAATAATAAGAAATCAATTTACCTGGTCAGTGTTGTCACTGAGGAAACTGCACACAGCCACTTCAGCAGACTGGACAAGCATTTTTTTGGAGATCTAGAAGGAAAGGACAATTACTTAATATGAATCTAGGCTTCAAAATACAAAATTCACAGTCCTCCTAATGTCTGCACCTGTCCACTTGACTGTTACACAGGACATGTGTTTGTGTCTATATACTACTGAATGCATTTCAGTTTTTCACTATAAATACTAAACGTACTAGAGAATAATTTACCTGGTCAGTGTTGTCACTGAGGGAACTGCTCATGGCCACTTCAGAAGACTGGACATGCATTTCTTTGGACATCTAACAGAAAAGAGAATCATAAATATGAGTCAATAATTAAGTGTTTTATCATTGTAAAAAAAAAACTTCATGGAGATCAATTTACCTGTTCAGTATTGTCCTCAATGGAGTTGTGCACGCCCACATCAGTAGGCTGGCAAGGCATCTCTTTGGAAATCTAGAAGGAAATGACAATTACTTAATATGAATCTAGGCTTCAAAATTAAAAATTCAGTCCTCCTAATGTCTGCACCTGTCCTCTTGACTGTTACACAGGACATGTGTGTGTGTCTATATACTACTGAATATACTGTATGTCAGTACAAAGCTCACAGTCCTCCTAATGTCTGCACCTGTCCTCTTGACTGTTACACAGGACATGTGTGTGTCTATATACTACTGAATATACTGTATGTCAGTACAAAGCTCACAGTCCTCCTAATGTCTGCACCTGTTTAATTGACTGTTACACAGGACATGTGTTTGTGTCTATATACTACTGAATACATGTCAGTTTTTGACTATAAATACTAAACGTAGGGCTGGGCGGTATACCGTTTGAACCGGTATACCGGTAATTTTTATTTTTATGATATGAATTTTTATTTACGCCATACCGTGTGTGCGTATATGTCGGGCAACACACAAGCGGCGGAGCGTCGCTGTGTGTAGATTGAGCGGGGCTGTTTTTCAGTGTTACACCAAACAAGCCAACAAGCCAGGTAAGGATAGCGAGTTGAGTGGTGAGCATGGGCGAAGAAAATGACACTGAACACAGAACTCATTCCGAAAAGGAGCCGTGTCTGTTGTTTGAAAATACTTGGTTTTAAAAAATCTGGCGCGGATCAAACACGCATCATCTGTAAGTGTTGTCGAGCTAATGTTTTAGCTGCAGGAGGCAACACAAGCAGCTTGCTTCACCACCTCCGCCACAATCATATCCTGGAATCTGAAGATTGCATGAAAGTAAAATCTGCATCTTCTCCCCAATCTCTGCGTAACGTTGGCACTGCAGCACAAACACTACAGACGTCCCCTGGTGGCGCGTTTGCTAAAGGGACCGTCTGTGTAGTGTTAAAGCGGCGTGTTTGCTAAAGGGACCGTCTGTGTAGTGTTTTGTGACACGGCTCCCTTTTCGGAGGCGGGAGTGCGCGAGCCCGACCCGAGAGCCTGGGTGCGTGAGCCGCGGCGGGCGGTGCGCGAGCCCGCTCTTCACCTTTTCGCCCGGGCACGGCTCCGTGCACTCCGTCTAAAGGGACCGTCTATGACAAGAAAAGCAAACGTTGGAATGATATTACCAATACCAACTCTATCACACTCCACTTAGCCAAAGACAAAAATACCGTTAAATACCGTGATAATTTTAAAAAATACCGTGATATCAATTTTTGGTCATACCGCCCAGCTCTAACTAAACGTACTGGAGAATAATTTACCTGGTCAGTGTTGTCACTGAGGGAACTGCTCATGGCCACTTCAGAAGACTGGACAGGCATTTCTTTGGACATCTAACAGAAAGAGAATCATAAATATGTTTCAATAATTAAGTGTTTTATTATTGTAAAAAAAAAAAAAAAAAACTTCATGGAGATCAATTTACCTGTTCAGTATTGTCCTCAATGGAGTTGTGCACGCCCACATCAGTAGGCTGGCAAGGCATCTCTTTGGAAATCTAGAAGGAAATGACAATTACTTAATATGAATCTAGGCTTCAAAATTAAAAATTCAGTCCTCCTAATGTCTGCACCTGTCCTCTTGACTGTTACACAGGACATGTGTGTGTGTCTATATACTACTGAATATACTGTATGTCAGTACAAAGCTCACAGACCTCCTAATGTCTGCACCTGTTTAACTGACTGTTACACAGGACATGTGTGTGTGTCTATATACTACTGAATATACTGTATGTCAGTACAAAGCTCACAGTCCTCCTAATGTCTGCACCTGTCCTCTTGACTGTTACACAGGACATGTGTGTGTGTCTATATACTACTGAATATACTGTATGTCAGTACAAAGCTCACAGTCCTCCTAATGTCTGCACCTGTCCACTTGACTATTACACAGGACATGTGTTTGTGTCTATATACTACTGAATACATGTCAGTTTTTGACTATAAATACTAAACGTAGGGCTGGGCGGTATACCGTTTGAACCGGTATACCGGTAATTTTTATTTTTATGATATGAATTTTTTATTTACCGCCATACCGTGTGTGCGCATATGTCGGCAACACAGAGCGGCGGAACGTCGCACAGCGGTAGATTGAGCAGGGGCTGTTTTTCAGTGTTACACCAAACAAGCCAACAAGCCAGGTAAGGATAGCGAGTTGAGTGGTGAGCATGGACGAAGAAAATGACACAGACACAGAACTCATTCCGAAAAAGGGAGCCGTGTCTGTTGTTTGAAAATACTTCGGTTTTAAAAAATCTGGCGCGGATCAAACACGCATCATCTGTAAGTGTTGTCGAGCTAATGTTTTAGCTGCAGGAGGCAACACAAGCAACTTGCTTCACCACCTCCGCCACAATCATATCCTGGAATACTGAAGATGCATGAAAGTAAAATCTGCATCTTCTCCCCAATCTCTGCGTAACGTTGGCACTGCAGCACAAACACTACACAGACGTCCCTGGTAGGCGCGTTTGCTAAAGGACCGTCTATGTAGTGTTTTGTGGCTCACAACTCACCGGAGAGCGGGAGTGCGCTGAGCGTGCCAGGCGAGAGCGCTTGAGTGAGCCGTGCCCAGCGAGCGCGGTGTCGCGGAGCCCGCTCTTCACCTTTCGCCGGGCACGGCTCGCACCGCACCAGCTCACGCGCGCATCGCGCCTCCGTCTAAAGGGACCGTCTATGACAAGAAAAGCAAACGTTGGAATGATATTACCAATACCAACTCTATCACACTCCACTTAGCCAAAGACAAAAATACCGTTAAATACCGTGATAATTTTAAAAAATACCGTGATATCAATTTTTGGTCATACCGCCCAGCTCTAACTAAACGTACTGGAGAATAATTTACCTGGTCAGTGTTGTCACTGAGGGAACTGCTCATGGCCACTTCAGAAGACTGGACAGGCATTTCTTTGGACATCTAACAGAAAAGAGAATCATAAATATGAGTCAATAATTAAGTGTTTTATCATTGTTTAAAAAAAAACAAAAAAAAAAAACTTCATGGAGATCAATTTACCTGTTCAGTATTGTCCTCAATGGAGTTGTGCACGCCCACATCAGTAGGCTGGCAAAGCATCTCTTTGGAAATCTAGAAGGAAATGACAATTACTTAATATGAATCTAGGCTTCAAAATTAAAAATTCAGTCCTCCTAATGTCTGCACCTGTCCTCTTGACTGTTACACAGGACATGTGTGTGTGTCTATATACTACTGAATATACTGTATGTCAGTACAAAGCTCACAGTCCTCCTAATGTCTGCACCTGTCCACTTGACTATTACACAGGACATGTGTGTGTGTCTATATACTACTGAATATACTGTTTGTCAGTACAAAGCTCACAGTCCTCCTAATGTCTGCACCTGTTTAATTGACTGTTACACAGGACATGTGTGTGTGTCTATATACTACTGAATATACTGTATGTCAGTACAAAGCTCACAGTCCTCCTAATGTCTCCAACAGTCCACTTGACTGTTACACAGGACATGTGTTTGTGAGTCTATGTCCTACTGAATACATGTCAGCTTTTGACTATACAATACTAAACGTACTGGAGAATAATTTACCTGCTCAGTGTTGTCACTGAGGGAACTGCACATGGCCACTTCAGAAGACTGGACATGCATCTCTTTGGACATCTAACAGGGATTTAACTGGTGAGTTCAAAACTCTAAAACACCAGGTATAGGGTGATACATTTACCTGTTCAGTATTGTCCTTAGTTAAATTGTGCACGCCCACATCAGCAGACTGGCAAGGCATCTCTTTGGAAACCTGGAAGGAAAAGACAACTATTCAATATGAATCATTCATTCATTTTCTACCACTTGTTCGCATTTGAGGTTGTGGGTGACTATTTAGTGTGAGGCTGTATTTGCAGATGTTGTGAGTCAACAATACAATCACATAGACAAGCAATGAAAGGCTTGTCTACATGTGAAAGAAAAACAAATGTGTTCACTTGTTTCCAATGATTACAAAGCAGCATTCCTATTAAATCACAAATAAAAGCTTTAGACTTGTACATTTTGATGATTACTACTCTAATTCCCCTCCATGGACTGTTGTCATGTCAGGCCTTGTTTACATAAAGCTTGAACAAGAGGCACAGGAGTGAAGTGGGAACGGGCTGCACACGGTGTGTACTTCACACCAAACAGTCTGAGGCTGTGGCGGGGGAAATGTCCTCAGCCCATGTTTTAAAGTGCAAGTATTGCTTTGTTGTTTTCTCACTCAATATAAAATGTAATGCTGCTTAGCAAGAATGGATCACTTTTGTGATGTAAGATAATGCTTTGTGTTTTTGCAAAACAAAAGTTGTCAAATTGGTCAGTAGGAAGGTCCTCCCGTTAAACTTTAGCACATTTACTGTTTGTTTCCAAACCTTCCACATAAGCTCTGCCTGTTGGTGTGTAAGAACAAATCTGTTTGCATTCAGAACTACACCAAACAAATCCGCACTCCGCACTGCCTTTGTAGAGAAGTGCAGCATGAATGAAGCAATACACTTGCTTTAGGAGCACTGTGGAGTGGACTGGGTCTACTGATCTGTGTAAATATGAGCATGGACAAATACCTTGCTTCTCCACGGCCAATCAGAATCACCGTAGTCATATGTGATTTCTTGCCCTGGACTAATGTCCTTGAGTGCAAATAAACACAAATGGGGCCTTCCGTCCACTCGTATTATTTTCATTTTGCTGTTTGGACTCAGATGATCATCATTAACGAGTCTCCCTAGTGAACCATCTTCTCTTGAAGCATCAACACTGAAACATAAAAAAAAATACAATAATCATTTTGTGTAAAGGCAGAGATTGGGCGCAGGTTGTTTTAGCAGGATTGAAGAATATGCATCTACAGTTTAAAGTATTCATCTAACAATAAAAAGCTCAACACTTTTCTATAACTATATTTCACAATTACAACTAACAGTGAGTTTGGAGAGTTAGTATTTACAGGAATGGAAACAAAATTTAGAGAAGACATCTTAAATTAGTTACATACCAAAACAGTTTTCCATTAAAATGGAAATCAAACATGAAAACCTTGAGTGCTTTATGATACACTTTCGACCTGTGTTCTTGTTCCTTTTTAGTTATGACTTCCCCTCTGTACTCAACAAGGAAATCTCCTTTTTGAAAGTCCTGGCAGCTAAACACCCCTCGACCTAAAACACATAAGATGAGTGAATGATTAGGCCAATAACAACAATTTGACAAAGTAAAGCTGTGTCAAACAGATATTTATCTTATTACTAACAGCAGGGTTATCAAATTATTTGTATGAATTAGTCAAGGGACTATTTCTTTGTTGTTTTTTTGTATCAATCTAGACAATCAATTTTTGTTCCCTCCCGAAAAAATCTTACTGACCTAACATAAACGCTTCAATCATTTTCACATAAACATCAACATGAACAGTGTTTAATTAATGTATCAATTTCAAATTACATTTGTGACTAATACTTTTCTTTGCTCTGGGCCCTCTAAGGCCAGACCAACAGCAGACAGCAGACAGCAAGGGCTGTGAAAGCTGGGAAAAAAAGGACAGAAGACTGAGAAGCTCCAGCCACAGGGAGGAAAAGTGAAAATAGACTATGATCTATCTTACTAAAGCAATACTATGAAGCTTTTGCTCCTCATAATAATTTTTAAATTATTTTAATGTCAGAGTGAGGTTTTGTTATTTTTCATACTGATGCAGATTTTGTGTAGAGTTTGATACCCACTTTGATGCACTGCAAAAATAGCTCTAAGGCTGTAGTGGCACTAAAGACACAAACATGAATTTCTAGGGGGCTGCGCATTTTGCTACAAAAGAAACTTCAATGAAAAAAAAGAAGTACAATGGCAACTCACCTTTAAAAGAATCAATGTATTTTATGTCCAAGCCAGACTTGTCTTTTCCCAAGGAGGAAAAATAGATAGCTTCTTGTAAAGGATTCATTCGGTCTCCGACCTTGTTGCCGCCATCTCCTGTGAAGACCAGATGTTAATCACTTTAGCCACGACATGACGACTGTATGATGTGACTTAATATCAGACATTTTAAAATGGTTCAGGACCTTTCCATTTTGTGAGATAACAGGTTATTTTGAATAAGGGCAATGAATGAGAAACAGAATTAAACTGAATGAGACAATAATGGTGGAAATTGTATGCTAGTGTATCAGTAAGCAATTCCAGAAAACTTGCACAATATTTTTAATTAGGGATCAATACAGGTATCTGTATCGGTCGCCAATCTTGACATTTGTGTAGATCAGCCATTCCCAAACTCTTCGAAGCCGCGGCCCCCTGTTCAACCAAACATATTGCTTGAGGCCCCAATAGTGATTCACACCAAATTGAAAATAATATAGAAAGTTTTCACATACAGACTAGAATATGAAAAGAACAAAATTATGACGGATTTACAGTAGTAAATTAATCAAATAAATGATGTAAAGTCTAAAACTCCATTTTCTTTCATGCTTCTTGTATGGATAACCTTTGGAGGCCCCCCAGGGGGCCCCGGACCCCACTTTGGGAATCATTGGTGTAGATCACTGCTAATGGCTAATACTAGCACTAACGCAAATCATCTACAAACTGAAACGCTCACTGTGGAGGCTCATAAGCAGCTATAAACATTATTAACTGCAAAGACTGTGTTAATTTTTACCTCTACAATGTTTTCACTAAGTCTCAAGTACCAAGTTCAAACTTTCTAGACAGCAAATAAGTGGAGAAATGTGCTAAACTGTTTACTTGCTAAGTAGCCATGTGCTTCTCTGGCTTCTTGTCTATTTTACAGCCTCAAACCTAAATAATATTTGCACTTTTTTGCCTAGTTGCTATAGGGACAAAATAAATGTAATATAATTAATACAAGTGCCTTACCTGCTTCACCACACCTCCGGAAACAGACGAGATGGAGCCGCAATTAGCGCAGCTTGGCTCATGTGCACAGCGTGCGGACTGTACCAAGTTGTTGAAAGGGCGGGGGGGGTTATCGGTTCTTTCTCTTAAAATATTGATCCTTGATCATACACCTTAGGCATTATGTAATCACTTTATCAATGACAGTCAAACATCTTATCATGCAAATCAGTCTGCAACATTATCTGATAAAAAGCTTTTGCAGTTTTTGGAAAACTGAAAACTGTGTTAAAATATATGCTACACACCTATTTACAGAAACCTGAATTACAAGAACATTGTAAAAATTATCAGGACCTTCCGGCAGACAGCCAATCAGAAGCTCAGAATCATACACAAGTGTGAATATTCATGAGGTCCTGCTATTATACCGTTTGGCCATAGGGGGCGCTATGATGATACACAGATTATACACAACTTTCAGGTCTATGTGTATTAACAGGTCATATCGTTTTTTTTATATATTTGGGGTCTGTGGACCAATAGAAACACTTCTACGCTTTTAGAATTTTTTCCAAATTAGCAGGACACCGACCCTGTCCTACTAATTCAAAATGTCCTTCTAGTGTGGTGAGTATCCTGACCAAATGTCCTTTTAATACACATAAACAAACACACCTACACACATACACACACACACACACACACACACGCATACACACACATACACACACACACACACACATACACACACACACATACACACACACACACACACACACACACACACACATAGACACACACACCCACACACACATACACACACCTTACCTTAAAGCAGACCTAATCTAAATGTTAGTTATTTTCTTCTCATTGACCCTCTTCATTTGTATTTGGAGTTATTCCTGCATCTTTAATGCCATATTGATAATCAGTCTAATTTTCACAGCCACTGGTACATGTCCACTGTGATGTGTGCACTTTATTCTCCAGTTTTATGTTCTTAATCAGTGATGCGTATAGAATTGGACCATAGACCATATATATATGAGTGGACTAAGTGAGTCACCACAGCGTTCAGCACCGCTCAGATGACGCTCCTGATGCCACAGTTATGGAGAGAATTTGGAGCCAGGCTCCATATTTGGAAATCTGACTACGAGCATCATAGCAACACAAGAACCAATCATGACTGAGGTCGTTAAATGTGCCCTTCTCAGAGCAGTGATACTCACCATTCTGCACCAACCGCTGTATTACGGTGATTTTTGAGAATAATAAGGAAACTTTGAGCGTTTATCATCAAACTTTAAATAGTAAGTTTAAGTCATTGATTTATGTTCTATGTTCTGTTATGTACGAACAACAACTAGCTGTCAATCAAACCTGTTGCTAATGCTAGGCAGAAGCGACCTCGGGGAATGAAGCGTCTGATTGGTCCATTATTTATGTTCATATTTTGATTTGGGAACAAGATAGAGAAATGAAAACTTCAGGATCCTGTGTGGCGGGTTCATATGGACATTATAAGAGCAGCAGGTACAGAGAGAGGGGCAATAAGATCTCAATCTAAGACAATGGGAAAAAGGAAGAGAAGGAGCTGGAAGAGCCTCCTGGACCACTTCCTGTTTGGCACGCGGCGGCTAACGGGTTAGCTTTGTCCATTCTATGGCAGCGTCGCATAGTCATTTTAGTGCAAACGAAAAAATGGTGCAGACAACTTCACAGCTCTTTGTTGTGAAGACTTTCACACCGACATCAGCTCCCATTGAGCACCACAGTTTTCTAACGCATAAGTCAGTGAGCGTGTTTCTTTTCTTAAGTCATTTTAGATCAATATTGTGATTTAAAACGTGCAAAGAACATAGTGATCCACAGGTCAGAGATTATAACCACAGAGCTGATACAAGGACAATAGGTCTTCTTTAAACCAAACTAAAACCATCATCTGTTTTAACCAATACTACAATACAACAATACAATACTACAATACAACAACACAATACAATCCTGTTGTTGATTTACATGATGGGACCTGACATTTGATCCCATAACGGAGACGGGTACTATGATGTGACTGTGTTTTTCGATTTTAATCCCACCCACACTTTTCTGTAATGTTCAGAGTCTCTGACGTCTTCTGTACAGGAAGTTGGAGGTGGTCCCGGTAATCGGCGCATCTCCCCTGGCCACGCCTCCTCTAAGACACGCCTCCTCTAACGTGCATCCTCACTTCACCTGGGCCCCGCACTCTCCTCCGTCAGTCCTGGGACCACAACCGACCAGCAGGGGGCAGGGCTGAAGCTTGGACCAGCCTGGACACAGAGACACTGGGTGTTTCCCAGGACCCTCAGCTTCTGAACCACTTTGGACATATCCACATCATCAGAGCTGCGCCAAGTGCTGTTCCAATTCCCCCAAAGTGTCCTCCACACTTGACTCCTTTATTTGGCTCTTTTACCAAGGATGCACGGGTGGATCCTTGGCCACTTCAGAGCGCTTGAAATTGCCCACAATGCACTGCAACTTTCATTTTTTTAGTAACTTTATTTAAGCAGTAAAATGCATTTAAATCAAATAAAACTCATTACACAATAAAAAGGAAGTAAATATTTTTGCTATTTTAGCCACATTGCTGCAGTTAACACCATGAACAGATCGAATAAATCAAAATCAGGATAAATGCAGCAAAATCTCTCAAAGAGGGGGGGATTCAATTAGCCTTTCATCCAAAAATGTTTCAGTGTGTATTTATTTCTGGAGGCTAATTATCAGTCTCAAAATCAGCCTTTATTATTCACATGTTTTAATGCACGTGAAAACATAAAAACACCTCTGAACACTTCATATTTCATTCCTGTTTATTAATCTGAGTTTTATTGAGTTTGATGTGGTCATGTGACACGGTGTAGTCGCTCCCTCCAGAGCCTGTTTCAGGTGCGCTCCCAGGAGCTGTTAGCGGGACACTTGGCTCTGCTGACTCTTGAGTGCTATAAAGTGGTGTTTGGAGGAAGGATCCTGGGAATGGAGAAACACCTGCTGAGGGAGCTGTGTTCAACATTTTGCAATTGCCTTTGTCACTCATGGGCACTCGAGGGCCCGATGGAAATTGCACAGACAGTGTTATATAATTTCACCTATATGTTCCTCACAGCTGGTGCAGTATGTTCATTTGACCAATGCTCTCATTTGAATGGGGAAATAACCCCCCTACACTGCAATGGGCAAGACACCACGTCCCCCCAGTTTACACTCATTGTTGTTTGAGAGAATGTTTGACACATGAAAGAAAACTTTGAGACCATGGCAAAAAAAACAAATAAAAAATAAAGTGAATGAAATGGCATTGCCTGTGGTTGAAAATTAAGGCAGATCTGTTCTGCAAAAGGACATTTCAGTTTCTTAACCATGTTATCCTCACTCAGAGGTTTTTGGAGTTATTTGTGTATGTTGAACAAATAGGCCTGGACTTCATTCTCCATTTAGATTTTCTTAAACGGTGATTCGACATAGGATCGGGCAGTGTCACGTACTCATTTTGGTACAAATGTTTTAAAAAAAATGCTCTGTTCTAGTGTGATGTGCAGCTGTCCATAGGAGGGGGCCACGGCACGCAGCGCTTTGTTGTGATGATGTTTACGACAGCGTCGGCCCTCACTGGACACCACAGTTTTCTACCGTGGAATTAAGTAAGTTTAGATCAATATTGTGATTTAAAATGTGCAAATTCTAACATAATGATCCGCAGGTGTCATAGTTTATAACTATAGAGCAGATACAAGCACGCAGACACAGGTCTGCTTTTATGCAACAGTATCCAGCCTGAGATGCATCCACAGGCCCTGAGAGGCGAGTGGAAAAGAGGCCACTCAAAACTGCAGAATAAATAATTTGAACTGAGATAATGGAGTTCTTTTTTTGCTTGCCTTTCAGGGCTTTTGTAGAGAGGCAAAACAAGGTGTTAGTTAAAAGACAAAATAATGTGAAATTTTGGAGCAAACCTTGGCACCTGAAAAGGCACCAAACCAGTTAGACACAGTGACACATTATTATTATTATTTACACACATTTTGTCCACATTGAATTGCATTACTAATAGTACTAGAGTAACTCGTGGGTGAAAGACGTGTGCTACAGAGTCGACTAAAAAGGGGGTGTAGCAAAAAGATGTCAAAACTATTCTGTATCTCTGTATCTGACCGAAACTGCACTCACAAGACTACACCTGCAGGGGGCGTTCATGCAAAACCTGCTACTTATACTGTAAAGCATAAGTGTCAAACATGCGGCCCGGGGGCCAGATCCGGCCCTCCAAGACCTTTAATCTGGCCCTTGGCTGATTTTCTATTAAAATATTTACATTTTTCAGATTTTAGTATTTAGCATAGCAGCATCTCCAGTGCTTCTGTGCGTGGCACCTCCACCAGAACAGCACAAATGAAGACTTTCCTCTTTCCAAACGCTCTTAAAGGACGATCGTTTTGACTGTTCACCATGACACCCTCATCAGCAAAATGTCAAAAATGAGAAAAGTGGAGCTGAGTGCAGGATTTTCCAAGAAAAATTGACTAATTCTTATTTGTTCATGGAGGTGAATGGGAAATCTGTGCTCGGTGTGTTTGCAACAAGTGGCGGCGCTCAAGGAATATGATCTTAAACACCACTACGAGACACTGTGAAAAATACAATAACTTGAACAGAGAATTGAGAAAACAGAAGATAAACGAATTATTGCTGGGACTGAAGAAACAGACGTCTGCTTTCACCCTGAGCCAAGAGGCTACTGATGCTGCTGTGAAAGCAACCTGACCTAGCATAATATTATAATATTTTGTAAAATAAAATCAAATAAAAAAGATTTCTGTAATAGATTTGCATTTCTCTGCACAAATATTTGGACTTATTGCTATTTTTGGGGTATATTTGCCAGGAGTTTTCTGATCCGGGCCCCTTTGGAATCAAAGTTGGTTGCATACGGCCCCCGGACCAAAATGAGTTTGACACCCCTGCTGTAAAGGATCTGCTGAACCTCCCTGACCCAGACCTCCTGTTAAACTGCACTGAAACCTTTGACTGAGATACACAGGCCACTGAGAAGCGCAGAGGAAATGTTGCAGCAGCAAAACTTGAATTTCCCTCAGGATAAATAAAGTATCTCTCTTTCTCTCTTGTAAGACGGGCCATCTTCCTTTTTACTAGTAATACCAAAACATACCAAAGCTAACTCACTCACTCCTCTTGCTTTCTGTTGTCCCATATCCTTATCATCTAAATAAAATGAATAGTACTGTAGATTACACATTTTGGTCAACTAGACTAATGGCTTACAGGCCCACATTTCATACAGTTTCAGTGGATGGTGAGCTAAAAAGTGCCACTGCAGAGAAATGGTTGAAAAACACTGCCTGACCAGATAGTCCCTCCATCCTGTTCAAATGCAGAAGCGCCTGGACCAGAAAGTTCTGTCTGCATCTAATTATAAAGTATTTTATTGTCAGAGAAGTTGTTGGTAGTAGTTGTTGGTAGTTGTCGGTAGCTTTATGGCCAAACTCCGCTCTGGTCTCTGAAAGTGGTGAAAGTGCTCATAAATGTGTTGTGTTATGGGGATGCTCAGAATGTGGAGTTAATATCCTCCTGAGGCCCATTCATTTGTGTCCTTTATAGTGGACACTGAGTTAACCAGTCGATCTTTTAAGTGTTTTAAGATGGACTCTTAATGCGGGGATGAGGTTCCTCTTCCTAAACAAGGCTGGGGGATTATTGGGTACTATCATGTCCAGGATAAAAAAAAAATGAACTCAATAGGAGTTAGTTTGTGACTAATAAAACAAGAGCTCCGCCAGCGGGGCAAAATACGCCCATACTTTAGTGGAAGGACCCGGTGAGACACAGGGCATAGATCGCTGTTTAAGAGAAAATGTATGTGTTAGAACAATTTCTGTATTTGGTATCTGGTAGATAAAATCAAACAACAAGTGTGAAAAACCTGAAGTCACATAAAATTGATACCACTGACCTACAGCATGGATCGATACAAAAATATACAATATAAAATACACAAATACAGTTTACCTTATATATATATCGGCGCATGCCCCACATGTTTTGCCTCTTCATGAAGACAAAGCTTCAAAGACTTCAAAGCTTTGAAGTTTGAAATTGTCCACAGACAGACAGACGGACAGACGGACGGACAGCGCCATACCATAATACGTCCCGTCTTACAACGGGCGTATAAAAAATGAGAAATGAAAAGGGAGTCTAAAAACTTTTTGAGGCTACCGTAGAAGCTTGTCAGAGATGTTGGTCATCAGAAAAGTTGTTCAGTTGTTAACTTCACGTGGATTTAACACCAAAATGCTTCCGGCGTCCATTATAGAGGACATGATACAACTTATAAATAAAAATAACTAACAAAATCTAAGCGCTACGGTTTTCATTTACCTCCAAATACATAGAAAATCACACAAAATATATAGTGCAATACACTTTTTTCTTCAGGTCCCAGGAGGATATGATTGAGATCCTGGAACCACCGCCTCAGCCTCGCCCCACTCCTCTCCAGAGAACCACGCCTCTGCCTCCCCCCCACTCCTCTCCAGAGAACCACAGCTCAGTTCAGCCACACCTTCAGTTACCCAGAAGCTCTATTTCTCCAGGTCTATGCTGACGACACCGTCTGTCTTCGCTCTCCCGACTCTCTCCCCTGTGTCTCTCGTTCATCCTCAGCTTGAAGACACCATCTACACCCCGGCGTCACATCCATCCATCGTCCATAAATATCTTTATTGTGTTCCAGTGTTGTGGCCTGGTCCTTGCTAGTGAAGCATAAAGTAAGTGAGGAGTAACTTTGGACCTGCAAACAACACCTTGACCTTGGCCTTTACTATAACCCTATAACAAAATGAATATGTGCTCAAATGTGGTAACAGAGGCATGTAAGAGCCCAAGAGCCTTTTCTCAGACTCGTCTAACACACGGGAATATAGAACTGACTCCATCCAACCGTATTTATAACATGTGTCACTCAAATGGACTCATCTCCTCATGAATATTCTAGTGTCATTCACAACTAAATATATCACATGTTTTACCTGAGATACATAAGAGCTCAGTGTTTCTCACTCCCTCGTGTCGCCTCCTTTTACAAACACAAAACACTCCACTTCTGCCTTGTGACACAGGAAGTGCTCCACTGAGTGTTTCAGCCTCATCCGCCTTTGGATGATTTTAGCCCTCGAAGTGTAAAATGAGCTGTTAACTTGAAAACAATTTTAAGAGCGTAATTTGAGCTTTGGATAGTAAATATTTTAACCCCTGGACAGGATTTTAGAGGTTTTTTTTGTTTTTGTTTTTTTGTTTTTACATTTATTTGTATATTACAGTTTTATCTATTGAGAGATATTGTTAATAAAGTATATTTTTATTTACACTGCAAATGACTGAAAGGTTTTCATTTCTCATTCCGCACTCTTCTCTTCTCTCTAATTCTCTCTAATTTAATGTTGCATCTCTATTTTAAACATTTATGATGATTATTCATGTTTTGATTTGTTTGTGTTGTGATTTTAATGTATTTCTTATTCTGTAAAGCACTTTGAATTACTTTGTGTACGAACTGTGTTGTACAAATAAACTTGCTTTGCCATTTGAGCTTTGGAGAGACTAATAAAGAGTTACTCAAACATGTGTGAATGAAACAGCAGGTCTGTTTTTGAGGAGGTAACAACATTCTAACACGGCTAAAAGCTCACGAGAGTCAATTTTGCAGAATACAGGACCTTTAAATTTCACCTCATGTAAGTTGTGGAGTTTGTGCTGTAGGACTGACAGTATCTTTGATCAGTCATGTTTCACCCGTGTAAGAAGTTTGGTGTTATAAGTTAATGATAATATAATGCGAAACATGTCGTCCTGCCAGTATATGAGTTGAGGTTGTTTTGAATCTAAGGGGGACACTTTTAGACCTTGCGGGGTAACCATAGGCCAGGGGTGTCAAACTCATTTTGGTCCGGGGGCCGTATGTAACCTACTTTGATCCCAAAAGGGCCGGATCAGAAAACTCAGTTCTCTCTTCAAGTTATTGTATTTTTCTCCGTGTCTCGTAGTGGTGTTTAAGATTATATTCCTCGAGCAACGCCACTTGTTCCAAACACACTGAGCACAGATTTCCCATTCACCTCTGTCAACAAATAAGAATTAGACTATTTTTCTTGGGAAATCCTGAACTCAGCATCTGCTTTTCTCATTTTTTGACATTTTGCTGATGAGGGTCACGGTCGACAGTCAGAACGATCGTCCTTTAAGAGATTTTGGAAAGAGGAAAGTCTTCATTTGTGCTGCTCTGGTGGGAGTCGCAACGTACAGAAACGCCGGAGACGCTGCTATGCTGAACGGTGCAGAAAATTAACAGAAAAATCTGAAAATTTTAAGTATTTTAATAGAAAAATCAGCCGAGGGCCAGATTAAAGGTCTTGGAGGGCCGGATCTGGCCCCCGGGCCGCATGTTTGACACATATGCCATAGGCTATTAATGGGAACCACTGGGGCTGCATCTCATTTTTCTGTCCTCGCTTCCTTTTCCTTGACTCTTCTCCTCAAGTCTGCAGGAAATGGGTGAGGAAGTCCCACCCACAGAGGAGACAGTGGAGAGGACTCACTGAGACCAATAAAGTTTGATTCTTTTATCTGATGTCTGCCTCCTGAAGCCTCCCTCAGGTTTACCTCCTTCCTTCTGTAGTTTTCTTTTGGACACCACTTCATATGACATTTGATTGACAGCTGAGAAATAAGGATCGAGGAGAGGAATCAAGGAGAAGGAAGCGAGGCAAGAGACGCAGCCTGGGCTCCAAATGCAACAGGTCCATGAGCTCCACCCAGCAGCATACAGGGGGCGCTATCAAACGTGGGAGTGAGTAATAGGTCTGGTTAAACATCTGTCGATTTTCTTTCGCATAGGCCTAATTCTTATGAAAATATCACATTAGCGAAGTCTGTGCTTAGGCTGTTCCCACCATTGGACAATCAATTCTTCACAGTCCGGAATCTTTTGATTTATTCAGGTTTATTAAAAAACTTTTGAACGCTTAAAAGGAAATGTAGTCAATAGCAACTCCTCTTTCCCCCCAGCTTCCATAACTACTGAACCAAATGAGAAGCCTAAAGATCGTCCCTCCTATTAACTGTTCCAGCTGAACCGGTCTGCTCTGTGTGGATGGTCTTTGTCTGTGGAGAGAGGAGTCAAGTGGGACAGGACACCGGACAAAGAGCAGCATTGTCCCACTGCGCACGGAACTTCAGAGGCTCCCAGAGGAGTCATCAGGGGTCCTCCGGGACAGTCGCCCACATCTACCAACGGGGAAAGTGTAGACTTTGAATGTCCGTCCTAACTTTATTGCCTGGGAGACAACGATGCTACACACTGAACAGAACAGAATCAGTGCAGGAGTGCAGACCGATCTGTGACCTGAGGTTTCCTTCAACGCTCCTAAAGTCGTCCTACACACACCCTCTAGGCTACTGTAGTTTGCTGTAGGTCTACGGGACAGTGCTGGCGGATGGAGCGCTTTAACTTCACCCTGAGAAGGGCACACCTCCCGTGATCGTTGAGGAGGGCCTCAGTGCAAAGGCCAGCCCCCGCGCCCCGGTGTTCAGAGAGTAATGGAAGTGGGAGGCACACCGGTGGAGCTTGTCCGTGAAGCAGCCATGCGCTCTGCGGGGAGGTCGTGGCTGCTGTTGACCGGGTTCGTCGTCTTCTACATCATCTACCTGCTGTTCGGAGGACTGGTCTTCTCCACCATCGAGCGGCCTGAGGAGGAGCGGCTGCAGCACGAGCTGGACACCCTCAGGCAGGAGTTCCTCGATCTCAGCTGTGCCAGCGCGGCGGACCTGGACCACTTCTTGGCCCGGGTACTGCAGGCTCACCGCTCAGGTGTGTCCGTGCTACGGAACTCCTCTCAGCCGTCCAACTGGGACCTGACCTCCTCCATGTTCTATGCCAACACTCTGGTCACCACCGTGGGTAAGTGCACCGTGAGCGCGCACAGACACACGCACCGGGGGCTCCTCTGCTCCGGGCCAAATCTCATGTCTTTAGAGATAGTCCCGTTTTGTTGTTCTGAAAACAAGCTCTTTGGTTGAGGCAGACTGATAATTAATAATAATGGTTCGTTTTTTACGCGCTCGCTGTGATGTGTGGTGGTGTGGATCATGTGCGGGTGATTCAATGCTTTAACTAATTGTGTTCAGTGTGAGCAGCTCTGTGGGAGGACCTGTCTGTTTGTTCACAGGGCAATATCACTGTTAAGACAATGAACGAACAAAAAAAGCCACTGTTCAAGTTAGGGCCCACAGTCTGCAGATGCCTACGCTGTGGGTTAGGCCTATAGTCTACTGCATTCACTGGAAAAGCAAAAGGCTGTAGCAGTGATCAATACATGAGGAGAACACACAGATGAAGCGTGTGGGCCAGAGGAGGCCCAGTCTAGTAGTCTAGTAAAAGTCCAATTTGGAGTCCTGGCCACAAGAGCAGAGGTCTATGAGGAGACTGCATCTGGGTGATTGCAGCTCAAACCATCACTTCAGTCAGATGGTGATGGGTTAAATAAGTCACAGCAGGAGATAATTCATGTCACATTATTTGTTTAACAATAGAAAAATACTTATTTAATACAAAATCAAAGCCCAAAGTGCCATAGGGTAGAAAGACTGCAGTGTTAGAGGTATGGGACGGGTCTGTGCCTGTGAAGAATCCTCTTGAGAACTCTGAGCCACTGCTTACTTTTCACACATCCCTGAAACCTGCTCTGGCACCTCTGCCCACTCTCTGCTCACACTCTCCTCTCACAGTCTACACAAACACTCTCCACAAACACTCTCCACAAACCCTCTCCATAAACCCTCTCCACAAACACTCTCACTCTCCACTCTCACTCTCCACAAACACTCTCCACAAACACTCTCCACTCTCACTCTCCACTCTCACTCTCCACAAACACTCTCCACAAACACTCTCCACTCTCACTCTCCACAAACACTCTCCACAAACACTCTCACTCAGAATCAGAATCAGAATCAGAATGTGTTTTATTGCCATATGAGTGAACAGGTTCACAACATTAGGAAATTGCTGCGGTACTTGGAGCAGGATGTAGACAAACACTGACATGCAACAAATAATAGAATAAAATAAAGCTATAGTATAATATAACAAAATTTACAAATTTACAGGAGTATAATAATATAGAGTATAAGAGTATCAGTGATCAGTGCAAAACAGGCAGGTGCGAGAACACAGGGTCATGTGACAGAAGCAGAGTGGGGGGTGGGACCAGTCCGAGTGTTATTATTTATGAGTCCAACAGCAGAGGAAGAAACTGTTTTGTGGCGAGAGGTTCTGGTCGAATGGACCGTAGGCCTCCTGCCTGAGGGAGTAGGTCAAAAGTCCATGTCCAGGGTGAGAAAGATCAGCTGCAATTCGACCTGCACGTGTCCGAGTCCTGGAAGTGTACAGGTCCTGAAGAGATGGAGGCTGCAACCAATCACCTTCTCAGCAGAGCGCACAACACGTTGCAGTCTCTGTTTGTCCTAGTGGTGGCTCCAGCATACCACACGGTGAGGGAGGAGGTGAGGATGGACTCGATGAAGGCAGTGTAGAACTGCACCATTGTCCGTGCTGGCAGGTTGAATTTCTTCAGCTGCCTCAGGAAGTACATCCTCTGCTGGGCCTTCTTTATGATGGAGGTGATGGTGGGCTCCCATTTGAGGTCCTGGGTGATGGTGATCCCCAGGAAGCGGAATGAGTCAGAGTGGTGATGGGGGTGTCGGTCAGGATGATGGAGGGAGTGGGGCTGTGTGCTTCCTAAAGTCTACAATCATCTCCACTGTCTTCTGGGCATTAAGCACCAGGTTGTTCTGGCTGCACCAGGACGCAGGCGATCAACCTCCGTCCTGTAGGCAGACTCATCCCGTCCGAGATGAGCCCGATGACCGTGGTGTCATCTGCAAACTTGATGAGCTTGACAGACTGATGGGAAGAGGTGCAGCAGTTGGTGTACAGGGAGAAGAGCAGAGGAGAAAGAACACAGCCTTGGGGAGAGCCGGTGCTGATGGTCCGGGAGTTGAGACATTCTTCCCCAGCCTCACGTGCTGCTTCCTGTCCGTCAGGAAGTCAGTGATCCTCTGCAGAGAGGATCAGGCACGTTCATCTGGGACAGCTTGCCTTGGAGGAGGTCTGGGCGGATGGTGTTGAAGGCAGAGCTGAAGTCCACAAACAGGATCCTGGCGTGAGTTCCTGGGGAGTCCAGATGCCGAGGGTGAAGTGTAGGGCCATGTTGATGGCGTCCTAAAGTCTACAGACCTGTTGGCTCTGTAGGCAAACTGCAGGGGTCCAGGAGGGGGCCGTGAGGGTCTTGAGGTGGGGAAGAACCAGGCGCTCCAATGACTTCATGACCACAGATGTCAGAGCCACAGGTCTGTAGTCATTGAGTCCGGTGATCCTTGGCTTCTTGGGGACAGGAACAATGGTGGAAGTTTTGAAGCAGACAGGCACATGACAAGCCTGCAGTGAAGAATTGAAGATGTCTGTAAACACTGGGGCCAGCTCGTTAGCACAGTGTCTCAGGGTGGCAGCAGTGACGCCATCTGGGCCTGGCGCCTTCCGGACATTCATCCTCTTGAACTGCTTCTTCACATCTGCCTCATGAATGTGAAAGGGTGGAGATGGCTCTGGTGAGGGGGAAACGGTGGGGGGATGAGTGTCCGGGTTGTCTCTATTGTCTCTATTGTTGGGACAGTTGGAGGTGTGAGAGCTGCTTGATGACTCATCAAAACGACAGTAGAAGTCGTTAAGACTGTTGGCTAGGGACAGGTCATCCGTGGAGTCTCCACAAACACTCTCCACAAACACTCTCCACTCTCACTCTCCACAAACACTCTCCACAAACACTCTCCACAAACACTCTCCACAAACACTCTCCACAAACACTCTCCACAAACACTCTCCACTCTCACTCTCCACAAACACTCTCCACAAACACTCTCACTCTCCACAAACACTCTCCACAAACACTCTCCACAAACACTCTCCACAAACACTCTCCACAAACACTCTCCCTCTCCACAAACACTCTCCACAAACACTCTCCACTCTCTCTCTCCACAAACACTCTCCACAAACACTCTCCACAAACACTCTCCACTCTCACTCTCCACAAACACTCTCCACAAACACTCTCCACTCTCACTCTCCACAAACACTCTCCACAAACACTCTCCACAAACACTCTCCACAAACACTCTCCACAAACACTCTCACTCTCCACAAACACTCTCCACAAACACTCTCCACAAACACTCTCCACAAACACTCTCACTCTCCACAAACACTCTCCACAAACACTCTCACTCTCCACGAACACTCTCCACAAACACTCTCCACAAACACTCTCCACAAACACTCTCCACTCTCACTCTCCACAAACACTCTCCACAAACACTCTCACTCTCCACAAACACTCTCCACAAACACTCTCCACAAACACTCTCCACAAACACTCTCCACAAACACTCTCCACAAACACTCTCCACAAACACTCTCCACGAACACTCTCCACAAACACTCTCCACAAACACTCTCCACTCTCACTCTCCACAAACACTCTCCACAAACACTCTCACTCTCCACAAACACTCTCCACAAACACTCTCCACAAACACTCTCCACAAACACTCTCCACAAACACTCTCCACTCTCACTCTCCACAAACACTCTCCACAAACACTCTCCACTCTCTCTCTCCACAAACACTCTCCACAAACACTCTCCACTCTCTCTCTCCACAAACACTCTCCACAAACACTCTCCACAAACACTCTCCACAAACACTCTCCACAAACACTCTCCACAAACACTCTCCACAAACACTCTCCACAAACACTCTCCACAAACACTCTCCACTCTCTCTCTCCACAAACACTCTCCACAAACACTCTCCACAAACACTCTCCACAAACACTCTCACTCTCCACAAACACTCTCCACAAACACTCTCCACTCTCACTCTCCACAAACACTCTCCACAAACACTCTCACTCTCCACTCTCACTCTCCACAAACACTCTCACTCTCCACAAACACTCTCCACAAACACTCTCACTCTCCACAAACACTCTCCACAAACACTCTCCACAAACACTCTCCACAAACACTCTCCACAAACACTCTCACTCTCCACAAACACTCTCACTCTCCACAAACACTCTCCACAAACACTCTCCACAAACACTCTCACTCTCCACAAACACTCTCACTCTCCACAAACACTCTCCACAAACCCTCTCCATAAACCCTCTCCACAAACACTCTCCACTCTCTCTCTCCACAAACACTCTCCACAAACACTCTCCACAAACACTCTCCACTCTCACTCTCCACAAACACTCTCCACAAACACTCTCCACTCTCTCTCTCCACAAACACTCTCCACAAACACTCTCCACAAACACTCTCCACAAACACTCTCCACAAACACTCTCACTCTCCACAAACACTCTCCACAAACACTCTCCACAAACACTCTCCACAAACACTCTCCACAAACACTCTCACTCTCCACAAACACTCTCCACAAACACTCTCACTCTCCACAAACACTCTCCACAAACACTCTCCACAAACACTCTCCACAAACACTCTCCACAAACACTCTTCAAAAACACTCTCCACAAACACTCTCCACAAACACTCTCCACAAACACTCTCCATAAACCCTCTCCACAAACACTCTCCACAAACACTCTCCACAAACACTCTCCACAAACACTCTCCACAAACACTCTCCACAAACCCTCTCCACAAACACTCTCCACAAACACTCTCCACAAACACTCTCCACAAACACTCTCACTCTCCACAAACACTCTCCACAAACACTCTCACTCTCCACAAACACTCTCCACAAACACTCTCCACAAACACTCTCCACAAACACTCTCCACAAACACTCTCCACAAACACTCTCCACAAACACTCTCCACAAACACTCTCCACAAACACTCTCCACAAACACTCTCCACAAACACTCTCCACAAACACTCTCCACAAACACTCTCCACAAACACTCTCCACAAACACTCTCCACAAACACTCTCCACAAACACTCTCCACAAACACTCTCCACAAACACTCTCCACAAACACTCTCCACAAACACTCTCCACTCTCACTCTCCACAAACACTCTCCACAAACACTCTCCACAAACACTCTCCACAAACACTCTCACTCTCCACAAACACTCTCCACAAACACTCTCCACAAACACTCTCCACAAACACTCTCCACAAACACTCTCCACAAACACTCTCCACAAACACTCTCCACAAACACTCTCCACAAACACTCTCACTCTCCACAAACACTCTCCACAAACACTCTCCACAAACACTCTCACTCTCCACAAACACTCTCCACAAACACTCTCACTCTCCACAAACACTCTCCACAAACACTCTCACAAACCACAAACACTCTCCACACACACTCTCCACAAACGCTCTCCACAAACGCTCTCCACAAACGCTCTCCACAAACGCTCTCCACAAACACTCTCCACAAACACTCTCCACAAACACTCTCCACAAACACTCTCACTCTCCACAAACACTCTCCACAAACACTCTCCACAAACGCTCTCCACAAACACTCTCCACAAACACTCTCCACAAACACTCTCCACAAACACTCTCCACAAACACTCTCCACAAACACTCTCCACAAACACTCTCCACAAACACTCTCCACAAACACTCTCCACAAACACTCTCCACAAACACTCTCCACAAACACTCTCCACAAACACTCTCCACAAACACTCTCCACAAACACTCTCCACAAACACTCCCACTCTTCATAAACACTCTCCACAAACACTCTCCACAAACACTCTCACTCTCCACAAACACTCTCCACAAACACTCTCACTCTCCACAAACACTCTCCACAAACACTCTCCACAAACGCTCTCCACAAACGCTCTCCACAAACGCTCTCCACAAACGCTCTCCACAAACGCTCTCCACAAACGCTCTCCACAAACGCTCTCCACAAACACTCTCCACAAACACTCTCCACAAACACTCTCCACAAACGCTCTCCACAAACGCTCTCCACAAACACTCTCCACAAACACTCTCCACAAACACTCTCCACAAACACTCTCCACAAACACTCCCACTCTTCATAAACACTCTCCACAAACACTCTCCACAAACACTCTCACTCTCCACAAACACTCTCCACAAACACTCTCACTCTCCACAAACACTCTCCACAAACACTCTCACTCTCCACAAACACTCTCCACAGACACTCTCCACAAACACTCTCCACAAACACTCTCCACAAACACTCTCACTCTCCACAAACGCTCTCCACAAACGCTCTCCACAAACACTCTCCACAAACACTCTCCACAAACACTCTCACTCTCCACAAACACTCTCCACAAACACTCTCCACAAACACTCTCCACAAACACACTCACTCTCCACAAACACTCTCCATTCTCACTCTCCACTGCAGTTATTGCAAAGCTCATCTAAAGCTAGTGTGACATGTATGTAGTGCAGGCTACATGTGGGCCTAAGTTTGGTGTCTCTGTCCCAGTCCCGTTGGTCAGATATAGAAATAAATCTTAACTAATGGTGAAAGAATGATTCAACCAAAGTGTTTTAAAGTGAGTAGAAGAACACTGCAGTACCACTGACACAGTACTATTCCACAGGATGTGCACTACTACACGGGATCCTCAGGATAGTGCTGTGTTGTGTCCCCAGACCTCCGCCTCATGTTGTTCATGTGTCCACAGGGTACGGCTACAGCACTCCTCTGTCAGACCTGGGGAAGGCCTTTTCCATCCTGTATGCTCTACTGGGCGTACCCTTCACCATGCTGGTGCTGACAGCCTGTGTGCAGAAGCTGCTCTTCCCTTTGCTGGTGGGGCCTGTGGCGTTGCTCCATGGTTGGGGTCTGGAGCCCAGAGCGGCCTGTGCCCTGCACCTGCTGCTGCTGCTCCTGCTGCTGCTGCTCTGCTTCTTCATGGGGCCAGCAGCCCTCTTCAGCTGGTTGGAGGGCTCCTGGTCCTTTCTAGATGGAGTTTACTTCTGCTTCATCTCCCTGTGCACTATCGGCCTGGGGGACTATGTCCCAGCGCTGCAGCCGGGCCAGAGGAACAAGTCACTGTACCAGGTGTTTGTGATGGGTGAGTCTGCAGCAGGGCCTTCACCACAGGGTAAAGAGGTTCTAACTAAAAAGTGGTCTCCCACAAACCAGAAGCTCATAGGTTTGATCCCAGCTCAGTGCAGTGCATACTGTGGTTGTCTATGAATGTGGAGTGTGATCTGAGTAGCTTGTCAGTTTTGAAGCATATAAAAAAAGCCCTGTAATGATTATGGTGAAAGAATGTCAGTCATCAAAGCAGAGGCATCAATGTGGGACTTGTGCTTAAGTAAAGAATAATAAAATGTAATACGTATGTGAGCTCAGTGTGTCTGCTACAGGATCACAGCAGCAGTCTGTGCAGCAGTTTGTCATGTGAGCAGTCATGTGACCCGCCCAGGCCTCGCAGCTCTGTGTGAAATACAGCACAACAAAAACAGCTCCTCATCTGACCCAGAACCAGGACCCAGAACCAGGACCTGAACTGTGACGTGGAAGCAGGATCAAGGCGTGACTGAACCGGATGTTAGTTAAGCATAGGCTTGGCTATTCTAAACATCAGCCTTGTTTACAGTCTGTAATGACCAGGATGAATGAGTCACCTTTATTTAAACATGTGCACAGGAGAGAGAGGGGAATATGTGGTGCACAGCAGAGAGTGTGAATGTATGATACAGAGGAGGGAGAGTGGTACAGAGAAGGGGCAGTGAATATTTCTCTTATGTGCCCCTTTTTGGTTTCCTTTGAAACATCTGGGTTTCAGTCGGCTTGTTTATTCTTATGCTGATACAGCTAAAGTCCCTCGACCTTCTGTTTTCTGCATGTATGCAAACTGTGTCTTGCCCCAGTACAGATGTATTGTATAAGCAACTATTGACTATTGACTGCAAAACTCCACTCCGGGCTCTGAGAGTTGTTGAAAGCACTTACAAACTCATCTCTCTCGCTCTCGTGGTGAATAATTAGAGTAATCTGAATGCAAATGAACCTGCTTTGTTTTACACGTTTTTAAGACAGGAAAAATCTTTAAAGCGCCTTTTAAATATTGGCTTTAGTAATAGATGATCTCTCCAGCAGTGCTGTGGTTCTTCTCCAGCTGGACCTCCTCTGACCTGAGCAGGTTCAAATGGGCCACTGGGCTGCACACGTGAGGAGATTAGGCTCCTGTGATCTAACAAGGTCCATTTCCTAATGCCAGGACAGAGCTAAGAGCTTTACATCCTGTGGAACAACAGCCCCCTCTGCTGATGCTGGGTTATGTCAAAGTGGTCCTGCTCCTGCAGGTCTGAGAGGTCTGTAAAGGGGTAAGAAACTGGTGTGTGGGGCAGATGTTGGCAGCAGGTGTGATGCACAGATTCTGGTTCTTCTTCAATCATGTTCTACAATTTGTTTAATTTTTCATAACTCTTATTATAGGAGTCTCATCAGATCTTGGAAGTTGAAGGACCCCATATTGCACTATTTTCTGATCGATGTTATAATGTTTCCTCGTCAGAAACATGCCTGGAGTTTTTCTATTACACAGAAAACACTCTGTTCTGCCTAGTGATGCCATGTGGTAATGCAGGAATTGCTCCACTGTGTTTTTGAACTCCACACACCTTCACTACAATCACTTGGATAATTTCAGCACTGGAATTATCCAATCTCTACTGAACAAAAGGTAAAATGTAGTTGTTAACCTTAAAAATACCACATGACATCACAAGGTGGAACAAAATATTTCCAGCTCTAGGGACATTCCATGTCCCCAGAGCTGGTCTCCATGTCTGGAGATCCGGTCGCCGAGGCCCCCGCCTTCGACTGCCGCCCAGATCTCTCTGCACCCGATCCCTATGGCTCCTCCCGCGGATGGTGGGTCCAGGGGAGGGTGGCCCCACATTGTCCCTTCGGGCTGTGCCCGGCCGGGCCCTGTGGGAGAAGGCCCAGCCACCAGGCGCTCGCCATTGAGCACCCACCCCAGACCTGGCTCCAGGGTGGGGCCCCGGTGACGTATCTTGCCTCTGTATGGTACTCATCATTAGGAGCTTCTGAACCACTCTTCGTCTGACCCGTCCCCCCGGACCTGTTTGCCTTGGGTGACCTTACCAGGGGCATAAAGCCCCCGACAACACAGCTCCTGGAATCATTCGTGCGGTCAAACCCCTCCTCCACTTTAAGGTGGCGGTTCGAGGAGGGGTATTGAGTATCCAGTCTGTTCTTAATATCTAAATGGAGTTTGAAATTTTCATAATGTGACAACACTACTGCAGGAGGGCACAAACTCTATTTTGATACCAGGAAAAAGACTCAATACTTAATACTATTATCACAATACTGAATCTGACCCCACAATGATAAGTAAAAAGTACTTTTTCTTTGGACAATAAACTGTGATTTTCAACATTAAATTGTAGTACTTTCTTTTATTCCCATGTGATCTTATACCTGTGTATCCCTCAGTGGTGCAGGTAGGTTCCACAGTGTTCCATGAGTGTGTACTAGTCTATGTGCTCTTCTACTTGTTCTGAAACTGGTGAGGCTCTTTTCTGTCCTGAGAATGTGATTTTTTTTATATCGATATCTTCTCAAATTAATTTCTAGTTTCACATTGTTTTAGTGTCTATTAGTATCTGATTAAAGACACTATTAACAGCCCTGGTGTCTTCTTGCAGTTTACCTGTTCCTGGGCCTCATGATGATGTTCCTGTTGCTGCGGGCGGTCCACAAAATGGCCGACGCACACGGTCTGACCACGCTCCTGCAGCTGCCACGATGTGAGGCGAGCAGCCCAGACGACGAGCAGCGTCCCATCGTAGAGAATGAGGTGAAGAACCAGTCAGAGCCCAGAGACAAGACTGCCAGCCCCACCCACAGCACCCAACCCTCCTACAACACTATCCTCAAGGACTGACCACCCTCTCCTGGTCAGACCCTTCCCTCACAGAGGCAGGTCTGGTGGGACACTTGGAGAGCGTAAAACGGACTGCTCGTGGAGGTGTGCTTGGGTGCTGCTTGTGAACGTGCCATCACTACACTTATCACTTGTACAAATGTGTTCACTGTTGTTCAGTGGGTTGTCTGGTCAATAAACCTGTTTGTTGTCATGTGTTAAAGGGAAACTGAGTCCCGTGTGGTTTCTGTTCACATCACAGCAGGTCGCGCTTCACTGCCTTACAAGGAATATTTCCCATGTTTCTCTGTGTTTTGAACCTGTGTGTCCAGAGCCTTCACCTGCAGATGGAGGATGCATCCAAATGTGTCTCATTCTCAGTGTATGGACAGACCAGGCCTCAGGTGAAGCTCAGAACCTCCAGAATTCCCTCCCTGAGCTGCAGAGGCTGCACTAGCACTGACTCATGACAGGTGCAAGTGGAGTTTAGGGAGTGACCGTTCAGATCAGAGAGAGAGACATCTTAGGTTGAAACCTGTGGTCGAAGGTAAGAAGGTAAAAGTAGTAAAGTACTGTACTTAACCACACATTTTTGATGTCTGTACTTTACCCAAGGACATTTTAAAGTGGACCCTTATTACTTTTTCTTCCCTACATTAGAAAGCACATATCTGCACTTTTTACTCTACTTTCTTTTTTCACAGTATTGAAAAGCAAGCAAGTATTTTTTTTTATTTTTATTATTGACCATTATTATTTTTATTATTATTATTGGCCTGCTCAGGCTGAAGGGACTATTTTTAACAAAAACATACAAATGAAACTGCTGGGAAAACAAAACCAAAGCCATTCAGTTGGTTCTGAAGTGCAACATTTAGCACCTTTATCAAAATCACCACTGACCTTATTAGACCTCAAAATCTGTGCGAAAATCTTAGCTCTTAAAGTGCATTTTTTAAAAGGATACTTTAACACTTTTACTTAAGTATATTGTTCATGTGGTACTTGTACTTTTACTTTAATATTTTTTGCACCAGTATCTGTACTTTTACTTAAGTAACAAAATTAAATCCTTCCACCTCTGATTGCAGCATTGAAACTGGCAACGCAAATAATGGACTCATGTGAGGCTCATTCTGCTTTAAACCACTTGGCCGTCATGCCCAATGTTTTAGTTATTAACCGCTGTAATGCTGTTTTTTGGGTTGCTATTCAAAAATAATAATAACAATAATAATAATACATCGGTTTTATACAGCGCTTTTCACGGTAACACAAAGACGCTTCACAATGAGGTAACACTAAAGCAAGGACAGAACAGACAACACAGTAATGAGGAGTGGTCAGGTGTGGGGACTGTAGCTCTGAGGAAAAGGTGAGTTTTGAGCAGTTTTTTGAAGGTGTTAAGTGAGTCTGAGTTTCTGATGTGAAGGGGGAGAGAGTTCCAGAGGGCGGGGGCAGCAACGGCAAAGGCTCGGTCCCCCAAGGTCCGGTGTTTTGATTTGACTGTGGGAGTGAGGAGGCTGGAGTCGGCTGATCGGAGGCGGCGGGAGGGACGGTGGGGCTGGACCAGGTCTGTGAGGTATGGAGGGGCCTGGTTATGGAGGAGCTTTGTAGGTGATCAGGAGGATCTTGAAATTGATGCGCTGTTGGACGGGGAGCCGGTGGAGTTGTTGCAGAACTGGGGTGATGTGGTCTCGTGAGCGGGTGTGGGTGAGGAGGCGGGCGGCAGAGTTTTGAACAAAAATGGTTGAAGGAAATCAGAATCAGTCTAGAGATTAGACCCATAAATATAATTGTTGGTGTGCTGAATAACGTCTCATCAAAATTAGTGAACACCATTTTAATGAGAAAAAATGTAGTTTATTATTAAATCTACAATTTATAACTGAATTTTGATTCTGAATTCCAGAACATTAGCAACGTATTGTATATTTAAACACATGCTTACGCACTTTTGGTAGGAAACCTCTGGTCAGTGCAGGACTTCAGGTGTCTTGTCCTGTCCAGTTTGTCTTGAACTGTCGTGGCCTGGCTTATCCTGAAATCCTAAAATGAAACTAGCTCCATCTCAGCAAAAGCTTTGGGTTTTGTGGTCTGCAAGAGGAGATTTACAAATCAGTCCGGTGCTGCCATTGCCAACATTATCTCCGTGGGTGTGTCCTGATGCCACCATAGACGATTCCTTGTTGGAGCGGAAGCACAAAGGTGATAATAATAATAATGATACTGACAGAAGTACGGCTGTCAACCTCCAACCACCACCATCACTCACACACACACCACTTTCATACTAAGATAAAACATTTATATGGACATCCAGATATACAGGTGCATGGAGAGTCCCTGCCTCAGGTGGAGGAGTTCAGTATCTCAGGGTCTTGTTCACAGTGAGTGGACGACGGAGCGTGAGACTGACCGGTGGATCGGTGCAGTGTCGGCAGTGATGCGGTCACTAAACCAGCCGTTGTGATGAAGAGCTCGGTCACATGGGAGGAGGTCACAGAGGGGAGGGCATCTGTTCTGATGCCTCCTTGACCCCTCCCTCCCACACAAACACTAACACACTCACTCAGACACACACAAACACACACAGTCGTAAAAACCCTCACACACACACACACACAAACATACACTTCTAAAACAAACTCACACAAACAAACACACGTAAAAACACTCATACACACAAACACAGTCACTCAGATACACTCGGAAAAGCACTCACACACACTCACACAAGCAAACACACACACTCACACAAACACACACACAAACACACTCACACAAACACACACTTGTAAACACACTCACACAAACACACACTTGTAAACACACTCACACAAACACACACACGCACACACACACGCAAACACACAAAATCACACACTCACACAAACACACACACACACTCACACAAGCAAACACACACACTCACACAAGCAAACACACACACTCACACAAACACACACACAAACACACACAAACACACACTTGTAAACACACACACACACACACACACTTGTAAACACACTCGCGCGCGCGCACACACACACACACACACACTTGTAAACATACAAAATCACACTCACATTCAGATGTGGGCTCCACTCACAGAGGGGTTCATGGGGGGGTCAGGTACACAGAGGACTGGGCGGCGAACAGCTGCCCCCCCGACCCAGCCGGATAAAGTGAGAGAAGAAGGAGGGACGGACGGACATACTCGGATACTGATGACTCCAAATCCATCTCCTACCTCCAGCTGGTTCTGATCGCTGCAGCTCAGCTCCTCACTGTTTTGAACAGACATCAGCACATTCCCCCTGTTTTAGCTTCTAAGATTTCACTGAACACTTTTAAAGCTTGTTTACGTCTTGCACCAAGTTACATTTCAGAACTTTTAACCCCCTTTGAGCCTCCTGCAGCTCCAGACTAAGGTGATGGAGCCTTTTCAGTCTGGGGCTTCGACTCTGGAACAACCTGCCTGTGGAGATACGGCTGCACCATCAGGATCATCTTTTAAACTAACAAACACACAAACTCGCACATAAACACTCAAACAAACACACAAACTCACACCATCCATCTTCTTCCGCTTATCCGGGGCCGGGGGCAGCAGTCTAAGCAGGGGCTCCCAAGCTTCCTTCTCCCCAGCCACTTCCTCCAGCTCCTCCGGACGGACCCCGAGGTGTTCCCAGGCCGAGAGACATAGTCCCTCCAGTGTGTCCTGGGTCTTCCCCGGGGCCTCCTACCGGTGGGTCATGCCCAGAACACCTCCCGAGGGAGGCGTCCAGGAGGCATCCGGACCAGATGCCCGAGCCACCTCAGCTGCTCCTCTCGACATGGAGGAGCAGCGACTCTACTCCGAGCTCCTCCAGTGTGACCGAGCTCCTCACCCTATCTCTAAGGGAGCGCCCGGCCACTCTGCGGAGGAAACTAATTTCGGCCGCTTCTATCCGCGATCTCATTCTTTTGGTCATTACCCAGAGCTCATGACCATAGGTGAGGGGAGGAACGTGGATTGAGGTAAATCGAGAGCTTTGCCTTTCGGCTCAGCTCCTTCACCAGAACAGTCCAATACAGCGACTGCATCACTGCCGACGCTGCACCGATCCACCTGTCAATCTCACGCTCCATCCTCCCCTCACTCGTGAACAAGACCCCGAGATACTTGAACCCCTCCACTTGAGGCAGAGACTCTCCACCCACCCGGAGAGGGCAATCCACCTTTTTCCAGTCGAGAACCATGGCCTCGGTTTTTGCCTCTGCCACCGCCCGGGCTGCAGCACGCTTGGCCCACCGGTACCCGTCAGCTGCCTCAGGAGTCCCCCGTGCCTGCAAGGCCCGGTAGGACTCCTTCTTCAGCCTGAAGGCATCCCTTACTTACTCCACCACCGGGTTTGGGGATTGCCGCCGCGACAGGCACCACAGACCTTACGGTCACTGCTACGAGCGGCCGCATCGACAATAGAAGCCAAGAACGAAAACCACTTGGACTCCATGTCCCCAGCCTCCACCGGGATCCAGGAGAAGCTCTCCCGGAGGTGTGAGTTGAAGGCCGCACCGACAGAGGGTTCTGCCAGATGTTCCCAACAGACCCTCATGATACGCTTGGGCCTGCCAGGTCTTTCTGGCTTCCTCCTCCGCCAGTGGACCCAACTCACCACCAGGTGGTGATCAGTTGACAGCTCTGCCCCTCTCTTCACCCAAGTGTCCAAGACACACGGCCGGAGGTCAGATGACACGACAACAAAGTCGATCATCGACCTCCGGCCTAGGGAGTCCTGGTGCCACGTGCACCGATGGACCCCCTTGTGCTCAAACATGGTGTTCGTTATGGACAAACTGTGACTAGCACAGAAGTCCAATAACAGAACACCGCTCAGGTTCAGATCAGGGAGGCCGTTCCTCCCAATCACCCCTCTCCAAGTGTCACTGTCATTGCCCATGTGGGCATTGAAATCCCCCAGTAGAACAACGGAGTCCCCGGTCGCTGCACTGTCCAGTCCCCCTCCCAGAGACTCCAAGAAGGCCGGGTACTCTGCACTGCTGTTTGGCCCGTAGGCCGACACCACAGTGAGAGACCAAACTCACACATAAACACTCAAACACACACAAACTCACACATAAACACAAACTGACACATAAACACACAAAAAAAAACACAAACTCACACATAAACACACAAAAAACACAAACTCACACATAAACACAAACTCACACATAAACACTCACACAAACTCACACAAACACTCAAACACAAACTCGCACATACGAGATACGCACATAGATATACGGTGTATTGATTTTTTTTTTTTTTTTACCTTTATTTACCCAGGAAAGTCCCATTGAGATCACTAATCTCTTTTTCAAGGGAGTCCTGCCAGCACACATCACTTTCATACTAGGCAATGTGGGTGATGTGCCTTGCCTAAGGACACAACGACAGTTTTTTGCACTAGCGCCACCCTGTGGCACCTGGGGCCTCTTCCAGAAAGCGGGTTATGTAAAAACTCTGAGTAAATTTAACCCCGAGTTGAGGGAAAGTCTGGGTTTTCTGTTCCAGAAAGCGCCGTAACTGAAACACAGAGTCAGTCACCGCGGTAACAGACTCTGTGTGAACATAACCTGCTCGGGGGCAGGTTTACTTGAAATAACCCTGAGTTTTTCCGCTCCTTCCGCATGAAAATGGCTTTGAGAGAACATGGCTTGTCCATTCCTCCCAAATCCGAAACGCATTGCGCAACGAACGATTCTTCCGCCCCAGGCTGGATATTCTTTCATTTCCAGAGGAATATATGTTTGAGCCGCTTTTCGTCAAACGGCATCATTTATATTGAGAGCCTCGTCCGGCCGTACATCACAAATCTGACACACCGCGGACGTGCGCTCACTCCTCTGCAGACGTCACTCCTCTGCAGACATTGTGCACAGCGCTCCGTTTTTATGCAAATGGAGCTTCCTTTAGAACATCGGTGATGCGGAGCACTGTGCCAAGGCGACAGTGTGTAGGGCGCCCACTCTCCTCTCTTGACCCCTGACCCTGACCCTGACCCTGAGCCTGAGCCTGAGCCGGGGCCCCAACAGCGTTTCAATGTGGCCCATTGCAGGACTAGAGCCATTGGCCTCCTCAAATCCCGGTTCCAGTGGCTGCACAAGCTCAGGGTCACTCCAGAGGGCATGAGGCATCACTGTGGCCTGTGTTGTACTCCAGAATATTGCAGTTATTAGGGGAGAGCAACACCTGCTGTACAAATCAATGACCCTGAGGATGACCACCCCATCCACCCTGCAGAGGTCCGGGATGGAAGAGCTGTCAGGGACCTCATTTGTAGGAACGCCTTTGGATAATAAAACACTCATACTTCAAATGTGATTTGGTTCATCTTTCCAGATTCAAGAACTATTTCCATCATGCAAGAATAACCAAATCTGATAGAATAAAACAGAAGCATCAATAAAACTGAAGCATAAAATGAACAGAAGCATGAGATAAAGGCACCATACATACAGCTTTATTCCCTACAGTACAAAAGCAACAGTTAGGATTTATAATAGTTCCAATCATTAACATATTCATCCATTTCCCCAATGCACCACCTCAACTGTTCCTGTAATTTAATCTGTAGATCTGCCTTCCTTATCTGGTGATGGAGATGCACCATGTCCCTGTCTGTGTTGTGGATCTGCTGTATGAGGTGCAGTCTGTACAACTCCTTTGCTGGTAACTGTGAAACATATGCACAACATTTAAGTGCTGCACTTCTACATACAGATTTCACAGGAAAATCTCACTGTATAAAGCTGTGCGGCTGAACTTGATGGAGCTGCTCATGATGCCCAGCCATGTCCTGCTGAAACATCAAAATGTACTTAGTCATTTGTCCACTCATCACTTCAGTGTACATGAAACTATAAGTCAACAGTCCCTCCTCCTCCTCCTCCTCCTCCTCCTCCTGGAATAGTTACAGCTGCAGGGTGTTGTATTGGGTGGGCGATGATCTTACAGTTGAATGTTAACTTTATTAAACAGTTCAAACTCACGCATTGACTCGGCCGCAGTTTCCCCCACGCGCCTCTCTCTCCTTTGCCGCTGCAGGTGTTTGATTTACGACAGAAAATATCTTCTTTCTCCGCGTGGCCTCCATGAGGCCCTCGAGCTCCAGCTGAAGTAAGTGGAGCTCTTTTTTGTCATTGTCATGGTGATGCTCATGGTTTCGGGGATCCATTGACTATGGCTTTTTATAGTAGTTGTGCACTCGCGTAGCTCAGGGTGACCCTACTCGGAGTTGATTTACCTCATTCATATCACCAGAACCGAATACTCAGGTTTTCCCGTCTCAGGGTAAGTCAACCCAGAGCTCATGGTTAAACTCAGAGTATGTTTGAACCCACTTCCTGGAACAGGCCCCTGGAATTCCCAGTGTTTCCCATCCAAGTACTAACCAGGCCAGGCCCTGCTGAGCTTCTGAGATCTGACGGGATCAGGCTTTGATGAGCCGGTATGACCATCTATGCTCTCGGCTACACTGCCACCTTGTGCAGCATAGTGGTCACGCAAATTGTGCAAACAGGTCAGGAGAGATGGAAATATGGCAGTCAAAGGTCTTTGAATGACAAAACTTGTCAATCACGAAATGCATTTCGTGAATCACTGTTTTGTTTTTGTCCACGAAATGACATATTTTTTTTATCATTGGACACAATGGCAATTGATGTGTGCATTCAAACAAAAGGCATCATGGTGTTTTACAATGCCATAACCATTTTTTCCATTTCGTGGCATGAAAAGTATTTCGTTCACGAAATACGCCCTGTGACACTTGGCGCCCCCTACGGGCTGTTTGGGAAAGTCGATCAAAATTGACTGGGCGCGTTTAGCCGCTTGTATCAGGTCTACAGTGAAACTCACCAGCTGAACAGGCTTGTATTTACCGTATGCACAGGCTGACCACCACGGCAAACGCCAGGATTTCAAAAGTAAATTTTAAAGCACGAATCAACAGTCTGGACCTGGGCTCTTTCACGCGATACAGAACTGCCCCAGGAGCAAATACAATACAGGCTCCTACGCTCTTGTAGAGTGACCAACAAATAGGATGGATCCTATTTTCTGAAATCTATACGCGAGGACGCGCTGCTCCACACACGTGTGCAGTGGAGCCGCACTCGTTCATTTTCAGGACATTCTAAAACTTGCGCTTCCAAAGTTTGCAGTGTTTTCGGTGGCATAGGGCGAAATACGCGTGCAGTGGAGCCAGGGCCTGACACCTTTCCTGGGGACACTTGTGGCTCTTCCTCTCCTCAAACTGCCCTGACACTGACCTGCTGACCCTCCCTGACCAGTCCTCCTGTTAAACTGACCTGAGCCCTTTGACTGAGACATAAAGGTGTCTGAGCAGGTTGGACTGAGAAGCGCGGTGTTAAGGTTGTTGCAGCAAAACTTGAATTTCCCTCGGGATCAGTAAAGTTTCTCTTTCTTTTACTACAGTACTTTTTTGGTAACTCTAACCACTTCTCCCCATGTTTCCTGGGGATCTGATCTAAAGGATCAAACAAGATGCAGGACTTGTGATGTAAAGCATTTATTCAGCTTATATAGACTGATAAAATTGTCTAATGTATAAAATGTCCATATATTACACTCCACTCAGTTATTTGAAAAGGCATCATTTGAAGAAAACATTTTTATATATATTATATATATATTTAAACACACCACACATGCTAAAAACACTGTTCTTAAAGCCATCAAAGCACTTCATCCTAAAAGAAGACATATTATGCATCAGTAGATCACTTTTTCTAACTTGTCTGCAGTGGCTCAGCTCTGAGCAGACTGTGTGCACTTTAAAACACAGAGGAGCAGTGGTGGAAAGCACAAAAGTATAAATATTGTACTTAACGGTCCTAAAATTGAATTATTGTGAACATTTCGGCATGTTTATAATGATGTCATTTCCTCAACAACAGACCTGGAGTTGTGTTTTGTTTCATTTACACGTTTGAGGTTACACGTGTTACACGGTTTATTATCAGTCTGTCTACATCTCCTAAGCTCAGAATGCTCTGGTCCACCTTGTGATGTCATGAGGTGGTAGTTTTCATGTTAAGAGCAACCATTTATCTTTCATTCAGTAGAGACGGACAATTCCAGGTCTGAAATCATCCAAATGATTCTAATGAAGGCGTATGGAGTTTAAAAACACAGTGGAGCACTTCCTGAGGGTTTTCAGTTTGAGAGAAGAATTCGGTCTAAATACCCGAGGTTTGTGTATATGTGCGAATGAAACAAAATAGTGCAATATGGGCCCTTCACAGTGGCTACGTTTACTTTGACTTCACTACATTTATTTAGTTGTACTTTCAACACTACATTTTTTTTTACCTGGACTGAAAAAGAAAAAGTTTTTGGTTTGAGGGGTTATTTTTCAGCACATTCATTGTGACATCTTTGCCTAAAGGTTTTGGGTTCAAGTCCCGGCTTTGAGCAAACATAAAACTGATTGAGAAAATTCGGGACAGTTCTTTATAAAGATCAGCATATTTCACTTTGCTTTAATAGTTCTCCAATAGCTTTGACTTTTTCCTCTGAAAGTGGAAAATACTTTTACTTGAGTTACAAAATGGAGCTCTTCTTCCACCACTGCACATGTTTTGGGGTATATTAGATATGATGAGTTTAAATGATAACTTAATGATAAAAGAGAGTTTCCCATAATACTTTAGCACAGTCCTGTCCCTGCACGACCACCAGGGGGCTCACTTGGCATATTCCCCCCACACTCCCACGGTCTTGCCATCCCATGAGGTGGTGGACAGACACTGGACAAAGAAGTGTCCCAGGTCATGTTTGGAGATGGCTCGACCCCGCAGCATCTTCTCAGCAGCCTGGTAGCTGGCGGTGAGTGGGAGCTCGTCTGGAGAAACACAGTCACACATCTCACATTTGCCTCGTTATTGTGGCTGAAAACGTACATTTGTGAATATCTGCAGTACTTTAAAGACTTCTGTGCCCAATGGGAGCTGACGTCATCACAACTAAGGATTTTATAGTTAAGTTATCCAAAGGGCCACAGCACATCACACGAGAGCAAAACATTTTTTTCAATTGTATCAAAATGACTATGTGACCGTTCTTCAGTTTTATTTTGTTAATCACTCAAACATGGAGGATTTAGCAGTGGCACATCGTCATTCTGTTAGCAGGAGGCGATCGGCATTATGGTTAATCAGAAATATGGTATCTTGAAAATAAGCAATTAAAGATTACTCAAACATGAACTATAACATGGTCAAAACCCCTTAAAAGTCTGTTTTGTTCAACAGGTACAGACATGTTCCAATGTACTGACCTTACTGCACTCTGCCACTTTTGCCTCTAAATACTCTAAAAGCACAAAGCACATGCTTTCTTCAGGTTAAGTGGGAATTCCATTCATTATATATATATATATATATATATATATATATATATATATATATATATATATATATATATATATATATACACACACACATACATACATACACTACTCAAAAAAATTAAAGGAACACTTTGAAAACACATCAGAGCTCAATGTGAAATATAAATATACTGATATCTATACAAATATGGACAGAGCAATGAATTAGGAACCAAATGACGCTCCTCTTTTAATGGAAAGAACATTTTCAGCCTTCAGTGGACTTAACTTTACATCCTGAAAATCAAAGTGAAATATTGATGTGGCAGGTTTGTCCATTTAGCCCAAAATGAATTTCTGCGACTCAAAATGCTTCTCACTCTCTTGTGTGGCCCCCACGTGCTGTTTGCATGTTTGACAACTTCATGTCAGGCTCCTAATGAGACGATGGATGGTGTCTTATGGGATGTACTTCCAGATCTGTGAGAGGACCTCCCTGAGCTCCTGTAGAGTCTGAGGAGCACCTGGAGCATCTGATGGACCCAAACATAATGTCCCAGAGGTGTTTTATCAGGTTTAAGTCAGGTGATCGTGAGGGACATTCAGTTCTATCAGTCCGTTCATCCTGCAGGTTCTGCCCGCAGACTCTTGACACATGTGCATCAGAAGGAACCAGGACCTACTGCACCAGCGTAGGGTCTGACAGTGGGTTCAAGGATTTCCTCCTCATACCTAATGACTGGTGTTTTCTAGCTGGTAGAGATCTGTGCTCCCTACATGGATCTGCCTCTCCAGACCATCACTGACCCACCACCAAACCGCTCATGCTGAACCATGTTACAGGCAGCAGAGTGTTCTCTTTGTCTTCTCCAGACTCTTTCACGCCTGTCACAGGTGCTCAGGGTGAACCTGCTCTCATCTGTGGAAAGCACAGGGCACCAGTGGTGGTATTGCCAATTCTGGTGTTGTCTAGAAAATGCCACTGGAGCTCCACAGTGCTGGGCGCTGAGCACAAGGCCCACTACAGGATGTGGTGAGCTCAAGCCACCCTCAAGTCTGTTTCTGATTGTTTGGGCAGAGACTTTCACATCAGTGTCCTGCTGAAGGCCATTCTGTTGAGCATTGGCAGTGCTCAACCTGTTCCTCCTTACACAAAGGAGCAGATATGGGTCCTGCTGGTGGGTTGAGGACCTTCTGTCACACTGTCCAGCTCTCCTAGACTAACTGCCTGTCTCCTGAAATCTCCTCCATGTTCTGGAGATTGTGCTGGGAGACACATTAAATCTTCTCACAACAGCACGTCCAGATGTGCCATCCTGAAGAAGTTGGACAATCTGTGCAACTTCTGTGGGGTTCAGGAATGGCCTCATGGCCCAATAGCGATAATCACTGTAGCCAAAGCAGAACTAGTGGAAAACCAGCCAAAAAAGACCAAGAGGTAGAAACTTAAAATGTCCTCCACATGTAAAACCAGTCCTGTTTTAGGGGCTGTCTCATTGTTGCCGCTCTAGTGCTCCTGTTGTTCATTTCCATTAAAAGAGAAGCAACCTTTTGTTCCTAAGACCTTTTGTTCCTAAGACCTTTTGTTCCTAAGACCTTTTGTTCCTAAGACATTGCCCTGTCCAGATTTGTATAGATATCCAACATATATTTTTTACACATTAGGATTAAGATCTCATGTGTTTTCAAAGTGTTCCTTAAATTTTAACAATTGGGTTAGGACACTTATGCAGGCATGTTCCTCAAACAAATAAAAATGAAATCTCCAGAAGGCCAGGAACGAGGCCAATAACTCTGCCTTTCTAAAGGCCAGAAAACTCCACTTTGCAGAGGATCCAAGAACATAGAGACACGAAATGCACTGCGGCCCTAAACTGACTCACGAAAGAAAGAGAAGAAGGCCTATAGACAGCAGGTTAAATCAAAATATAGAATAAGAAATGCATTTACTGGTGTGATAACATAACCAGGTCATTTTTGTTTAGGTGGTCCTGATTTTTTCTTTTATTCATTAAATGGGTTGATAAATGTGATTATAGTGAAAAGTGGTTTACAGGTGAAAACAAAAGATGAAATTCTCCACTCTCTTTCATTTCAAACACAAGTCCTTATTTACTCTTGCTAAACTGAGACTTTAGTTCTCTGAAATGTGTTTAATTAAATGCTGGAGGCATAAGAGAGATTACACAATGGTTTAGTAGGAAAAATGACCAGAGACTCACCCGATGGAAAGCACAATGGGGAGAGCAATGTTTTCTCTGTCATGGGACTCACATATAAGCAGAAACTCACTCCAGGGAGACATAACTGAGTCCTGAACATCTGATGAAGGCCAGTGGGTCATTCTAATTATAAAACAGGACTCACTTTGGCTTGAACACAACGAATGCTTTCACATTTTTGATAATATAAGAAGGTGAAAAGTAAACCAGATGTCCAGATATTGCAGAATTAAGTAAAAAATCTAAGCAATCTATTTATTTTCTTTAAAATAAAACCTGTGCCAGGTAAGGAACACGCATATTTAATCAGTTTTACACTAAATCATTGTTTAACATTTCATTTAATGACAAAAAAAACCTAAATGTGACATCATCAGCTGAAAATAAAATGGTTAATATCTTAAGAACCCTAATAGTACAAACCAAACTTTTTGCAGCACAAACCAGCACATAGACATAGTTTTTGTGTAAGTCCGTGACTGATGGGGCACCAGCCCCGGTGCCCCGGGGTGAGCTCCGGTGCACCGGGGTGAGCGGGTGCACCGGGGTGAGCATGTGCACACACACATCTTTATTCCTTCTAATGATCGCAGTGCTTTATAAAATTATGATACTCAAACTGTGCATGTTTCCCACATGCATGAGGCTAAGTGCAGCTCAGGTAGATTCTGTGTCTTTTTCTGGAAAAATACGTACTTAAAATGAACAGTTTTAGACTTTAACCAAACATGACTTCCTCAGACTCTCTCCCTTCACAGTTCCTCGCTGCTCTCCTGGCCTCTGAGCTGTGTCTCTGTGTGGATCTAAGCCCCAGACATTTGTCTTATTTGAATAGTTTAATGTACTATGTAATACTGTGCATTTATGAATTGATATTGTACCACTGTGATGTACACTGTAGGTGTGAAAGTTGAGTGAGTGAGTGTTGGTGGTGGTCGGAGGGGCTGTTGGCGCCAGTTGGCTTGGCAGCCGCGCCTCTGTCAGTCTGTCCCAGGGCAGCTGTGACTACAACAGTAGTTTACCACCACCAGGTCTGGAGTGAATGAAGAATGCTCTGTAAAATGCTGTGTAAAGCACTTTGGGGACATGTGTCTGTGTAAAGCACTATATAAATAAACCTTATCTTACCTTATATCTAAAACTCATTTATTTATTGCAATAGGGTTGAAATGTGCAGAATACTGACATGTTTTGTACAGGTTTCTTCTGTTTCTGACTGGGCTGGATGGGACTGGACAGCTTGGTCTGAACTGTAGAGGTCCAGCTGACCCCTGGTACCTGAGTGAAACAGCTGATGTGGTGCGAGGCTCTGAAGAAAACTCACATGTTTGCTCCAGCTATTCCACAAATAAACTCTGCTCCCTTCGTTTTGTTCTCCTCTGCCGCTAATCTGGCGTTTGTCCCCTGTCCAAAGGCTGGGAGTTCAAATCCTGCTCTGGACCTGATTGGTTGAGATTGGAGGGGCAATTCCAACTCCTACAGATGAAAACTGTCATTGTGTATTTAGACACTGAATGGATGAGGAGTTCCTTAATGTAAAGCATTTTGAGTTCTTTCAAGGTGCAAAAGTGCATAAAAAATGTGACCATATTTGTGTGTGCGTTTTGTGTGTCGGGGATATGGGGGCACTGACCTCCAATGTGGGGGGGCATGACAGCCACGTAGTCCAGGCCGGAGCTCTGGATCAGGGAGTACATGCGCTCATGGTCCTCTGTCACAGGCACCAGGCGAGGGGGCACTTTGGAACGCTCCCAGAGCAGGAAGGCTGCAATACAGCACCCATGTTTTAGAGACAGCACCCATGTAAGAAAGAGCACCCATGTTTGAAACAGCACCCATGTTTTAGAGACAGCACCCATGTAAGAAAGAGCACCCATGTTTTAGAGACAGCACCCATGTAAGAAAGAGCACCCATGTAAGAAAGAGCACCCATGTTTTAGAGACAGCACCCATGTAAGAAAGAGCACCCATGTTTTAGAGACAGCACCCATGTAAGAAAGAGCACCCATGTAAGAAAGAGCACCCATGTTTTAGAGACAGCACCCATGTAAGAAAGAGCACCCATGTAAGAAAGAGCACCCATGTAAGAAAGAGCACCCATGTAAGAAAGAGCACCCATGTTTGAGACAGACCCATGTTAAAAAAGAGCACGTGTTAAAAAAGAGCACCCATTTGAGACATAGCACCCCTGTACTGTAAATGGTCACCTGACATGCAGGCCACCACCTTGCGGATCCCTCGCTCCTTCATGACCTCCAGGATGTTGCGGGTGCCTTCGGACATCATGGTGGTGGGACCTGAGACAGAGCAGACAGTAGAACCTCATCAGTGTGAGACGCATGTTAGTTTAATGAGGGGTATTTTAATTCTGTGGGGTATTAACTGTAATACATAACATATTTAGATCACTATGTTACCCTTTTTTCTTTTGAAAATGTTTTATTTGACAAAAAGTTTTATGTTTGACTTTTGTTTTTGACACAAAACAAACACACAGGTTAACTGTGAGTTACTCATAAGTCCAAATACATTGAGATAATGTCTCGTGTACCATAACTTATGAGTAACTTCTCTCCAGTGAATATTGACCTGTGCAGACGTATTTCACATGTTCCAGACCACAGAATTTACTGAACGTGTTTCTAACTTAAAGCTGCTGTATATTGGCAGTGTTAAAGGTCCTGTCCCACCCTGATGAGGCGTATGCTGACGTACCACAAACACTGGCATATGCTGAACTATCTTTTTTTCCATTTTTGGCATATACATAGTGTATTCATAACTAGTTGGATGAATACATAACGTATTAGTAACTTTAACTTTTTGATAACTTATACTAACTAATGCTCAGTGTCATTTTCACTGAATACAAATTCTGAGCTGTAAATCATTGAACCAAATGAACCGAAATCCTTCACATATAAATGAAAACTTTATAATAGATGTATGTAATGTTTCATTAACATCATAGTATTATTATATTAGACTCATTAGCTGAAAAAATTACGGTACATGAGTTTTTTTGCATCTTAAATGTATTGAAATCTAATCGATATTGTGACCCATGTATCAAGATACATATCGAATTATGGGAAATATCACTGCATCCCTAAGTCTCACCTGTCATAAGCACCATCCACTGCCCATCGTCATCTCTGCCTCTATTTATTCTTTAGAACTCCCTCCCTTTGCTGCAGGACCTCACTCCCGCCCCCTGTTTTATACTCAGGCTGTCTCACCTCAGGGTCGGGCTGTGACCAGGCACAGGGCCCACTGCCCTTGAATGAAATGACACTGGCAAAAAACTAATTAACAAAAGAAAGAGGGGTAATGGAAGGAGGGAGGAAAAGGGAAAAGGGAGGGGGAAATGAAAGTAAAAAATTGGAACCTCACTCTATTATTATTTTCTCTTCTTTCAACAATTTTCTGCCATTTACCTCTTTTTTTCCCAGTGTTTTTTTCCCACACTAATATCACATAAAAAGTAATTTAAAAAAGTAATGTCCATAAGAAGCATGGAACCAAAGTGTGTGTGTGTGTGTGTGTGTGTGTGTGTGTGTGTGTGTGTGTGTGTGTGTGTGTGTGTGTGTGTGTGTGTGAGAAGGCCTTACTCAGGTCGTTCCTGGTGCCGAGGATGATGATGACTGCGTCCTGACCTTCCAGAGTCTTCTTCACGTCCTCTTTATTCAGCACGTCTCCCACCACCACACGGGACGCCCGGTGGTCTGCAGGCAACCGGGAGGCGTCTCGGACCAGCACCGTGGCACTGTACCCTGAGCCACAAAAGACACAAGTCACAATACTGCAACTCCAGCATCAGCTAATACTATAGGTAATACTACAGGCTGCTTTTATCATCCAAGTCCTGTGTAAATGATCGATCAATCTAAAATTTAGGGCTGCAGTCGACTAAAGAAATTCTTGACTAATAAGTCCTGCTTGTCCTGATTAGTGGACTAAAAATGGGGCATGGCAAAAGCTCTCCAAACTATTCTGTATTTCTGTGCATCTGCACTCACAAGACGACACCTGCAGGGGCAGTTTGTGCAAAAACTACCATTTATGTAGAAAAAGGCCCAGGAAACAATGTATTCATATGTAAAAAAGCAGATTAAATTCATGATTCACTCCTAAATCTACAGCTAACTCACCCCATGCATTCTCCTTTCTGCCGTTCCATTTAATTCCTTATAATCTAAATAAAATGATAAGTCACATTCAAGATGCTACAGGCTTTTTACCCCATATGTGGCAGCAAATATGGCAGAAAACCTCAGAAAAAGAGCGGAGAAAGAATGAGGCGAGTGACAGTTTGAATTAGAGCACAGTTTACACACACACTGACAAGTGGAGTGAACGACTCACTCCACAGTGCAGTAGATATGAGGGGGTGGCCAGACCCGCCCTCTGTGTGAGCTCCAGATAAGAACGCTCCAACAGATGCTTCATTTATTACTTCATTACTTTTACTTCAGCAACTGAACAAATTGAACTTTTAAGAATAAGTTTGATGAAAGTTTAAAGGAGCCTAATTTCAAGAATAATTATTAGTTGTTGGGTTTTCTTCAAACTTCCAGCATACTTTTACTCATCAATCATTTTATTTAAGTAACAGTACTCTTACTTGAGTAAAACTTGAGGTTACTCCCAAGTCAAGTGACAGCAGCTTTATACTGACAAATTTAAATTATTTAAACATTGGTGTTTCTTACAGCACTGCTTCAGATATTTATTATTATTATTATTATTATTATTATTACGTTTTTTTTCAAAATGTTTGTCTCTCCTTTGAAATCGACACACTTAGTGGCTTATTTAATGTTTCGTCCTTCAACTAACATCAACTACATCCTGAAAATTACTTTTTCAGTTACTTTTACGTGTAAAGTAGTTTTCCCAAATACTTTTTACTATTACTTGAATAATTTATTGGACCACCCACAGACTGTATAAAAGAAGTGGACTAAGTGAGCGACGTCACCCATAGCGTTTAGCGCCGCTCAAATGAGGCTCAGAGCGATCACATCCCAATGGAAGTCAATGGAAAAAAGGGAGAGAAGGAGCCGGAAGAGCCTCCTGGAGCACTTCCTATTTGGCACGCGGCGGCTAACGGGATAATTTAGTCCACTCATATATACGGTCCACTTTTTTTTACTTCTGCAAACTTGGGTAGAAATAACGTCACTCTTACTTGAGTGTAATTTTTGGCTACTCTACCTTATTCTTTCTGGACTTTTTATTTACAATTATACGCTATTGAAGCTATTGAAGCTATTGAAGCTATTGAAGTTATTTAAGTTATTTAAGTTATTTAAGTTATTTAAGACAACAGATTTTGGCTTCTCTATCCACTCTTTCGTGACTCAGCAAAAAGCTGCGCGCGATGTCAGCACTTTATGTCCGTGCGCTTGTGTCCGTCACATGACCACTGTTCTGCCACTGTAATGACCTATAATGACACATAACCAGAACATGGCGCTCACCTGCAGCGGACACCTGCGGAAGCGTGACCAGGCCCGTCATACCCGTGGCTCCAAAAATGGCAACATTTTTAATTGTGTCCGACATTGTCAAAGCGGCAAGAGGCGCGGGCAAAAGTCAGAACGTCTGGTTACGCACTGCTTGTCTCAGTAGTTAAGTGCGCTGCGTATGGCGAAAGCGAGGTGGGACCCAGGGGCCCCTCCTTTCCTACTCTTAAAGGGACCACGTTCCACGACTTCTCGAAAAAGTCCAGCAGCTTTCAGGGGTGGAACCAATCCAATCTTTTACGCAGGCTACTGTTCTTTTATATCAACGAGCCACACTAAGTATTCATACATAATCTACTGCATAGAGGCAGGAGAGAGGGTCCTTCTCATGGGCACAGTGACCTCATGCTTTACCAAGAACCTGTAAACTTTTGGTTCATCCGGTTTGATTTTTGTGTGCGTGACTCTTCCTGTGGACTGTTCTAAGGGGACACGAGTGAAAGGATGCTCCCGGCACTCATTCACTTTCGTTGGCCATTCTTAACCATGTATTTTGCCTTAACTATTTTGTAGGCCTACCTACTAGTATTTTTTTCTATTTTCTTTTTAATAAAAGTAGGCCTGTTCAATTTATCATATTTACTCTTGTGTTGTTTACCTGTTCTGTCTCTGTTGTGTCACGGGGGCGCTGTGGAAGCGACTGTATTCATTGCACTGAATCGAGTTAGACTGGATTTGAGAAGCGGGACTGTGGATCTTATCTCGGATGGATTTATACCTCCAGGAGCTGGGCTCAGGCGCTCTGTGCTGAAAGTGGTTCTGACAGAGGCTCTTGTTTTTACAGAGGTTAATAGAGTAAAGCACACTAAAGAGCTCAAGTCTGCTGGTTCATTACCTCTGAGTACAGTATTACAGTATTGTGTGCGTAAAATTTGCTGCTGATGCGCAAAGAGTGCGCGTTCATGTTGGAAGTGTTCAGGGAGAACGGTGCCCTCTAGCGGTCATGTGCTGAAGCGTCCTCGCTCGCTGCTCTCCGCACTGACGCTCATTTCTCCTCATCTCCGCCGCGCCGGGCAGAAGAGCGGAGGAGGAGCACTACACTGCGGCTCTCATCCTCCGCCGCGTCCTGGTGCCCGGACACTGGCCCTGAACACGCTGTGCTGGCCGGTGTCCACGTTGCCCCGAGGCTCAGAGCTGGCAGCTGCAGCAGTGTATGCGCTGACCAGCGGGAAGGAGCGCTACAAGGAGCCGCTGGGATAAAGCCGACTCCACACCGTCTCACTTGAGGAGGAGGGGTCCGGAGCGCAGCGCAGGGACCTGAAGGTGAGCTTATGGAGGCGGGTACTCACTGTCCGCTCCAGGGGAGGTGTTATAATGCTCTGACCGTGCCTAGGCGCACTGCAGTGGTAGTTCCGTGTCTCACCTCACAAGCACAGGCATGGTTTGTGCATTATCGAGTTATTATCTCCGTGTTAGGCCTACCGTCCGTGCGCCCGGAGCGGCAGCGGCCTGTGGACAGGCTGTGGATGCTACGGAGCACCGGCTGACACGGTGCCCTTTAAAGAGGCACAGGACCGAGGAGACTCTATGTCCTAAACAGCATAGGCTACAGTCAGCATAAACACGCTCCACATCCCATAATATTAGTCAATTACAGTTGAACCAAAGCCCAGAGACCCAGCGACCCCTTACACCGGGGAACCGGCTACGTTCTGCGGTACAGTACCAGACCAACACTAGGCCCGGGCTCACGCATAAGCCGACACATTAAAGACAGGCTGTAATAATTAAGCATGAGTAAGAGTACAGTGAGAGCCGAGCCTTTCTACTAAAGAAGATTTAGGTCCCAAATGCTCCTAGCATAACACAGGCTACCGCCTATTAGAAAGCCTATCCAACTCGTGCCAAATGTTTTGGCGACAAAGCCCAGATGACCTGTAGTCTATAGAGGAGGGACAGTGAATCTCTGGTACTGAGGAGGGGTCTCTGGTACTGGGGAGGGACAGGGAATATATGGGTGGATGCAGAGGATGCAGGAAACAGGATGGATGTAGTAAACAGAAGATTTGAAGTTAGTTGTGAGAGCAGCGGGTGCAGAGGACTCAGTGTTAACATCTTACCAAACTGATGGAATACCAGAGCGTGTAGATTCTATGATTTAGAGCACATGTGTCAAACATGCGGCCCGGGGGCCAGATCCGGCCCTCCAAGACCTTTAATCTGGCCCTCGGCTGATTTTTCTATTAAAATACTTAAAATTTTCTGATTTTTCTGTTAATTTTCTGCACCGTTTAGCATAGCAGCGTCTCCGGCGTTTCTGTACGTTGCGACTCCCACCAGAGCAGCACAAATGAAGACTTTCCTCTTTCCAAACGCTCTTAAAGGACGATCGTTTTGACTGTCGACCGTGACCCTCATCAGCAAAATGTCAAAAAATGAGAAAAGCAGATGCTGAGTTCAGGATTTCCCAAGAAAAATAGTCTAATTCTTATTTGTTGACAGAGGTGAATGGGAAATCTGTGCTCAGTGTGTTTGGAACAAGTGGCGTTGCTCGAGGAATATAATCTTAAACACCACTACGAGACACGGAGAAAAATACAATAACTTGAAGAGAGAACTGAGTTTTCTGATCCGGCCCTTTTGGGATCAAAGTAGGTTACATACGGCCCCCGGACCAAAATGAGTTTGACACCCCTGATTTAGAGTGACTGATTCTAAGGAGGGGCTTTGGTGCATGTTTTATTTGAACAGAAACATGCATGTGTCAAGACTCCAAACTGAGATACATTTACTTAAGTGCCTTAAGTGCCCAGCCTCTGACCATCACATTCATCTTCATATTTTTAGAATAAAACTGTCTTATCAGGAGGCCTATTACATTGTGAGTAGGGCTGCAACTACTTCAGAGACTGACTAAATTTGACTCAGATAAAGCTGATGTGGAGCAGCTTGAGGACAGCCCGGTGCAGCTTTTGATCAAAAACATAAATATACATGTTTCCCGTGTCATTTCTAAGTAATTCCTGTTGCTGACTTTATGATCTTTGAATCATGTTAGAACAATGTTTCCTTATTCCTTATTGTTCAAAATGGATTGATGCATGTTAGAGTGCTCATGTATTGTTCTACATTCAAGGCACAGAAAATATCATCTACCCCCATCCCCACCCACTGCCCTGTACTTAAGGCAGGACACACAGTTAGTGCTCTCATTGTGTGTTTCATATGTACTGTCTATATATCAATATGGCCCATTTGTGTGGCCAAGACTGACCATATTTGGGACATGCAGATCTGAAAAATAACCAGAGCCAGACTTAAGTGCTTTGCTTTTTTGGAGCTAAAACTGATCAATCAGATTTAGAATTAGATTAGACAAATTCTTCTGTACAATCCAACCAAAGTGAAGTACAGTTTGGTGCATGTGCTACTTTAGAGGTTCCTCTATGTTCCTGTGGTAGAAATATGCAGTTACCTCCAAAGGCCTTTGGAGTTACAATATCCCATAAAATCTGTGGATGTGGAAGTGGATTCAGTTAAATAATAAACCATCTTCAGCGGCACACTGAGCAGCCCGTGAATGCACATATTGGGAAAATGGCAAAAATGTTTGTAGTGCGTTGTGCTTGTGTGCAGACTGTGGAGATGGCGAATGCGTCTTCGGACCTGGACAATGCTGAGGCCCAGCGGCAGCTCCACAACAACAACCGGCCGCTCTCCTCGGCATTCTGGGAGACTGAGTGCACCAGCTCCAAGCTCTTCGAGTGCTCCCGCATCAAGGCCCTGGCAGGTGACAGTCCGGAGTGCATTCATACAAGCCATGTTCTTAGCATGTCGATTCTGAGGGCGCCAACATGCCACAGGGACACCAGGAGACCATTTTATTCTCTGGGTGATTTCTTTTAAAAAACAACCAATGAACGAAAAAATCTACATGCTGAGCCCTTTATATAGTCAGGAGTACATAGTATATAGTCAAACACACTTGTGCCTTAACATGGGACTATGCACCGAGTTTGTATAAAGGGGAGAGTGGGGAGGAGGGGTGGGGTCTGGATGACTAATGTACACAGTTGCAAAAATAAGTTGATTTGGAGTTTAGTCTCACTTTAAAGTGCTAGTATTGTCTACTACTACAATCTGCCATCCTCATATTCTGATGGGAATTTGAAAAGAAGAAAAAGTCCCCTTTTCTTCTGCATTGACCGAGAAGACATCTTCAAATCCTTCTTATATAGAAGTCCAGCATGACCTCCGTCTCAATGATAAACTGTATGCAGCACAACTACACACTACTCCTCTTATAGGCTCAGGTTTCATCACTATATTTGGAGGAGTATTATGTTTCATACACACATGTTCATCCTGATCTGTTTCAACTCTCTACATAAGCAGTTAAAACCAGCAAGAGCTCCTCTGTGTTGTTAAATGGCAAATATTACACAAAATGGATTCTTGTGAACTTTAAGTCATGTTAAGTCATGTTGTTGCCTCATCAAAAACAGACCTGGAGTTGTGTTTTGTTTCATTTACACATGTTTGAGCAACTCTTTATTATTAGTCTGTCTATATCTCCAAAGCTCAAAATGTGGAGCAGTTCCTGTGTTACCAGCTGACATCACAAGGTGGAATGGATTATATTCAGTTTGAGAGAAGAACTCAGCCTGTAAATACAGGGTTTGTGTGTTAAACATGTGTGAATGAAACAAAACACAATTCAGGTCTGTTTGTGATGAGGAAACTACATTAGAACATAGAGCAGAAAATAGCCTAATATAGGCCACACCTTCATGTCCCGTTATATGACTTTAAACATGTTTATCTGTGTTTTTATTACACACCACAGATCTCCTCTCATGAAGATAGATTTTATTGCCATAATCAATAACATTTCCAGGTCAGGTCTCCATGTAGACAAGCAGATGGGGACCCATGACCAAAAAGTTCCATAGTGCCCCTTTAAAAGAGTGTGTTGTATTTGCACAGATGAACGGGACGCTGTGCAGAAGAAGACCTTCACCAAATGGGTGAACTCTCACCTGAGCCGCGTGTCCTGCCGTATTTCCGACCTGTACACCGACCTGCGCGACGGATATATGCTCACCAGGCTGCTGGAGGTGCTGAGCGGAGAGCTGCTGGTGAGTCTCCCTCTTATGTCCTATGTCCACACACTGGTCCACACACCACTGCCAAACTCATGCCCATGCAAGTGTCCACAACTATGCCAGCATGCATGTACACACACACACACACACACACACACACACACACACACACACACATCTGCCCATGTCTACACAGTTTCATACACACACATGGACACACACCCGTGTTCAGACACATTTACACAGACACATTTACACAGACACACACACGTTGGTTTCCCCCAGTAGCTTGTATGTGTCTGTCCACACTGGTTGCACACACATGTCCCTGGGTGCAGGTGAGACACACACTGCTGTCCTAACCATGTGTGATGTTGTGTGTGGCTCAGCCCCGCCCGACACGCGGCCGCATGAGGATCCACTGTCTGGAGAACGTGGACAAAGCTCTGCAGTTCCTCAAAGAGCAGCGCGTGCACCTGGAGAACGTGGGCTCCCATGACATCGTCGATGGAAACCACAGGCTCACGCTGGGCCTCATCTGGACCATCATCCTACGGTTCCAGGTCACACTCACATCTGCACACATCATTTGCAGCTCTCCCAATAAAACCATACAGGTTTCTAAAATAGTCAGCATCAGCGAGATGAATAAAAACTAATAAATACTGTTAAAGGGCCCAGATTATGTCCTAACGGTGTTTCCTCAGCACAAACAGACCTGGAGTTGTGTTTTGTTCCATTCACATGTTTAACTCACAAAGAGCTGAAAAACACCCTGTTCAGCCCTGTGTTGTCATGTGGTAATACAGGAAGTGCTCCACTGTGTTTTTAAGCTCCATACACCATCACATCTTCACTTGGACAAGTTCAGGCCTGGAATTTCCCATCTTTACTGAACTAAAGGTAAAAGGGAGCTGTCAACTTAAAAACTTCATCACTAGGTAGAGGAGAGGAAATGAAACAAACCACAACTCCTGGTATGTTTCTGATGCTTCATAAAGGACCTTTAATTAAGGTGCAATAATGGTCAAAGGTCATGCAATAATATTATTGTAAACCCAAAATGTCTTCATGGATGTCAGTTCAGAGAGTCATGAAATGAGGGTTTACATTTGTGAGTATACAGTAATATGAATAATGAATCATAATATTATTCACTGTATTAGTGTTCTTGGTTTGCCCTCCAGAACAACATGAAACATTATCATGGTTAAAAGAGTGAATAGTGAAGCCAGGGACATGCACAGGAATTTTGAGGGGCAGTTGCTCTGATAAGGAGAAGGGGCGCATCGCACCGCCCGCCAAACTAAAATGAACTATGATAAAACTTCTCAATTTTATTTTTCCTGCAATTCTGGCGTTTCCCGATAGATGGCGCACTCTAGATACATTGATACATAAATCTAAGTTATCCATTTTGGCCCGTGCCCCAGTGCCCAGGGGTAGAACTATATGTTGAACATGTTTTCCTCACTCATGGTCTGAAAACCTTCCCATAAAGCACTGCGGCCCAGTCTATATCTAGTGTGCCGCGCAGTCCTTTTGTACGGCGTGGACACGGCGCTGGATCGTGTCTTGTCGCGTTGTCGTGGACCTGTGCGCCTCTAAACCAGAACTAACACCAGGACTAAACCAGGTCTAAAGCAGGTCTATACCAGGTGTAAACCGGATCTAAAACTAGGACTAAACAAGCATTAAATCAGGTCTAAACCAGGTCTAAAACCAAACAAGGATTTGCAGGAGGTGGTTGCTACATTCATGTAGTTTTAAAAATCATGACAGTATCAAGTAATCCAGAGTATTGAGATTACGTTATTCACTTAAGTAATTTAAGTGAGTAACGTAATGCTGAATGGCAACACTCAGGCCTCACAGCAAGAAGGTTGCTGGTTTGATCCCCGGGTCGCCCGGGCCTTTCTGTGTGGAGTTTGCATGTTCTCCCTGTGTCTGGATGGGTTTCCTCTGGGTGCTCCGGTTTCCCCCATCAACCCAAAACATGCAGCACCCCTATGAGCTAACACCACCCTCCTGTGGGCACCACCTGCAGAGGGGTTCATAGGGGGTCAGGTGCTATGAGGATTGGGCAGCAAACTGCCCCTGTGACCCAGCCGGATTAAGCGGGAGAAGATGGATGGTTCTAAGTCAGATCTTGTTCATCATCTGTGTGTTTTATTTATGTTGCACAATGAATAGTTTATTCCACTGTCCACTCAGTGGGCAGTGCAGAGGGCAGTACAGTGGGTAGTACAGTGGGTAGTACAGTGGGTAGTACAGTGGGTAGTACAGTGGGCAGTAGGCAGTACAGTGGGCAGTACAGTGGGTAGTACAGTGGGTAGTACAGTGGGCAGTATAGTGGGTAGTACAGTGGGTAGTACAGTGGGCAGTATAGTGGGCAGTACAGTGGGTAGTACAGTGGGCAGTAGGCAGTACAGTGGGTAGTACAGTGGGCAGTATAGTGGGCAGTACAGTGGGTAGTACAGTGGGCAGTAGGCAGTACAGTGGGTAGTACAGTGGGTAGTACAGTGGGTAGTACAGTGGGCAGTAGGCAGTATAGTAGGTAGTACAGTGGGTAGTACAGTGGGCAGTACAGTGGGTAGTACAGTGGGCAGTAGGCAGTACAGTGGGCAGTACAGTGGGCAGTACAGTGGGTAGTACAGTGGGTAGTACAGTGGGCAGTAGGCAGTATAGTGGGTAGTACAGTGGGTAGTACAGTGGGCAGTAGGCAGTACAGTGGGTAGTACAGTGGGCAGTACAGTGGGTAGTACAGTGGGCAGTAGGCAGTGCAGAGGGCAGTACAGTGGGTAGTACAGTGGGTAGTACAGTGGGTAGTACAGTGGGTAGTACAGTGGGCAGTAGGCAGTACAGTGGGCAGTACAGTGGGTAGTACAGTGGGTAGTACAGTGGGCAGTATAGTGGGTAGTACAGTGGGTAGTACAGTGGGCAGTATAGTGGGCAGTACAGTGGGTAGTACAGTGGGCAGTAGGCAGTACAGTGGGTAGTACAGTGGGCAGTATAGTGGGCAGTACAGTGGGTAGTACAGTGGGCAGTAGGCAGTACAGTGGGTAGTACAGTGGGTAGTACAGTGGGTAGTACAGTGGGCAGTAGGCAGTATAGTAGGTAGTACAGTGGGTAGTACAGTGGGCAGTACAGTGGGTAGTACAGTGGGCAGTAGGCAGTACAGTGGGCAGTACAGTGGGCAGTACAGTGGGTAGTACAGTGGGTAGTACAGTGGGCAGTAGGCAGTACAGTGGGTAGTACAGTGGGTAGTACAGTGGGCAGTAGGCAGTACAGTGGGTAGTACAGTGGGCAGTACAGTGGGTAGTACAGTGGGCAGTAGGCAGTACAGTGGGCAGTACAGTGGGCAGTACAGTGGGTAGTACAGTGGGTAGTACAGTGGGTAGTACAGTGGGCAGTAGGCAGTATAGTGGGTAGTACAGTGGGTAGTACAGTGGGCAGTAGGCAGTATAGTGGGCAGTACAGTGGGTAGTACAGTGGGTAGTACAGTGGGCAGTACAGTGGGTAGTACAGTGGGCAGTACAGTGGGTAGTACAGTGGGCAGTAGGCAGTACAGTGGGTAGTACAGTGGGCAGTACAGTGGGTAGTACAGTGGGCAGTAGGCAGTACAGTGGGTAGTACAGTGGGTAGTACAGTGGGTAGTACAGTGGGCAGTAGGCAGTATAGTGGGCAGTACAGTGGGCAGTGCAGTGGGTAGTACAGTGGGTAGTACAGTGGGCAGTAGGCAGTACAGTGGGTAGTACAGTGGGTAGTACAGTGGGCAGTACAGTGGGTAGTACAGTGGGTAGTACAGTGGGTAGTACAGTGGGCAGTACAGTGGGTAGTACAGTGGGCAGTAGGCAGTATAGTGGGCAGTACAGTGGGTAGTACAGTGGGCAGTACAGTGGGTAGTACAGTGGGTAGTACAGTGGGCAGTACAGTGGGTAGTACAGTGGGCAGTAGGCAGTATAGTGGGCAGTACAGTGGGTAGTACAGTGGGTAGTACAGTGGGCAGTACAGTGGGCAGTGCAGTGGGTAGTACAGTGGGCAGTACAGTGGGTAGTACAGTGGGTAGTACAGTGGGCATTGGGTAGTACAGTGGGTAGTACAGTGGGCAGTAGGCAGTACAGTAGGCAGTACAGTGGGTAGTACAGTGGGTAGTACAGTGGGCATTGGGTAGTACAGTGGGTAGTACAGTGGGCAGTAGGCAGTACAGTGGGCAGTACAGTGGGCAGTACAGTGGGTAGTACAGTGGGCAGTAGGCAGTACAGTGGATAGTACAGTGGGTAGTACAGTGGGCAGTAGGCAGTATAGTGGGCAGTACAGTGGGTAGTACAGTGGGTAGTACAGTAGGCAGTAGGCAGTACAGTGGGTAGTACAGTGGGTAATACAGTGGGTAGTACAGTGGGCAGTAGGCAGTATAGTGGGCAGTACAGTGGGCAGTACAGCGGGTAGTACAGTGGGCAGTACAGTGGGCAGTAGGCAGTACAGTGGGTAGTACAGTGGGTAGTACAGTGGGCAGTACAGTGGGTAGTACAGTGGGTAGTACAGTGGGTAGTACAGTGGGTAGTACAGTGGGCAGTAGGCAGTACAGTGGGTAGTACAGTGGGTAGTACAGTGGGCAGTACAGTGGGCAGTAGGCAGTACAGTGGGTAGTACAGTGGGTAGTACAGTAGGCAGTACAGTGGGCAGTACAGTGGGCAGTACAGTGGGCAGTACAGTGGGCAGTAGGCAGGGTGGATGCAGTGCTCTGTACTACAGTCGGAGTGAGCGTAGCTGCTCTGTCAGCAGAAGAAACCACGACTGCAGCAAAACATGGGAATGGAGAGAGGGCGGAGCCTGACGAGAGCAGGGACATGTGAGCAGGTCTGACAGTGTGCAGCTCCTTCTTTCAGAGGCAGCGGCGCTAACATTGTGCACATTTGTTATGCAAATGGTGTAATTTACTCTTAATACTTGTGGTGTCCTACATTTCAGCAGCAAACACTGTCAACAAAACACACAGGAGCCTGTGATCAGTACGAGGGTTCATGTTCCTCTGTTTGATTTTCTGTAAAAATGTGAGAGTAACTGAAAAAGTGTTGGCTGAGCTAGTAGCTAGCTTATGCCTGTGATTATATGTCTGAGACTTGCAGCTCACCGTTTGTGCAACTAAGTCAGCTCTTTTGTGTCAGATTGTTTTAAAACAAAGCTCAGATTAAAGTCTAAGAGCTTCTGACAGAGTAGTAATCCAGACTGAGAGCACTTGAGACAGCCTCCATAAACTGTACCTGTTTTAACTAATCTGTATGCCATTTTAATTGTGTTGTAATTGTCTTTTACTACCTGTTTTTAACTCATTTGTATGTAATTTTAATTGTGTTGTAATTGTCTTTTTGCTGCCTCTTGGCCAGGGCTCCCTTGAAAAAGAGGTTTTTAATCTCAATGGGATTTCCCTGGTTAAATAAAGTTATATATATAGTGCCTTCAGTTAGCATCATACCTCCAGAGTAGATGCCATCAGCTGCAAACTCTCAATATATTATGGTCCCCGAGGAGTCTCCACAGGTGTCTTCCAAGGACATAGGGCTTTAACACAGTACAGGTCTGATTAGGTCTGGTGCAGGTTTGGTTTAGCTGCTTCACATCTCGTCTGGTCCAGTATGAGAAGCTAAAAATGTATATCATGGTTTCCTTGGAGCCATATCACAGTTTCCATTTTATCACATTTCATGTAAACCAGTATCTTTATATTGCCTTGTAGAGGTCACTAAAGTCATGTGCTTCACACGTCACTGCAGTTGGTCAAATCCACCTGTCACTCACTCGGGCAGGAGTGATGAACAGCAGGTGTTGGTGGGAAAAAAGTGTCTGTTTTGAGAAAGTGAATCCAGATTCAGCAATAGAAAGCATTAACGTCACAGGAATTAGATCACTATTCACTTTTTATCACCATATCACTCTGCCCCAGGTCCAGGTATGATCCTGGTCTAGTTCTGGTCTGATCTTGGTCTAATGTGGGTCCAATGTCTCTCAGATCCAGGTGATCCGCATCGCCACAGAGGACAACAGAGAGACACGCTCGGCCAAAGACGCCCTGCTACTGTGGTGCCAAATGAAGACAGCCGGGTCAGTCCACATGTCCACACACATGTCCACACACATGTCCACACACATGTCCACTACACACATGTCCACACACATGTCCACACACATGTCCACACACATGTCCACACACATGTCCACCACACATGTCCACACACATGTCCACACACATGTCCACCACACATGTCCACACACATGTCCACCACACACATGTCCACACACATGTCCACACACATGTCCACCACACACATGTCCACCACACACATGTCCACCACACATGTCCACCACACATGTCCACACACATGTCCACCACACACATGTCCACACACACATGTCCACCACACATGTCCACACACATGTCCACCACACACATGTCCACACACATGTCCACACACATGTCCACCACACACATGTCCACCACACACATGTCCACACACATGTCCACACACATGTCCACCACACACATGTCCACCACACATATCCACACACATGTCCACCACACACATGTCCACACACATGTCCACCACACATGTCCACCACACACATGTCCACCACACACATGTCCACCACACATGTCCACACACATGTCCACCACACACATGTCCACCACACACATGTCCACCACACATGTCCACCACACATGTCCACACACATGTCCACCACACATGTCCACACACATGTCCACCACACACATGTCCACTCACACATGTCCACCACACATGTCCACACACATGTCCACCACACACATGTCCACACACATGTCCACACACATGTCCACACACATGTCCACACACATGTCCACCACACACATGTCCACACACATGTCCACCACACACATGTCCACACACATGTCCACACACATGTCCACACACATGTCCACCACACATGTCCACACACATGTCCACCACACACATGTCCACACACATGTCCACACACATGTCCACACACATGTCCACACACATGTCCACACACATGTCCACACATGTCCACACACATGTCCACACACATGTCCACACACATGTCCACACACATGTCCACACACATGTCCACACACATGTCCACACACATGTCCACACACATGTCCACACACATGTCCACACACATGTCCACACACATGTCCACACACATGTCCACACACATGTCCACACACATGTCCACCACACACATGTCCACCACACATATCCACACACATGTCCACCACACACATGTCCACACACATGTCCACCACACATGTCCACCACACACATGTCCACCACACACATGTCCACCACACATGTCCACACACATGTCCACCACACACATGTCCACCACACACATGTCCACCACACACATGTCCACCACACATGTCCACACACATGTCCACCACACATGTCCACACACATGTCCACCACACACATGTCCACTCACACATGTCCACCACACATGTCCACACACATGTCCACCACACACATGTCCACACACATGTCCACACACATGTCCACACACATATCCACACACATGTCCACCACACACATGTCCACACACATGTCCACCACACACATGTCCACACACATGTCCACACACATGTCCACACACACATGTCCACACACACACATGTCCACACACATGTCCACCACACACATGTCCACACACATGTCCACACACACATGTCCACACACATGTCCACACACATGTCCACACACATGTCCACACACATGTCCACACACATGTCCACACACATGTCCACACACATGTCCACACACATGTCCACCACACGTGCGTGAGATATTGTAGTTTTGATAAAGCTCAAAATCATACTGTTTTTAGTTTTAGTATTGATTTGTATCTGATTTTGACAACTCTTGTCTGATGTACTGTGTGCTCTTGTACTCCAGGTATCCCGAGGTCAACATCCAGAACTTCACCACATGTTGGAGAGACGGACTGGCCTTCAACGCCCTCATCCACAGACACAGGTGCATCTTCGCTCTACTGTTTACTGTCCCTGTCCGCTGTTCATGTCCACTGTCCCTGCCCGCTGTCCATGTCCACTGTCACTGTCCACTGACCTTTTTCATGTCATAAGAAAAAGGCTTGCAGTTGGCTCACATAGACTCCCAACAGAATGAAAAGTCAGTCTTACCAAGCTCACATCCAGCATTTAGCACTGGAAAAGCAGCTTGTGCCCATGTAGACACAGGGTGACGTAGGCAGGTCACACAGCTCTGCAGCTCGATACTTTGATCCCATTAGTGAGCCCCATAAGTGATGAGTGTGATGTGTGTGCAGACCGGATCTGATGGACTTCCACAAACTGACCCGCTCCAATGCCACCCACAACTTGCAGCAGGCCTTCACCATCGCAGAGCAGCACCTGGGGCTCACCAAGCTCCTGGATCCTGAAGGTAGGACCAGAAGCTCTCACCCTGTACTGTCCACTGTCCACTCTTAGCTGGCCACTGTCCACTCCACTGTCCATCACTGTCCACTCTGTACTGTCCACTCTTCACCCTCTCTGACCAAGCTCCTGGAACCTGAAGGCAAGACCAGAAGCTCTCACTCTTTACTGTTCACTCTGCTATACACTACTGTCTGCTGTCCATTCTTTACTGTCAATTCATCACCATCGCTGAGCAGTACCTGGGCCTCACCTTGCTCAAGGGCCAGAACCTCTCAGGCATCTCCTCTGTCAGCCATACACAGACGCAGCGTACTATTGGAGGAGTCTTATCTCCTTAAACTTTCTTGGTTCTGGGTTCCAGTTCTACAGCATGAAAGTGGGTCCCAAAATATGTGTATGCTAAATTAAATTGCTCATCAACTCAAGGCTATTAAGGCTAGTAACAAGTGTGGGGCTGGCTAAGGTATACTTCACTACCTTCATCCTGTTCCTATTTGCATTTGACCCATCCTTCAGGCCCCTGAGAGATCTATCAGGACCAGTGGGATTCTGCAGATCTTGAGCTGGGTTCATGGACAGCAGTAAACAGGTGAATGATGTTGTACATGTTACATCATGTGTGTGGTTCTTGCACAGATGTGAACACGGAGAACCCTGATGAGAAGTCCATCATCACATACGTGGTCTCGTACTATCACTATTTCTCCAAGATGAAGGCTCTGATCGTGGAGGGCAAGCGCGTTGGCAAGGTGCAGTACTCACATTGTGTACTCAAGTAAAAATATTGCTCTGCAAGTCCAATCTCTGTTCTCATCAGTAACTTCAGAAACATGTACAAAGTGGCGTGCATTTAACACTTAAAGCTGCACTACACTGGTTTTTTTTAGTGCAAAAAAGACTAATATAACATCATATTTGTTTGTTTTTTTGTTTGTTTGTTTTTTCATTTTGGATGCTTTTATTTCTCTGAACATTTTAGAAAAGCATGCTTGCTTAAAGTGAGCAAGCTTGCATCTCCACAAACCTGACTTAGGTTATTTAGCCTGGTGTAGGGCCTTCTTCTTCTTGTTTCCATGGAAATGGCCCTTCACTTTGACCATAATATTCCACAGTATAGCATAGAATGTATCTATCTTGGAAAACATTCCAGTGCACATGACCAGTCAAAAGTTCGGACACATTTTTTCATTTATGTTTTTTCTTTGTTTCCATGATTATTTACATTGCCGATTCTCACTGAAGGCATAAAAACTATGAATGGACACATCAAGAATGTAATAAACAACTTCTCAGGTTTCAGATTTAAGATTTTTTTAAATAGCCACCCTTTGCTTTTAACCCTGGTTTTCACTTTTGGCATTTCTTGAGGCACAGCTGTGAAATGTGCCTCACATTTGTGAGATGTGCCTGTGAGTTATTTCACTTTTTTTCTTTGCTATATAATTTAATATATTGTCTTCATGTATTTGATATGTTCTCTGTGTGTATAAAATGTAAAAAGTCGTAAACTTAAAGAAAAAAAATACATTGGAAAAGGGTGTGTCTAAACGTTTGACTGGTACTGTATGTTTTTTACTTCTCTGTTGTGCAAACATGCAGGTCACACGCCACCTTCAGGAAATTGTGCAGTGTTGTTTTAAGTATTATAATCATTTCTCTTGTAGATTTTGTCTCTTCTCCACTGTCTGCTCTTTTCTGGCTCTGTACAGGTGCTTGACAAATGCATCGAGGCAGAGAACATCATCCAGCGATATGAGGCACTGGCATCCGAGCTGCTGGACTGGATCGAGAAGACCATTTCCATCATCAGTAACCAGAAATTTGCCAACTCTCTGAGCGGCGTTCAGCACCAATTGCAGGCCTTCACCAGTTACTGCACCATGGAGAAGCCCAGCAAGTAGGTCCTTCTCCACTAAAAAACATGGAAAACACCCACAGGATCCACCCACCATTCAACCCATCACACCAACTCACTACTGCACACAACATCCACAAAACCCACCCAGCCACTATACAAAACCCACCATTGTACCCACTGCCAGGGACGTGCACAGGAATTTTGAGGGGCAGGTGCTCTGACATGAAGAAAGGGCGAACCGCACCGCCCACCAAACTTAAATGAAATATAATAAAATGTATTACTTTTATTTTGCCTGCAATTCTGGTGTTTCCTAATAGATGGCGCACTCTAGATACATTAATACATAAAATCAAATTATTCTTAAAAGCCCAGGACACTGTGCCCAGGGGTAGAACTATATGTTGAACACGTCTTCCTCACTCATGGTCCGAAAACCTTCCCATAAAGCACTGCGGCCAAGTATATATCTAGTGTGCCTCGCACTCTACGGCATGGACACCGCACGTGGATCGTGTCTTGTCGCATACGCTGCGTGGACCGCGCTTCCTCCTGTGCACCTCTAAACCAGAATTAACACCAGGACTAAGCCAGGTCTAAAGCAGGTCTAAACCCGATCTAAAACCAGGTCTAAACCAGGTTTAAACAAGGTCTAAAACCAGGTATAAAACCAAACAAGAATTTGCAGGAGATGGTTGCTACATTAATTTAGCCCCGGTGCGCCGCGGACCGGGGTTCGCTCCGCGGGACCGTGGCTCTCCGCGGGGCTTGTGGGTAATCTCTTTTTACTTTGCGGGCACAGGCTCAGGTGCTGGTCGCGTGCAGCTCTGTGGCTCTGTAAACAGAACTGAGCCCCTCCCTCCAGACTCGCACTCGCGCGGTGCCCTAATGTAAGTGAATGAGGCACTATTTTATTTTCAATTTCAAATCTAGGTATAGGCATTTTCATACATGAAAACCTGTGTGCTTTGACCAATTAAATATATATATTCTTTTTTTTTTTAAACGTGTTTCTCACCTTCCACGGTGGTTGGTCTCTCCCCCTCATCAGCTCGGGTCCTCTACCAGAGGCCTGGGAGCTTGAGAGTTCTGCGCAGTATCTTTGCTGTTCCAGTACTGCACTTTTCTGTCCTTCATGTCTGTTGTCCTTCCTGGGTTCTGCTGCAACCACTCATCCAGTTTGGGGGTCACAGCCCCGAGTGCTCCGATCACCACAGGCACCACCGATGCTTTCACCTTCCAGACCCTCTCCAGCTCTTCTTTGAGCCCCTGGTATTTCTCTAGTTTCTCATGTTCCTTTTTCCTGACATTGCCATCGCTCGGTATTGCAATGTCACCACCACGGCTTTGTTCTCTCGCTTATCCAGAACCACGATGTCTGGTTGGTTCATCACCATTCTGTCAGTCTGTATCTGGAAGTCCCACAGGATCTTGGCTCATTCTCCACAACCTTTGGAGGCGTTTCCCACCTTGATCCTGGGGTTTCCAGCCCGTACTCTGCACAGATGTTTCTGTACACTATGTCCGCTACTTGGTTATGTCGCTCCATGTTTCCCTGCAGCATCTGACACCCTGCAGTTATGTGCTGGACTGTCTCAGGCACTTCTTTGCACAACCTACACCTTGGGTCTTGTCTGGTGTGGTAGATCTGGGCCTCTATTGCTCTGGTGCTCAAGGCTCCTGTGCTCCAGGATGAGCCTCTGTGTGTCCTTCAGACCAGCCCTCTCCAGCCATTGGTAGGATTTCTTGATATCAGCCACTTCAGTTATGTTCCGGTGGTTTGCCCCATGTAGGGGTTTGTCCTGCCATGATGGTCCCGCCAGCACCTCTTCCTCTGCCCCACTGTCTGAGACATTCTCTGAGCGTCATCAGTCTGGGCCTTGTCACTGATGTACTTGTGGAGCTTGGATGTTTCATCCTGGACAGTGGTTCCCACACTCACTAGTCCTCGGCCTCCTTCCTTCCGGCTCGTGTACAGTCTCAGGGTGCTGGACTTGGGATGAACTCTCCTGCAGGTCAGGAGCTTTCGTGTCTTAACATCTGTGGTCTGTATCTCCTCCTTTGGCCAACTTATGATTCCTGCTGGTATCTGATCACTGGCAGGGCGTAGCTGTTTATTGTCTGCGCCTTGTTCTTGCCATTGAGCTTCTTAGGACCTGCCGTACTCTTTGCAGGTATTTGGCTGTCACCGCTTTCCTTGTTGCCTCGTCAAGGAGCCATTTGCCTGTGGGATACCAAGGTACTTGTAGCTGTCCTCAGTGTCTGTTATTGTTCCCTCTGGGAGTGAGACCCCCTCTGTGTGGACTACCTTCCCTCTCTTTGTCACCATCCTACTACATTTCTCAAGCCCGAATGACTTTCCAATGTCTGTGCTATAGATCCTGGTGGTGTGGATCAGTGAGTCGATGTCTCGCTCGCTCTTAGCGTACAGCTTGATGAGACCTATGCAGAACAGTGCATCTCCTTGGTATATGCCACATTTGATGGTCACTTGTGCAAGTGGCTTGCCATTGGCTTCAAGGGTGGTTTTCCACAACCACATCGAGTTTGCAATGAACGCCCTTAGAGTCCTGTTGATATTCTACAGCTCCAGGCACTCAGTGATCCATGTGTGTGGCATTGAGTCATAGGCTTTCTTGTAATCGATCCAGGCAGTGCACAGGTTGGTCTGACAGGTTCTGCAGTCACGAGCGACTGTTCGGTCAACCAGGAGTTGGTGTTTGGCTCCCCTGGTGTTTTTGCTGATGTCCTTCTGTGCTGCGCTGATGTATTGATCCATGTGCCCGCTTATCTTAGCCGCGATTATGCCTGACATGAGCTTCCATGTTGTGGAGAGACAGGTTATTGGCCGATAGTTGGATGGGACTGTACCCTTTGAGGATCCTTCAGGATCAGGATTGTACGCCCTTGGGTTAGCCATTCAGGGTGAGTCCCATCCCTTAGCAGCTGGTTCATTTGTGCTGCTAGGCGCTCGTGGAGAGCAGTGAGCTTCTTTAGCCAGTATGCGTGGATCATGTCAGGGCCTTGGTGCTGTCCAACTTTTCATGCCTGAGACTCTTTCCTGGATGTCTGCCACTGAGATGGTAACTGGATTCTGTTCAGGGAGGTTGCTGTGGTCTGCTCTCAGAGCCACCAGCCACTGTGCATCGGTGTTATGTGATGCTTCCCTTTCCAGTATCTATCTCTCTCTATCTATCTCTCTCTCTCTCTCTCTCTCTCTCTCTCTCTCTCTCTCTCTCTCTCTCTCTCTCTCTCTCTCTCTCTCTCTCTCTCTCTCTCTCTCTCTCTCTCTCTCTCTCTCTCTCTCTCTCTCTCTCTCTCTCTCTATATATATATATATATATATATATATATATATATATATATATATTCCCTGATAGGGCAACTTCAGTCGAGGAGGCCAGACGGGCAGTTGCCAGGGCAACCAAAGCAACCCTCCTCTGCAGTCCCTGTCCACTGCACCTACAGAGCCCATAAGTATAACATAGATATTAGGGTTAGGTATCCAAATTTTGATACCGTTAAACCATCCATCCATCTTCTCCCGCTTAATCCGGCTGGGTCGCGGGGGCAGTTTGCTGCCCAATACTCATAGCACCTGACCCCCCCTATGAACCCCTCTGCAGGTGGTGAGCCCACAGGAGGGTGGACAACATGGTCCTTGATGTTAGTTCATAGGGGTGCGGGCATGTTTTGGGTTGATGGGGGAAACCGGAGTACCCGGAGGAAACCCATCCAGACACGGGGAGAACATGCAAACTCCACACCTTCTTGCTGTGAGGCCTGAGTGTTGCCACTCAGCCACCGTGCCGCCTTTACCGTTAAACCTTCTCAGTATTTTACCGGAGCATACAGTATTACTGCAACTAATTTAGAAATATTTTGTAGCTTCCGCCTAAACCATTCAGACAGCTCCAGCAGGACATATGCCCACGGCACTGGCTCTGTGTTTGTCAATGAAAAATCCGATCAAACTCGAGTGGGCGCGTTTAGCCACTTTTATTTGGTCTACAGTGAAACTAACCAGCAGAAAAGGCGTGGATTTACTGTGTTTACAGGCTGACCACGGTAAACGCAAGAATTTCCACAAAAAAAAATCCACTCAGGCTGGCAGGACAGGACACTCACAAAATGTCCTCCTTCTTTTAATGCACCTTAGACACCACACATCAGAAAAGTTTTTTAAAAATGTATAAATACAACAGTTAGGGGGCAGAGATGATACATGGAGGGTTAACTACTGATTACTGATAATGGTTAGCAAAACATTTCTGGAAACAAGAAATCGATCTATCGATTCTATCACTTTACACTGCATCACCACTTGGCCCACATACACACACGCATCAATACAAACTCACCCATACACTTAAATTTCGCTTAAACAATTGAAACCTGTGGTCTACTCTCTGTCTGTTGTTGTCATTACAGCTGTCGTTGCTGTTATTACTGTTGTCTGTTATTAATGTGTTACTGTCAGTGTAATGTTTGTGTAAAGTCACAATCAAGGGTTAAAATTTCAAAAGTAAACTTCAATTTAGAAGCGGCTCTGCAGCCACAACTGGTCCCAATGGAGCTCTAAGATTCTGTGCATAAAGCTCCGCCCCCTCCACCACCTGCTCTGTGGTCTGACCGTTCACAGTACAGATGCATGAGTGACTAAATGAATAATAACAGAATAAACCGTTTGTGCATTCGGAGTGTGGGTGGAATTCTCGTTGGTTGAGAGCCACACTGGGGCGGAGGCACAAACACCAGAACAAGAACATCTGCGCTGTGTCATTAGCAGATGTGCTTGTGTGCAGGTTCTAGGTTAAACAGGTTTGTGTGTAGGTTCTAGGTTAAACATGTTTGTGTGTAGGTTCTAGGTTAAACAGGTTTGTGTGTAGGTTCTAGGTTAAACAGGTTTGTGTGTAGGTTCTAGGTTAAACAGGTTTGTGTGTAGGTTCTAGGTTAAACAGGTTTGTGTGTAGGTTCTAGGTTAAACAGGTTTGTGTGTAGGTTCTAGGTTAAATGTGCTTGTGTTCTAGGTTAAATGTGCTTGTGTTCTAGGTTAAATGTGCTTGTGTTCTAGGTTAAATGTGCTTGTGTTCTAGGTTAAATGTGCTTGTGTTCTAGGTTAAATGTGCTTGTGTGTAGGTTCTAGGTTAAACGTGCTTGTGTGTAGGTTCTAGGTTAAACGTGCTTGTGTGTAGGTTCTAGGTTAAACGTGCTTGTGTGTAGGTTCTAGGTTAAACGTGCTTGTGTGTAGGTTCTAGGTTAAACGTGCTTGTGTGTAGGTTCTAGGTTAAACGTGCTTGTGTGTAGGTTCTAGGTTAAACATGCTTGTGTGTAGGTTCTAGGTTAAACGTGCTTGTGTGTAGGTTCTAGGTTAAACGTGCTTGTGTGTAGGTTCTAGGTTAAACATGCTTGTGTGTAGGTTCTAGGTTAAATGTGCTTGTGTGTAGGTTCTAGGTTAAATGTGTTTTAACCCTGCTGTCTACAAAGTGACTGGTTCCTCAAAGCTCTCAGGTCTGAAGGTGCCGCATGGCGACAGCTGGTTGGCAACAGTGTCTGGAGAGAATTTTCCCATACTGCACCTGCCGGTGGGTTTTTGCTCTGACACCAAGGATCGTGTATTTATCGAGAGACTGAGGATGGGACAATGTGTTTGCTGATGTCTATGTCAGATTATGTTTCCATGTTTTTCACTGTGAAGCCCATTGGGGCAACTCTTGTTGTGATTCTGGGCTATAGAAATAAAATTGAACAGGCTTGTGTGTAGCTTCTAGGTTAAACATGCTTGTGTGTAGGTTCTAGGTTAAATGTGCTCGTGTGTAGGTTCTAGGTTAAACGTGCTTGTGTGCAGGTTCTAGGTTAAATGTGCTCGTGTGTAGGTTCTAGGTTAAACGTGCTTGTGTGCAGGTTCTAGGTTAAACGTGCTTGTGTGTAGGTTCTAGGTTTACCATGGCGGCACGGTGGCTGAGTGGCTAGCACTCATGCCTCACAGCAAGAAGGTTCTTCCCCAGGTCGCCTGGGCCTTTTCTGTGTGGAGTATACCACCGGGTATGGAGTGAATGAAAAAATGCCTGTAAATTGCTGTGTAAAGCATGTGTCTGTGTAAAGCGCTATATAAATGAACCTTACCTTACCTAGATTAAACGTGCTTGTGTGCAGGTTCTAGGTTAAACAGGTTTGTGTGTAGGTTCTAGGTTAAATGTGCTTGTGTTCTAGGTTAAATGTGCTTGTGTGCAGGTTCCAGGAGAAGGGGAACCTGGAGGTGCTGCTCTTCACCATCCAGAGCAAATTGCGCGCCAACAACCAGAAGCCCTACTTGCCTCAGGAGGGCAGGCTGCTGGCTGATATCAACAAGGTGGGCAAGGCGTCCTAGTATACTATATGACTCATCATTTTTATTCATATATTAAAATGTTACATTTAATTACAACTTGCAATCAACAGGCAAGTTGTTTTTCAAATGTTTACTTCGTTGGGTGGCTAATATCTGGCACAGCATAAAATTGCAAAACTATGATTAACATAGTTTTACACCATCTTATTGGCTGTTTGTGAAGAAAAGTTGATTTATTTTTTAGCACAACTTCCATATTAGTGAAATAGAATGAGAGCAAACCAGAATTCAAAGTCAAATAATCTGTGCAACATTGCTTAGTTTTAGGAAAATGAACTTGTGCCAAATCAACTTTTTGGAGCTTTTTTAACCACATTACAATTAATTTCCCTTCTCGGTTACCCATTCTTATGCATCATATTTAGAGTGATTCATGCATGTTTGAGTAATCCTCATTTACTCCCACTGCTATTTATTACTTACTTTGTTCTCAGATTTTTTCCAAATTTGTGATACAGGTAGAATTCTGCAGAGTTCGACTTGTAATGTTTTAAATGGACCGTTGTGAGAGCGTCTGATGGTTGCTATGTGCAGGCCTGGGAGAGACTAGAGAAGGCGGAGCACGAAAGAGGCGTAGCCCTGCGAAAAGAGCTGATTCGTCAGGAGAAGCTGGAGCTGTTGGCCCAGCGCTTTGACCACAAGACCACCATGAGGCAGGCCTGGCTCAATGAGAACCAGCGGCTGGTGTCACAGGTGTGCCACGGAGGGACACCCTGCTCCTGTCACTCTCAAACTCCTGTTCTTTAAAGTGGCGCTAAACCACATTTCAAATAGAGCAGCTAAACTGGGCAGTACTTGGATGACTAAAGGGGAGAGTGGTGTGGGGCGGGTTGGGTTTGGAGGACTAAAGGGGAAAGTGAAAGAAGACAAGGGGCGGGGTTTGGAGGACTAAAGGGGAGAGTGAAGGAGGGGAAGGGTCTGGAGCTGTTGGCCCAGCGCTGTGACTACAAGACCACCATGAAACAGGTCTGGTTCAATGTTGCTGCTTTCCTGGAATGTTACAGTATAGCATTAAACGAGTCCATCTTGCATGTTTTTCAGTTAGCTGTATGTTACCCTGAAAAACATACATTCTTACTGCAAGTCTGGTTAGCTCTCCACAGATCACACCTGGAACTTGGTGTTTAGTTTAATGCCATTCTGTGGAAAATTTCAGGAAAAGCAATAATACCTCTATCAATTTGTTTTAGTTTTGGTTTCAACAGTGATAGAAACTTAAGATTCACTTTTTTTTTTCATTTTAAACAGTTTAAAATGGTACAAAATTCAATTACCTTATGCCTTAGTTTATTACCTTCTGAGTAACCTAATTATTCACCAAGATGAGTTCATAAGCACCTGTCACAACTGTCAGAGACGCAGGTGCTGTGACAGTACAGCTAACTAGCACCAGACAATAAAAGGTTTTTAAATGAGATGCAGACAGTATACAGTGGGCTTATTTTGACTTCAGAAGCTGCATATACAATATATCTGTACTCATTCACACATTTTGCTCAAATGTGTGAAAAATGTGAGTGTACGCCCTGAAACTGTAGGTCTGGCTCATGGACACAGGTCTCCACAGCTCTGTTGATTGACTGTGATTTTTCCTACAGGACAACTTTGGCTACGACCTGCCAGCTGTGGAGGCTGCCATGAAGAAGCACGAGGCCATTGAGGCGGACATTGCTTCATATGAGGAGCGCATCAGTGTGGTGGTGGAGCTGTCCGCTGAGATGGAGGCCGAGTCCTACTACGACATCCGCCGCATCCTGGCCCGCAAAGAGAACATCCTGGGCCAGTGGAGCCTGCTCAAGGAACTTGTGGCAGGACGCAGGGCCCGGCTGGAGAAGAACCTGGCTCTGCAGAAGACCTTCCAGGACATGGTCTACATGATCGACTGGATGGAGGACACTCAGGTGGGGGTGGGCAATATGGCAAAAATATCATATCACGATTTTTAAAAAATAAATCACGATTTTGATTTTATCACATCACATATCACTATCACATATTTATTCATCTTAAAAGAACATAATAAAACAAATAATAATATTAATATATATCATAAAATAATAATGGAATAATTTTACTTTTTTTGATAAAACAAAATTAATTTTACGAGGCTTTCTGAAAAATAACTCCAGTGCCCGATCTTAAGGGACCTCCTTGGATTTTGGCCCATTTATTGCACGGGGGGCAGCCTTGGCCAGGCCCCCAGACTTCCCGCGGTTCTGAGAGTTGGGAGCCCAGAGGTTCGCCGGTGTAGATGAGCGCGAGTGAGCAAACCGGTGTCAGAGCTTTGAAGCGCTGAGCTCTTTGCGGACACCTGCTCCGCTCGCAGTCCCGTCTGCAGACGTGTGGGAGGAACGGTTTCCCGATGCTCCTCATGACTTTTCCCAGTCATGGATGGCATTTTGTCAACAGTTCAAAAGTTTGAACACAGCAATAGCCTGAATAATGTATTGCTTTGGTTCCAATTGTAACTTCCACATTTAAACCCATAGAGAAAAACCTGTTACTTAAACATGTTTGAAAAATGCAACGTTACCCACCTGAGAGTAAACCTCTATACCCTGTACCACGCTGAGACCTGTCCCTCTGTGTCCCCCTGTTTTGTCCCTCAGGTCCAGCTGCTGTCCAAAGACCTGGGGAAGCACCTTCTGGAGGTGGACGACTTGCTGCAGAAGCACAGTCTCCAGGAGGCAGACATCAGCATCCAGGCTGAGAGAGTGGAGCTGCTCAACAACGCTGCACTCAAGTTCACTACCATAGACGGTACCGCCGCAGTCTGCTGCTGACCAGGACTGTCCACACCTTTACAGGGGAAATGTAGAGTAGCTAAAAAATTTACTCAAGTACTGATGTTACTCAGGTAGACTGGGGAACTGAGATTCCATCTTTGTTCATGCACCCAACACTAAATAAGTGAAACTGTAGGGATTTGAAGAGACTGACCTACAGTAGAAAGTAAACTATGCCACATTGGTCATAAAAAGCCTTGTACTAAATTGACTCTGTTCTGTTCCATTCACATATGTTTCAGTAACCCTTTATTATTAACAGCACAGTGGAGTGTTTTCTGTTTGAGAGATGTCGGGTTTCTGTGTTAAACATGTGTGAATGAAACAAAACACAACTCCATGTATGTTTTATAGATTAAAAAAATAGCTCAATGTGGGCAGTTTAAAAACGTGGAAATCCTGAAGCCAGTCATAATTATTTCCACATTTCAGACCAGATCTCCTCTCTCCGACTTGTCGTTTCTCCACATAAACTAAAGGCTGTGCTCTTTCAGGATACCAGCCATGTGACCCTCAGGTGATCTGTAACCGCGTCAGTCACGTATCCTCATGCCTGGAGGAGCTTAAACTGCTGGCCTCCAAAAAGCGTGAGGATCTGGAGGAGTCCCGGATGCTGTGGGCCTTCTTCCAAGTGAGACATTTGCCCTCACAATGTGTTCTTCGTGAGTGGATGCAGGGTTTGATCTGAGCTTCTGACTGTTGTTGTCGTAGGAGTTGGAGGAGTCTGAAGTTTGGATCAAGGAGAAGACCTCTATCCTGGCGACACAGGGCTTGGGCAAAGACCTGACCAGTGTGTTACGGCTGCTGCAGAAGCACAAGGGTCTGGCTGGAGAGCTGCTGGCCCATCGGTCCCTGCTGCAGGTGTGTGGGTTCCACCAGGCCAGTCATCAGTGACACTGGTCCAGTCTCATTATTCACCTGGACATACCACACACTCCACACTTTTTATGAGATGTCATTACAACACTGCACTGTTACCCTGCAGAGATTCTGCTCACTTATTTTGCTTCAGATCCTTCTTCCACCTTTCAGAATTTGACATGTGTTTGTGTTCACCATGACCTCTCTAAAGAAGGCTCTTCTTCCACGGTACAGAGCACCATGAAGCAGGGCAAGCAGCTACTGAGTGAGAAGAGCCTGCTAGCTGTGGGAATCCAGGAGCGCATCTTGGAGGTGAAGGAGGAGTGGAAATATCTAGAAGAGCAGGCCGCACAGCGCCTGGGACACCTACAGGAAGCACTCAACTTCTTCCAGTTCTCCACCGAGATGGACGACCAGGTGGCCTGGCTGCAGGATGCCTACCGTCTGGTCTCCAGCGAGGACTTTGGACATGATGAGTACTCCACCCAGTCTCTGCTGAAGAAGCACAAAGGAGTCACAGAAGCTGTGGAAAAGCACCGCATGCATGTAGTGGCCCTTCGCAAGCACATGGTGGCGCTGCCCCTGCAGTACCGCGAACAGGAGGTAACTGACCCCTACCTCACCCATTATCAATCACCCCAGTGTGTGTGTGTTTGTGTGTGTATGAGGTCACTCTGACCCCAGAGTGTGTCCAGGCTGTCACTCTGACCCCAGTGTGTGTGTGTGTGTGTGTGTGTGTGTGTGTGTGTGTATGAAGCCACACTGACCCCAGTGTGTGTGTGTGTGTGTGTATGAAGCCACACTGACCCCAGTGTGTGTGTGTGTGTGTGTGTGTGTGTGTGTGTGTGTGTATGAAGCCACACTGACCCCAGTGTGTGTGTGTGTGTGTGTATGAAGCCACACTGACCCCAGTGTGTGTGTGTGTGTGTGTGTGTGTGTATGAAGCCACACTGACCCCAGTGTGTGTGTGTGTGTGTGTGTGTGTGTGTGTATGAAGCCACACTGACCCCAGTGTGTGTGTGTGTGTGTGTGTGTGTGTATGAAGCCACACTGACCCCAGTGTGTGTGTGTGTGTGTGTGTGTGTATGAAGCCACACTGACCCCAGTGTGTGTGTGTGTGTGTGTGTGTGTGTATGAAGCCACACTGACCCCAGTGTGTGTGTGTGTGTGTGTGTGTATGAAGCCACACTGACCCCAGTGTGTGTGTGTGTGTGTGTGTGTGTGTATCCACACAGACCCCAGTGTGTGTGTGTGTGTGTGTGTGTGTGTGATCAGACACACTGACCCCAGTGTGTGTGTGTGTGTGTGTGTGTATGAAGCCACACTGACCCCAGTGTGTGTGTGTGTGTGTGTGTGTGTGTGTGTGTGTGAAGCCACACTGACCCCAGTGTGTGTGTGTGTGTGTGTGTGTGTGTGTATGAAGCCACACTGACCCCAGTGTGTGTGTGTGTGTGTGTGTGTGTATGAAGCCACACTGACCCCAGTGTGTGTGTGTGTGTGTGTGTGTGTGTGTGTGTGTGAAGCCACACTGACCCCAGTGTGTGTGTGTGTGTGTGTGTGTGTGTGTGTGTGTGAAGCCACACTGACCCCAGTGTGTGTGTGTGTGTGTGTGTGTGTGTGTGTGTGAAGCCACACTGACCCCAGTGTGTGTGTGTGTGTGTGTGTGTATGAAGCCACACTGACCCCAGTGTGTGTGTGTGTGTGTGTGTGTGTGTGTGTGTGTATGAAGCCACACTGACCCCAGTGTGTGTATGTGTGTGTGTGTGTGTGTGTGTGTGAAGCCACACTGACCCCAGTGTGTGTGTGTGTGTGTGTGTGTGTGTGTGTGTGTGTGTGTGAAGCCACACTGACCCCAGTGTGTGTGTGTGTGTGTGTGTGTGTGTGTGTGTGTGTGTGTGTGTATGAAGCCACACTGACCCCAGTGTGTGTGTGCAGGAGGTGCAGGTGCGGGTCAGTGACTTGGAGCAGCTCTATACGGAGGTGGTGGAGGTGGCTGTGCTGAGACAGCAGTGGCTCTTGGACGCTCTGGCCGTGTACCGCATGTTCAGTGAGGTCAACGCTTGTGAACTATGGATCGACGAGAAGGAGCAATGGCTGGACAAGATGGAGATCCCTGAGCGGCTGGAGGAAGTGGAGGTGGTGGCTCACAGGTATTTCACTCTTTACACTTCACTTGTGGCAGCAGGGCTCATAGATGATCTCAGTTCAGTATTTTACATGCTCACTTCATAATTACTTCTTGTCACCCCTGACCTTCTTGTATCCTCCCTCCTCTGTGTGACCAGGTTTGAGAGCCTGGACCAGGAGATGAACAGTCTGATGGGCCGGATCCTGGACGTGAACCAGATGGTGCAGCAGCTCCTGGACGGGGGCCACCCGTCATCTGCGGAGGTCCGCGGCTGCCAAGACCATCTCACCTCGAGGTACTACTGACCATCGGACATTATATGTAAATACATTTGTGCAATATTTGGGATTTATACAAGAGATTGTCTTGTTATTTTAAGAATCTATGTGCAGTGTAATTAGATATACAGTACCAACCTGCTGTGGGACATGAGAGGCTTGGCTTTAGCTCTGCTCTCTGCAGGACCAGATGGGCTCAACTGATGCTGGGACCTTCATGACAAAAGAGGCCTTTCCGTTCAAAAGCAACACTAAATAATGACACATGTTATGCATTTGCCTGCATGAACATATATCTATTTGAAACAGATGAAGCGTTTAATGCCCTTGTGGGTACAGGTGGAATAGCATTGTGGAGCTGGTGGAGCATAAGAAGCACCAGCTGGACTCCATGCTCCGACTGCAGAATTACCTCCTGGAGTGCGCCGAGATCAAGTCCCACATTCAGGAGAAGAGGAAGGCCATTGACGCCACACAGTACGTGGGCAGTGACCTGGGCGGGGTCCTGGCTCTGCAGCGTCGCCTGTCCACCATGGAGGGCGCTCTGTCTGTGCTCGAGCCCAAACTACTGCATCTGCAGGTCAGTACCATGCACTAAAGGACCACAGATTCAAACTGTACAACGAGCAGCCATGAGTAGCCATACTGCTGAGTAGAAGTGTGTGTTTTTTTATCAAATATATTTTTATTCAGATTTTTTCCATGCTAATACCACAAATATTTCCAGTTCAGAAAAAAGTTACAAAGTGTTAGGAAAAATAATCTGTTTTAACCAGTGGGGGGAGAGAAATGTGGTTTTCCTGAAAAATCTGTTGTTTCCAGGAAGAGGCAGAGCACTTGGCCAATGCCCACCCGGCACGTGCTATGGAGGTTCTGGTGGCATTTGATGGCCTCAGTGTGGAGTGGGAGGAGCTCAAGAGGACACTGCAGGGCTGTGAAGACTCTCTAATGGTGGCCAGCCGCCTGCAGAGCTTCATCCAGGTATTCCCCTTGTTTAGGATCTCGGAGACTCACAGGGCGATGTCTCACATGTCTTTGCTCACATCTGTGTCTCTGTCCGTCTGTAGGATCTGGACTCGTTCCTGAGCTGGTTGGTCCAGACCCAGACGGCAGCAGCCTCTGAGCAGCTGCCCAACGACCTGCAGGAAGCTGAGACACTGATCAACAAGCATGCCACACTTAAGGAGGAGATTGGACGGTACGCAAAATGCAAAATATACTTTTTGGAACTTTCTGCCATGTTTTAACGTTTAACATGCCTGAAAAGGTTTTAGATGTCATCTGTGCATGTCAAGCACTCATTACAGTTGGCAGTATGATCCAGTCCATTGCTCAGCCCCACGCGCTTACTTGCTAAAAATATTCCATAAATATAACAAAAGCAGAACACAAAACAATATAACTTCACAAACTGTTACAGTGCTTTGAAGAGGGAGCGAATGGGGAGAAAAGGGAGGGGGACTCAGAGTGCCAAAAACAAAAGTGAAATTTACAAAACATGTCAGTATGTTGTTTTCTGTGAAAATAGCATTTTCAAAACAATAAAATACAATATGCTAAATTTGTTATGTCTTAACAATTCATACCCCGTAGTGCAGGGGTCTCCAACCTTTTTCCTCTGGTGAGCTACTTTTGCAAAACAAAAATGCCTGAGAGCTACTAGTTTTAGCAGTCACAAGAAATTGAATAGATATAAGAGCCACGCCACACCTTAGATGAGGTACAGTTAGATGCCTATAAAACATAAACCATTATCCATTTATTAGTGTACAAAGTTAGGCATCAAAATTATACATTTACAATAAGTAAAAAGTATTTAATCTATCAAATTTGCCATAGAGTAATATCCCCTCTTTAAGGTGTTTAAATATACAATGCTTCCCTCTTTATTACCCTGTACCACAAAGCTAAAGACAGCCAGCTGAACACTGGTGTTTTGTGTGCTGTGCAGGTATGAGGAGGACTATGAGCGACTGCAGAGCATGAACGAGCTGTTGGAGTCGGAGGAGGCCCCTCTGCCTCAGGTCGCACTGCAGCAGTGGCTCCAGAAACTGGACGTGGGCTGGAACAAGCTGCTGGAGATGTGGGAGAGCCGGCGTGACGTGCTGGTGCAGGCTCATATCTTCCACCTATTTTTGAGGGATGTCAAACAAGCCGAGTCCTTCCTCAACAACCAGGTATGTCATGGCAGAAGAGGAGCAAGAGGGACGAGAGGAGGGAGAGCATGGAGTAGGGAGGAACCAGTGCCCAGATCTTTACTGAGTGAGTGCTTCTATATCAAAGTTAGGTTTAAAAGACCACAATATGCCATTTTCTGATCTATGTTGTAAAGATCTTTCCTCATCAAAAATACACCCGGAGTTGCATTTTGTTTCATTCACACAAACCCTGCATATGTAGGCTGATTTCTTCTTTCAAACAGAAAACACTCTGTTCCAACCGCATGGTGTCCTTCTTGAGGCTTCCTCCCCAGCAGATCACAGCTCTGAAGAGGACACTGGAGATGACTGTGTGGTAGAACATCAGCAGGAGCTTCTGGCAGATGTTAAAGGACTTCAGCCTTCTGAGAAAATACAGCCTGCTCTTTTCCTTTCTGTAGAGCCGGTCTGTGTTCTCAGACCAGCCCAGTCTGTGGTTGAGCTGTAGGCACAAATACTTAGAACTCTCTACAACCTCCACAGTGTCCCCCTCAGTAGTCACAGGTTGGAGCTGGGGCCTGCTCCTCCTAAAGTCCAATCAAACCATCATCTTTTCGGTCTTTGCAGTGTTCATTTGAAGGTGGTTAGCCTTGCACCAAACCTCAAAGTCCTCAATGAGCTGCCTGTACTCCTCTTCATCACCATTCCTGATACATCCCACAATGGTTGTGTCATCAGAGAGCTTTTGCATGTGGAACAGCTCTGAGTTGTATCTAAAGTCAAGTGCACAGGGTAAACAGAACTTATGACAGTACAGTCCCTTGTGGAGCTCCAGTGTTGCAGACAACAGTTTCAGAGGTGCTGTCCCCCACTCAGACATACTGAGGTCTTCCAGTGAGGTAATCTGTAATCCAGCTAACCGGAGAAGAAACCTCTCCCATCACCAGTTTGTTTGTGAGCAGCGTTACATTAAAAAAGGTCATCCTCACAGCAGAGCTGCCTTTGCCAAGATAGAAGAGGGACCTATGGAGCAGGTAGAGCACGGCATTGTCCACTCCCGCTTTCTCCCGATAAGTAAACTGGAGAGGGTGGAGGGTGTGGCTGATCTGGGGCCTGAAGTGGTGGTGTAGCATCAGTCAGTCCATGGTCTTCAGAACGTGTCGTGTCAGTGGGACTGGCCTGTTGTCATTCAGCTCCTTGGGATGAGGCTTTTTGGGGACAGTGATAATACAGGATGTCTTCCATTGGGTAGGGACCCTCCCCAGATGCAGGCTCATATTAAATACATATTTAGGCTTCGCCAGCTCAGCAGCACAAGTCTTCAGCAGTCTTGGAGACATTCCATCTGGCCCTGCCACTTTAACTGTTTGGCCTGATCACACACCTCTCTCTGCAACACTTCACTTTGAGCTGCAGCCAGTAATGGTCTTCACAACATCCCACACCTCCATGATGTTATTTTTCTCTAACATCTGCTCCAGCATCTACCGTAGGATCCTCTCTTAGACTGTTCTTCAGTTCCTGCTGTACCTGCTTCAGCTTCACCTGGTCACAGTCTCTAAATGCACTTTTGTTGGCATTTAGAATCCCTTTGACATCACTTGAGATCCACGGCTTGTTGTTGAGGAAGCAACATACTGTTTTGGTGGTTACAGCCACATCCACGCACGAGTTAAAGTATTCTGTGTGAAATCTGTGAGCCCCTCTGTGTCCTCACTCCAGGTTTCTTGGAATACTGCCAATTGAGTGGACTGCAAACAGTCTCTCAGAGCTGCCTCAGCCTCAGGAGACGACTTTCTGAACTAGTGTGTGGTGGTGAGTTATCTCATCATATTGGGTTTGTATTGGAGCTTTATTAAGTTGGGATCAGATCTTCCCAGCACAGGTTCATGAGTCACATGATTGAAATTCCCAGTGATGAGCATGAAGGCTTAAGGATGCTGCGTCTTTTAAACTGAAACATAAATTGAATATGATTTTCACAAATTAGGCTGTTTTCTTGCTATGCTCAAAATAAAGCTAAAAAATAAACCTAAAAGGCTTGTGTCCTGTGTGTTCAGGAGTCAGCGCTGGCACATGTGGAGCTGCCCACCACAGTAGAGACGGTCGAAGGTGCCATAAAGAAACACAAGGACTTCACCAACACCATGGAGCTCAACCTGCACCGCATCAAAGCCGTGATCGAGGCTGGAGAGAGTCTGATCAGCCAGAACAACATCTACAGTGAACGCATTCAGGAGCGCATTGATACACTGGCCAACAGGTGCTCACCTTTGTATCTCTCACCTGTGTGTCCCTCACCTGTGTGTCCTTCACCTGTGTGTCCCTCACCTGTGTGTCCTTCACCTGTGTGTCCTTCACCTGTGTCCTTCACCTGTGTGTCCTTCACCTGTGTGTCCCTCACCTGTGTGTCCTTCACCTGTGTGTCCTTCACCTTTGTATCTCTCACCTGTGTGTCCCTCACCTGTGTCCTTCACCTGTGTGTCCTTCACCTGTGTGTCCTTCACCTGTGTGTCCTTCACCTTTGTATCTCTCACCTGTGTGTCCCTCACCTGTGTGTGCCTCACCTGTGTGTCCCTCACCTGTGTGTCCTTCACCTGTGTGTCCTTCACCTTTGTATCTCTCACCTGTGTGTCCCTCACCTGTGTGTGCCTCACCTGTGTCCTTCACCTGTGTCCTTCACCTGTGTCCTTCACCTGTGTGTCCCTCACCTGTGTGCCCCTCACCTGTGTCCTTCACCTGTGTCCTTCACCTGTGTGTCCCTCACCTGTGTGTCCCTCACCTGTGTGTCCTTCACCTGTGTCCTTCACCTGTGTCCCTCACCTGTGTGTGCCTCACCTGTGTGTCCCTCACCTGTGTGTCCTTCACCTGTGTCCCTCACCTGTGTGTCCCTCACCTGTGTGTCCTTCACCTGTGTGTCCTTCACCTGTGTGTTCTTCACCTGTGTGTCCCTCACCTGTGTGTCCTTCACCTGTGTGTCCTTCACCTGTGTGTCCTTCACCTGTGTCCTTCACCTGTGTGTCCCTCACCTGTGTGTCCTTCACCTGTGTCCTTCACCTGTGTGTCCTTCACCTGTGTGTGCCTCACCTGTGTGTCCCTCACCTGTGTGTCCTTCACCTGTGTGTCCTTCACCTGTGTGTCCCTCACCTGTGTGTCCTTCACCTGTGTGTCCTTCACCTGTGTGTCCTTCACCTGTGTGTCCCTCACTTGTGTGTCCTTCACCTGTGTGTCCTTCACCTGTGTGTGCCTCACCTGTGTGTCCCTCACCTGTGTGTCCTTCACCTGTGTGTCCTTCACCTGTGTGTCCCTCACCTGTGTGTCCTTCACCTGTGTGTCCTTCACCTGTGTGTCCTTCACCTGTGTGTCCCTCACCTGTGTGTCCTTCACCTGTGTGTCCTTCACCTGTGTGTCCCTCACCTGTGTGTCCATCACCTGTGTGTCCCTCACCTGTGTCCTTCACCTGTGTCCCTCACCTGTGTGTCCCTCACCTGTGTGTCCCTCACCTGTGTGTCCTTCACCTGTGTGTCCTTCACCTGTGTGTCCCTCACCTGTGTGTCCCTCACCTGTGTGTCCTTCACCTGTGTGTCCTTCACCTGTGTGTCCCTCACCTGTGTGTCCCTCACCTGTGTGTCCCTCACCTGTGTGTCCTTCACCTGTGTGTCCTTCACCTGTGTGTCCTTCACCTGTGTGTCCTTCACCTGTGTGTCCTTCACCTGTGTGTCCCTCACCTGTGTGTCCTTCACCTGTGTGTCCTTCACCTGTGTGTGCCTCACCTGTGTGTCCTTCACCTGTGTGTCCCTCACCTGTGTGTGCCTCACCTGTGTGTCCCTCACCTGTGTCCTTCACCTGTGTGTCCCTCACCTGTGTGTCCATCACCTGTGTGTCCCTCACCTGTGTCCTTCACCTGTGTCCCTCACCTGTGTGTCCCTCACCTGTGTGTCCCTCACCTGTCTGTGCCTCACCTGTGTGTCCTTCACCTGTGTGTCCCTCACCTGTCTGTGCCGTGCATCTCACCTATGTTTACCTCACCCAAAAATGATTAATCCAAAAGTTTTGCCGTTCCAATGCACCAAACACTTTACAGAAGCAATAGTTATTTGACTGACGACTGGACATAATGTCTTGGTAAATGTGTGATATTGATGTGTGTTGTTCTTCCAGGGGCACTCAGAACAGAGAGATGGCACAGTGTTGGCTGGAACGGCTCAACGATCAGTGGGAGCTGCAGAGGTTCCTACAGGACTGCCATGAGGTAACAGTCGCTTCAGGTTTATTTTAGATTAGATTAGATTAGATTAGCCTTTATTGTCTCCCTTGGGAGAAATTTGTCTTGGGACAGGGGCACTCCTGGCACATAGACATACAACATACAGCACACACACAGTGGACACATCAATTCATACAGTTCAACATTTGATAATATTGCACCATTCCCATAATTAGCATATTTTGCACATTCCCTGGGGCTTAAAAAGTGTAAAAGTCAGTATTGCACATTCCCTGAAACCTATTCACTGTACGTGCTCACAAATATTGCACCTTCCCTGGAGCCTACCTATAAGCAGTATTGCATATTCCCCAAAGCGTATGTGCAAATAATATTGCACATTCCCTGATGGCCGTACAGTAATACAGTAGAGCATTATTTCTTCAAGTTCAGCAAGGAAATAGAAAGGGGAATAAAAGAACCTGTTTCTCCTGCTGGTTGGGACCCTGGACCTTCTTCCTGAGGGCATTAATTCAAATTGGTTGTGGAGGATGTGAGTCGGGTCATTACATATTTTCTCTCTTGTCTTCTCACAGAGCAGGGGGCTCAGAGCAGGGGGCTCAGAGCAGGGGGCTCAGAGCAGGGGTCAGCAGGGGGCTCAGAGCAGGGGTCAGCAGGGGGCTCAGAGCAGGGGTCAGCAGGGGGCTCAGAGCAGGGGTCAGCAGGGGGCTCAAAGCAGGGGTCAGCTGCATTAACACTAACAGACAGAACACAACAAGATAAACACATAAAAGTAGCACAGGACAATACTCAAATCACTCAGGCTCCACACAGCAGTCAGTCCATGTTGTTAAAGCAGACCTATTGTGCTTGTGTTGGCTATACAGTTATAATCAATGACACTTATGGATTATTATGTTATAATCTGGATGTTTTATATCACAATGTTCACCTAAAACAACTGAATAAATATTGGAAAACTGCGGTTCCCAGTGGAAGCTGTCACTCCAGTTTCCCCCATCAAACCAAAACATGCTCCATGGGTCTCCAGCAAAATGTAAGTCAGTTAAATACAATCAGTCAGTTAAAATACTGTCGAATACTTTACTAAATACTAAAACAATAAATACTAATAAAATACAATATCATATACAATCAATCAATTAAATACTGTCACACTTTTTTACCACTGTGTTTTAATCATACTTAATTTGTTTATGTTGTTATAAGGCAAAGTTGAGTGTCCAGAAAGGCACCTAATAAATAAAATGTATTATTATTATTATTATTATTATTATTATTATTATTATTATTACAGCTCTACACCTGTGTAATGCACTTAGTACACAAAATGTACATTCCTGAAGAGATACTAACAACAAAAGTGCACTGGTCAGACAGATGCAGCTGATGTGTCAGAAACATCCCTTTAAGCACAGCCCTGCGGTACAACAGCGCTCACACTCACCTCTCACAGATGAAAATCAAAATCACCTCTTTGAGAAGAAACATATTTCTCTGAACCAGAGTAGGTCCAGAACAGACACATGTTCCTCCACACGTGTGTCATAGTGCTGTTAATTCCACTGACACTGTTGCTCCTTCATAAACACAGATGAGACGGGTCCTTCTTCAGCTGCTCACTGCACTGCTCCATCTCCATCCTCCATTTCACACAAACTAGCACTTAAGCTAGCTCACTGTTTGATTAAATGACTGTATTTCTAACTAACATTTAATCATTACAAATGCAAAGCGACAAACAATGACTTGTCACTAAAAGCAAGTTATTTTTGTTTATTTATTTATTTGATTGGGACAGAGCATGTTAACGGACAAACATGAATGTAAACGCACCGGACTGTAGCCTAAAGCTCATTTCCATCCGTTGTCCCAAAGGGCTGTGGTCACAGGGGCCAAACAATAAAATATTGCACACTCCACTCGCTGCATGATTCCCATTATGCACAGTCTAAAATATTGCACAGTCCAGTCATTGCACAATTATTTTGCAGTCACTTTGGTCACACATTCAATACATATTTTACCCACACATGCGAGATGTCTCCATAGAAGTTCAATCAAAATCACAGTGCAGCTATACATGAGCACATGTTTGGTTTGACCTTGACCATTTTTTTAATTTGAGCTTTAAAAGAGCTGTACACAGGACATTCTCTCGCGTGATCCTCTCTGAATTATCTTTGCATTTGATGTAGTGAGTTTAGGACCTTATAAGTTAGACATTTATGTTGAAAGCGCTGCTGTTGTCATCTCCTGGTGTAAATGCGCACTTACTAGGAATCAGAGCCGCACTTGCTGCATTCTGTTCAGTGATCCGTAGAGTGTAGGAAAGAACACCACCACTACAGCCATTCTTCAAAGACAGAAGTGAATGAAAAAGGGTTTTATATGGAGATAATTCAACACTATTGACACGTGATGATTTTAGGTTTTATTGGACAACAACTGCTTACCTTGACTGCGCTGACTGTACGCCACTGCATAGGATTAATAACAAGAGCTCCTCCAGTGGGGCAAAATACGCCCGTACTTTGAATTATTGTATATAGAATTAAGTTAGAATTTGTCAAACCTAGTTAAAGATGAATTGTTGGTGCAGTTTGGAAGTTTGACATTCCTAGGTGAGACGGTTGTGGAGTTAGAGCGCGGACAAGGTTTTTGCAAAGGGTCGGGCCGTGACCTTGACCTTTGACCCTGTGACCTTGAAATCAATAGGGAACATCCTTGACCCATGGGGTGTCCAGCCATGAAGTTGGACACCCCATATATATTGGCGCATGCCCCACATGTTTTGCCTCTTCATGAAGACAAAGCTTCAAAGACTTCAAAGCTTTGAAGTGTCCACAGACGGACGGACGGACGGACGGACGGACAGCGCCATACCATAATACGTCCTGTCTTACAACGGGCGTATAAAAATGAAGTATTTATAATGGAAGTAGCCGAGAGTTGAGTGAAGAAGCGTGATGCTGGAGTTCTAACACAGAAATGTATTTACATCAGTACAGACCCTGCACTCAGAGCACAGACATGCAATTCTCTATCAGCAGGGTTGTCAATAACAAGTACATTTCATTGTGTGAAATTATGATTATAATATGGAGAAGGAAGAGACAGATTAGGGTGAGAGTGGCTAAAATTGGCTGCCTTGTGTTTGTCAGTCTGCGTCAGGGCAGGGTGTGGAGTGTATGAATAATGCAATGTAAAACGCTGTGGGTGGACATGCCACCAGTGACCAGTATTAGAGTATAGTATTATAACAGTTAGAACCCTTTGTAATATTCAGTATTGTTCTATTATTATTATAGTTGCAGTATTACAGCGATGTATGCGCCAACCGGATGTGACGTGGTCCCGGGGTGCACTGCGGGGTTTGGGGATCCGGAGGCAATAAAGAAAAGCAGCATTAACGCGCAGTCTTTTGTTTGTCTGTAACATCAAAACTAAATATAGATCATAAATACTACACTGGCGACGAGGATGGGATACACCCTTAAGTTTCTAATAATAATAATAATGCATCAGTTTTATACAGCGCTTTTCAGGACACTCAAAGACGCTTTACAGAGCATTATTCATTCACTCCAGACCCGGTGGTGGTAAACTACTATTGTAGCCACAGCTGCCCTGGGGCAGACTGACGGAAGCGAGGCTCCAATCTGCACCATCGGCCCCTCCGACCACCACCACCATTCACACACACCACTTTCATACTAGGCAATGTGGGTGATGTGTCTTGCCTAAGGACACTACGACAGTTTTTGCCACTGGCGCCACTGTGGCACCTGGAACTCCCAGTGTCTCCATCCAAGTACTGACCAGGCCCGGCCCTGCTGAGCTTCTGAGATCTGAAGGGATCAGGCTTTGACGAGCCGGTATGGCTACTTTCTAAGTTCTGAGAAAAAATAATGAAAGACAACTCAGTAGCACCACCTTAAACTTAGATTTTCATTGGGCCAATGGGAGCCCGTACTGAAAAAAAATCAATGTAAAAGTCTGTCTGTCAAGAAAAATAAAATATGTCAGGACATGAAAAAAAATTATATTATGGCCCCGCCCTCAGCAGGAAGTCGGCCATATTGGATTAAACTCGTGAATGACAAAAGCACACACCATCGTACTTCTCAAAACACCAAATTAGCCAAAATAAACCAAACCCATGTGCAATTAAAGATTATCGATTACATTTTGAATATGAATTTGAGTGTGGTCATGGTGAATTTTCAACAGGATTGCAGTTTTTGGAAAAAACAAAAAATAACATTTTTTGTTTGGAAAAAGCTGATGCAGTCGTACACAATGATTTACAAATCAAGGCAAAGTGGCTCTCTAGCACCCTTAAAACTGCATTTCAAAAGAATTCATACAATACCTGTTTGTCGTGGACTACAGGGGGAGCTTACTTGTGATGGGGCACATGAGGCACATGACTGCAGGTGTGAAATGTCAGAAATGGTCTTATTGGAGGCAGAACATATATATGCTGATTTTGGGGGGAGGGGACGGCTAACACTTGTCATAGAAATACATGGATTTTGGTTAACTGTATCCATCCATCCATCTTCACCCGCTTAATCCAGCTGGGTTGCGGGGGCACCTTGCTGCAAAAACCTCATAGCACCTGACCCCCCATGAACCCCTCTGTGAGGAGGGTGGACGTCATGGTCCTTGATGTTAGTGCAGGTGCTGCATGTTTTGAGTTGATAGAGTGCCTGGAGGAAACCCATCCAGACACAGGGAGAACATGCAAACTCCACACAGAAAGGCCCGGGGATCGAACCCGCAACCTTCTTGCTGTGAGGCATGAGTGTTGCCACAGCTGGTTAACTGTAATGAAAAAATAATAGTTTGGTACACCTATTCCACACCTCATTTAGACCCAAAAACCCTATAAGGATATACACGATGCAGGGGCATTCACGATGCAGGGGCATTCACGATGCGGGGGCATTCTCGATGCGGGGGCATTCGCGATGCAGGGGCATTCACGATGCAGGGGCATTCACGATGCAGGGGCATTCACGATGCAGGGGCATTCGCGATGCAGGGGCATTCACGATGCAGGGGCATTCACGATGCAGGGGCATTCACGATGCAGGGGCGTTCACGATGCAGGGGCATTCGCGATGCAGGGGCATTCACGATGCAGGGGCATTCACGATGCAGGTTGCAAAGCGGGGACCAGAGGCAGGATCTTCATGGTGGCATGGGGTGGCGAAGGCCTGAAATGCTGTGTTCGGCTTTAATTATTCATGTGTTTGAGTTTTACATTTTAGATCTTACATTTTGCCATTACTCCTTAAATATGGATAATGCACTGTGTGTGTGGGGAAATATTAGTATACACACATTAGTACTGGAATTTAGTGGCTGCAGCACTAAACATCACCACTGTGTGAATTCAACACAAATCCCATGAGAGAATTTTGAATGAAACTGGTCAACAAAAATGTATCTTTGATTTATTTGTCAATATGGTCCCTCCTTCACTGCAGACCCCGTTCCTGCTACTCCCCAGTCCTAGCATCATTATGTATTAGCCTGTTCCCCAACCCCCCACCATGAGACCCCAACCCCCCCGTGCTCTGCTCACGTGCTCTTGAGCAGAGCCTTGTGTGCGTGTGCAGGAGGCTAGTGGGAGGGGCCAGAACATCTTTGTGCTGTTCTGCTTTCATTGCTCCAGCTCCTCCTCTCACTCAGCCTGAGAGGAGGGAGGAGGACAGTGAGGGAGAGGGAGAGGAGGAGAGTGCAGACACAGGAGAGGAGAGAGAGGGTGGACCGGCGCAGGCTCAGTCCGATCTGCTTCCTTCTGTTGCCCCATGAAAGCAGGCTTCCTCACAGGAATCTGGATGGTTTTTTTCCTGCGTTATACATCGCATTGTCTGGCTCTCCTCGTCGGTCATGTGAGCATGGAGAACGGGGGAGTCTGCAGCAGCCCTCAGCTGCCAGAAGAAGCCATGTTGGCCTTTGTATCTTGGTGAATACCGCTAGCCTCCATCGGGGAGCAGGTGCAGGTAGAACGCTAGTGCACTGCGCAAACATGTGACCTGGATTCTGTGGCGTCAGTGCGGAGGATTCTGGGGCTGTGATGTTTGGGGTGGTGCTCTGGCATGGTTTAGCATGGTTGGGTCCAGTTGGGTGCCGTGGGTGTGTGGGTGGAGGTAGAGAAGGAGAAGAGCTGTGTTTGAGGGCCATGGTGCTGCTACATGTGGCTTGTTTGCTCCGTCAAACATGTCTCTTGGATACTTGGGAGCTTTAACAAACCACCTGAAGTGATCTGAAATATGGTGGCAATTGGATATGTTTAAATGTTTTTCAGTTAGTGTGTCTTACAGTGTCTCAGTCCCCATGGAGATGTTATTGCTTTGCACGGAATGTTTCACAGTATGATAGGTTTATGAAGTGTGATGTCACTTCTAGGCCCAAGGCAGGCAGCACTGTTGCCAAATTACAAGAAAAGTTACAAAATTAAAATTACAAAGTAAAAAAAAGTTAGAAATCAGCTGTGAAGTTGGGCCCAGACATGACATCATCTTTATGACTCTGTATACAGTACATTTTCATCAAGCGTTACTCAGGTGTTCTTATTGCTAAAACACTACCTTGAAAATCTGCATTCTTCCTGTGAGTGGGATTGGCTCTGTACAGAGCTGTGGCCTGACCTGGTGGCATCACTGGTCTTCTTGAAGAAGTTGAAAAATACTACTGTGGAACATTCCAGGGAAAGCAATATAATACTAAATAATAACAATACACTTGTGTTGACAGACACAAACACAAATGAAAGAAACAGAGAAACAGGAGATGCAGTTATTTAAAGGCTGTTTTGAACAGATGAGTTTTCAGGGCTTTTTTGAAGATAGTAAGTGTAGATCATTCTCTGATGTGTTTGGCCCTGTCCCCTCAGGTCTTGAGTTTAGTCCTGGTGAGGGGAGACAGGAGGTTGGTGTCAGCTGATCAGAGGGGTGGGGGTGTGGGGGTGGTGGAGCTCAGAGAGGTAAGTGGGGGCCAGGTTATGGAGGGACTTGTATTGTATTGTGGTGAGGATCTTGAAGTGGATGTGGTGAGGGACGGGGAGCCAGTGGAGGGGGTGACCACAGGGGTGATGTGTTCCTGGGAGGAGGTGCAGAGTTCTGGATGTACTGGAGTCTGTTGAGGCGTTTGGAGGGTGAACTGTAGAGCAGCTGTTGCGGTCGAGAAAGAAGGTGACAAAAGTGTGGATGAGTGTTTCAGCAGACTGAGGGGAGAGGGACGGGCCGAGGCGAGCGGTGTTGTGATAGAAAGCAGTTTTTATGTGGTGTTCATAGGAAATGGTCTGATTGAAAATGAAGCCAAGATTAAGGGGGGCGGGAGGAGGAGAGTGAGGAGCCACTGATGGAGAGGGTGAGGTTATTATGAGTTTTGGTGAGTGTTTTGGGGCCAATGATGATTATTTCTGTTTTGTGGCAGCTGAGTTGGAGGAAGTTTGATTGGAGCCAGGATTTTATTTCGGAGACGCAGTTTGTGAGTGTGGAGTGTGTGGCCAAGGTCATGGATTTGGTGCACAGGTAAAGTTGGATATCATGTGAAAAACAGTGGAATTTAATTCACCATGGAGACGAGCAGGTGATGGATCCTCCCACAGGAAAAGTTGCTTAGTGCTCCTTTAAAATCAGTGTACCACCAAGGAGAGTGATGCTGAGGGGCAGGTGAGGGGTCGGGGCTGAGGCACTTACCACACTTTGCAGTCATTTCTAATGGTCAATGATTGGCTTCGACCATTTTTTCATGGTGAGAGGCTCTGTCAGTAAAAGCATGTGGTTCGGAGCAGACAGAAGAGTTTGAATAACTAAAATGATTAATGACTGCATTGTAATAAAAAAAATATTTCAAACAAGACCACATAAAAAATCAGCCAGTCTACAGCAGGTCAAGAAACCAAATAGGTGCGAACGAGGGCTATGAGACGTTGAGGGCGTCTCATAATTTATCATTAGCGCTGTGCTGCTGTAATTGTTAATAAAAATGATATGCACATAGCTGCATTTTTTGACAGAGATCTAAGTCACATTTGATATTCAAACATGAGGAACTGTGTTACTCATTGTGATTTGCTCTTTGCAGCACAAATAAACACTGAAGCTTTACTTTCACTTTAACATAATGTGGACCAAAACAAAACAACATGTGCTGGGTGGAGGGGCTGTAGTTTTTTTTGTATCTGCAGATCTAAAACAAGTGAGTAACTTTCCAAACACCTGCTGACTATTCTTACCTCATGCAGGTGAATGCCTTTCCTAGTCTGCTTCTAAAGTAAATCAGATTGTGCTGTTTCATGTCACAGGTGTCCTAGTACTGATCAGTTTTTCCACATGTGTTATTGGGACCTTTGAAATTCGAACTGCAACACGTCAGTCACAGTTCCCAGGTTTACTTAATTTTGATAGACAGGTTTCACTTGGACAAGGCCAGGTTTCTGATTTCAGAATCAGCCTCCACTGATGGCCAGGCCTGTATCTCTTAGCAGCCGGGGGACTGGGTGTGTGATCATGATGATGTCCACATGTCTTTTGTCTCTCTGCAGTTGGGGGACTGGGTGTGTGAGAAGATGCTGATGGCGAGGGATAGCAGCAGAGACGAGACCCAGAAACTGCATAAGAAATGGCTGAAGCAGCAAGCCTTCATGGCGGAGCTCGCCCAGAACCGAGAGTGGCTGGACAAGATCGAGAGGGTGAGTTCACAGGGGGACAGGGGGACACTATAAAGGGGGACAGGGGGACAGGGGGACAGAGGGACACTATAAAGGGGGACAGGGGGACAGGGGGACAGAGGGACACTATAAAGGGGGACAGGGGTCAGTGTTATATTTTCTGATCAGTGTTATTATTGTATTTCCTCGTCACAAACAGACTAGGACTTATATTTTGTATAACAGTTTTAACACACAAACCCTGCATATTTATATATATTTTCCAGAAAACACTCCACCTTGTGCCACTTTGTGATGTAATGTGGTGTGTTTTTCAACTCAACACAAATTCACTAGAATGGTAAAGGGTGAAGGTAAAAGGAGCTGTAAACTCAAGGTGGAACAGAGCATTTTGAGCTTTGGAGATATTGACAGACTAATAATAAAGGGTTCAGACTTTGGAGGAAGATATTGTGTTCACTGGCTGATTAAAAGTCTTTTTTATGTTCATATTGAAAGACAGTTATTTCTTTAGAATTTTGACATATCAAATCATGAGCTCCTTAGAGTGGACTATTTTGATAGCAGCATTTGCCATATCAGCCAGACCGAATTATGCACTGCCCTAAAACTCCTAAATCTACAGTCCACTTCCTGCACATCAGTTGAGCGCCCCCTCTGGCTCCAGAGATTCCTGTCTCTCTATGGGAGCCTGTGAGAAAACCTCTGGAGAAGTGTGAGGGGCTTAGCTAGGCCCCACAGTGATGTTGGTTACTAGGTAACCTCCTATCACTGTTCAGAGCGATCCTGTGTACTACACTCAGGTGTGAAGACCTTCATTCTTCCACTGTTATCAGGGTGCGCTGTTCGGACCATGCTGGCCTGCCTTGGCCTGAGCTGACACTGAGCTCTGACTCTGAGCTCTAACTCTGAGCACTGACTCTGACTCCATCAATAGCTCTCCTCCTGTCAATCAGGACCTGTCTTGTGCTGCATTTACTCTGAGGAGGAGTCACGTACACATTCTGGGATTTCTAGACCAGTCAGAAAAATAACACCCTGTGCAGGTGTTTAGAGCTTGTATTGGGTTTGTTTCTTGTGCATACACACCCATAATTAAATGGTGCTGACATATTTTTATTGGTGCAGAACAGTCATCAAAAGGGGAGGTGACTTCCTGTCTTATCAGTCTGGGATTTCTCACTGAAAGCGGTTGGGAAAAGGCGGGACTTTGACTCAATGCCTGAGAAGCATCACAACAGTGGAACAATCTGGGAAATCAAACTTTTACAGAATGTGGTTTAGAGAAAAGCACAGAGATCTTAACCTCCACAAATGCACAAAGCATGTCTTTTAGATATGAAACATGAACAGAACATGGGAATTACTGAGGCTTATGATTGTTATGATAATGAATATGATTGTGTGCTTGTGCGCAGGAGGGTCAACAGCTGATGCAGGAGAAGCCAGAGCTGAGTGCAGGCGTGCAGAGGAAGCTGGAGGAGATGAGGGAGTGTTGGCAGGAGCTGGAGAGCACCACACAGGCCCGGGCCAGGCAGTTGTTTGAGGCCAACAAGGCCGAGCTATTGGTGCAAAGCTATGAGAGCCTGGACCAGCGCCTGGGGCAGCTTGAGGAACAGCTGGCCTATGTGGACCAGGGGCAGGACCTGACCACTGTCAACAAGCAGCTCAAGAAGCTGCAGGTACATGGCCACTCAACAGTGCTCCTGACAGGTGCTCCTCAAAGGGTGTTTTTGACAGGTGCACCTTGCAGGATGCTCGTTACAGGGTGCTCCTGACAGGGTGTTCCTCACAGGGTGTTCCTTACAGGGTGTTCCTCACAGGGTGTTCCTCACAGGTGCTTCTGACTAGAGGTAAGATCGGGCCTAAAAAATCCAGCCCAACCCGACCCGCGGGTATTAAAACCCGACCCGACCCGAGCCCGACCAATTAACTTGATTTGCAGGCCCGAGCCCGAAGCAAACCCAAAATTTCATGCGGACCTGCGGAGGGGAAGATTATTAAGAGGGCGTCGTTCACGTAGAGCATGCTCTGCTCTGGCTCTGGCTCATGCTCTGCGCACGAATTTAACTGTTTATTTATTTTTAAAAAGTCAGCGAGAGAGAAGCCCGGCCCGACCCGAAGCAATGATTGACATTTTAGGCCCGACCCGACCCGAATTTCGGGCTTAAGATCTTACCTCTACTTCTGACAAGGTGCTCCTTACAGATGCTCCTGACAGGGTGTTCCTCACAGGGTGTTCCTCACAGGGTGTTCCTCACAGGTGCTTCTGACAAGGTGCTCCTTACAGATGCTCCTGACAGGGTGTTCCTCATAGGGTGTTCCTCACAGGGTGTTCCTCACAGGGTGTTCCTCACAGGGTGTTCCTCACAAGGTGCTCCTCACAAGGTGTTCCTCACAGATGCTTCTGACAGGTGCTACAGATCCTATCTGATTATCAAAACTATATTACTCAATCCCAAGCCTGGTCAAAGATACTTTTAGCAAATGGCTTTCATCAGTAGTTGTCCATAACCTTGCACAATATAAATAGAACCCTCTGAATGTGCTCTTCAACATTTGTCCTTGCTGGGCTGCCGTACACAATCACCATTTCACTGTATTTTCACGTCTGAAGTGATGTTTATTTTTGCTCTGATTTTGTTCCCAGTGTTTCAGCTCATTTGTGTGATGTTTCTGTTTCATTTTTCTTTGTTTTGATGCTTCTTAGAATGTCATCTGCACTCATGTCTACCCATCCCACGCTCGCAGTGAAGGCAGAGGGCTCCTCGGCTCTGCTCCACAGCATGCTGCTTTTGCTTCTTTAGCACGGCTTTGGTGCACTGCCCTCTGCTGACCAGGGTACAGTACTGTGCACCGCCTGCTCTCAGGCCCGGACCATGTGCTCACGGTCTCTCACATATCACACACTTCACTGTCATAATGCTCATCATGCAACTGTGTCGTAGAATTATAAAACAAATCCAACCACACACAGGAAATGTAGTATGGGTTTTTCTTTGTGAAATCTTTAAACGATGCTCCCGTCTTCTAGTGTCAAGTATCACTCATTTTCAGCTTTTAAAGGGCTCATATTACACTATTTTCAAATCTCTGTTTATAAGGTTGTTTCCTCACCACAAACATACTGGGAGTTGTTGTTTTCTTTCATCCATATACACACAAATCCTGCATATTTATGCTTTTCACTCAAACAAAACACTCCATCTTGTGATGTCATGTGCTAATACCACATGACAAAATGAGTCACTAAAATCATCTGGATGATTTCAGCCTTGGAATTGCCGTTCTCTTAAAGGTAAAAGATGACATGACATCAATTCATGACATCACAAGGTGAAACAGAGACAGATGTAGAGAGACTAATAACAAGAATAACTCAAACATGTGAAGGAAACAAAACACAGCTCCAGGTATGTTTTGATGAGGTAACAACATGAGCTTAAAGCTCACAAGAATCCATTTTGTGTAATACTTTCAAGAAACAAGTTTTTACACTTTTACCTTAAAGTGTTTGGGACTGAAATCAGCAGGCCTTCCTGTAGTTTGCACATTTATTTTTTAGAACAGTTTAAAAAGGAAAAAAAAGTTGATAATTTATATTTGACTTGGATTATCTGTATCCTAACTGCGTGCTCTGGTCCTGTCCCCCGGCCTTGTGTCCCATGGCAGGGCATGGAGAGTCAGGTGGAGCAGTGGTGCCTGGAGGCTGGGCAGCTGCAGAGTCAGACGTGCTCCCTCCCTGAGCAGGGCCACACCAAAGGCAGTGTGGAGCAGCGGCAGACAGCAGTTGAGGCCCGCATGGTTCGCCTCATCCAGCCGCTCAAGGAGAGACGTCGCCTCCTACTGGCCTCCAAAGAACTGCACCAAGTGGGCCGCGACCTGGAGGATGAGATTGTGAGTTTCATCCGGACTTCACAAAGCCCTTTATGCAGCACAGTGACATGGGGCTGTAGTCAACTAAAGAAATTAAAGAAGAGAAAAGATTATGTTCTGTTGACTAAAAAGGAGGCACGGTAAAAGCTCTCAAAACTATTACGTATCTGCAGTGGCGGCTGGTCAATAGAAGGCCCAAGTGCACCACACTCCCTAACCTGTATCTATAAAGTTGTTATTTTGTATTAGGTTGTGTTGTGGGGGCTGGTTGTGAGTGGTGGATTAGGTTGTGTTGTGGGGGGGTTGTGAGTGGTGGATTAGGTTGTGTTGTGGGGGCTGGTTGTGAGTGGTGGATTAGGTTGTGTTGTGGGGGGTGGTTGTGAGTGGTGGATTAGGTTGTGTTGTGGGGGGTGGTTGTGAGTGGTGGATTAGGTTGTGTTGTGGGGGGGTTGTGAGCGGTGGATTAGGTTGTGTTGTGGGGGGGTTGTGAGCGGTGGATTAGGTTGTGTTGTGGGGGGGTTGTGAGTGGTGGATTAGGTTGTGTTGTGGGGGGGTTGTGAGCGGTGGATTAGGTTGTGTTGTGGGGGGGTTGTGAGTGGTGGATTAGGTTGTGTTGTGGGGGGTGGTTGTGAGTGGTGGATTAGGTTGTGTTGTGGGGGGTGGTTGTGAGTGGTGGATTAGGTTGTGTTGTGGGGGGGTTGTGAGCGGTGGATTAGGTTGTGTTGTGGGGGGGTTGTGAGCGATGGATTAGGTTGTGTTGTGGGGGCTGGTTGTGAGCGGTGGATTAGGTTGTGTTGTGGGGGGGTTGTGAGCGATGGATTAGGTTGTGTTGTGGGGGGGTTGTGAGCGATGGATTAGGTTGTGTTGTGGGGGGGTTGTGAGCGGTGGATTAGGTTGTGTTGTGGGGGGGTTGTGAGCAGTGGATTAGGTTGTGTTATGGGGGGTTGTGAGCGATGGATTAGGTTGTGTTGTGGGGGGTGGTTGTGAGCGGTGGATTAGGTTGTGTTGTGGGGGGGTTGTGAGCGGTGGATTAGGTTGTGTTGTGGGGGGGTTGTGAGCGGTGGATTAGGTTGTGTTGTGGGGGGTTGTGAGCGATGGATTAGGTTGTGTTGTGGGGGGGTTGTGAGCGGTGGTTTAGGTTGTGTTGTGGGGGGGTTGTGAGCGGTGGATTAGGTTGTGTTGTGGGGGGGTTGTGAGCGGTGGATTAGGTTGTGTTGTGGGGGGGTTGTGAGCGGTGGATTAGGTTGTGTTGTGGGGGTTTGTGAGCGGTGGATTAGGTTGTGTTGTGGGGGGGTTGTGAGCGGTGGATTAGGTTGTGTTGTGGGGGTTTGTGAGCGGTGGATTAGGTTGTGTTGTGGGGGGGTTGTGAGCGGTGGATTAGGTTGTGTTGTTGGGGCTGGTTGTGAGCGGTGGATTAGGTTGTGTTGTTGGGGCTGGTTGTGAGCGGTGGATTAGGTTGTGCTGATGCGTAAACTTTGCATTTGGCTGTGCATTGTGTTCTAATTGTGATAACCAAATACAGCCCAAGTGTAGGACAGGGAATGATTGAGACAAATTATTCATATTCATTCAAGATATACGACTCTGGCATTCGTTATATATATATTTTTGACCAAGGCGCCCCCCAAAATTATATCACCAGTCGCCACTGTGTATCTCCATGTCTCTGCCCCAAACTGCACTCACCAGACTACTAGAAAAAACAATGCATCTATATATAAAAGGCTGACTGAACTCATGATTCATTTCCAAATCTTCAGCTAGGTCTCAATATCTTCTATCCTCTGTTGTTCCATACATATCTATAAAATAAAAATCAAACCAGTTTGGTCAACTAAGACACCATCAATGACCATTAATCAATCCACCATTAATTGCCTGAATGGCATAGGACCTATAGCCCGACAGTGATCCAAGTCCTACTACAGGCTGTGATCATGGTTCTGTGATACTGCTGCTCATGTGAACTATTCTCTCTTCATTTGTCTGATGTATGTTTATTTATTTATTTATTTATTTGTTTGTTTGTTTGTTTGTTTGTTTGTTTATTTATTTTATTTAATGAGGACAATGCACATTAATGAACACTTTGTACAAATTCATGACATTGTGTAAATATGCCGGATTTAGCTAGAAGCTACTTTCCATCCGTAGTCCTCGGACATTTACAGACAAAAGACATACAACAACAACAAAAAAAAACAATCTACATACAATATATTGCACACATTAAACCTCACCTATGTTGACAAGTTTGATTGATTTTGAGCCATTTTTTGACCTCTTTTTTGAAAGCCACAAGGGTGGAACTCTCTCGTATAGATGTTGGAAGACTATTCCAGTTCGTGCAACCCTTAACAGAAATGGTGTTTTGTCCTGTGGCTGTCCGTCTAAATGGAACCTCACAGTCCCCTCTGGAGGCAGATCTGGTCCTGAGATTACTGTCTCTACATCTAATAAATTCCTCCAAGGAAGGAGGAGCTAGGCCATGGAGGGATTTATAGATGAGGCAAGCATGTTTAAAAGTTTTAAAATTTTCAAAACTTAAAAGATGGTATTTCTCTAAAATTTCACAGTGATGAGTTGAATATGGCTTTTTGGCGAACATCTTGATGGCTTTTTTATAAAGTTGTTCTGTAGGTTTTAGTAGGTTTATGTGTTGCAGCTGTGGGTACAAGAGCGCCTTCCTCTGGCCATGTCTCAGGAGCATGGAGGGAGTCTGCAGGCAGTGCAACAGCTCATGAAGAAGAACCAGGTACTGTATGCACACAAATCCATGTAGGCTGCCTGTGTAGAGCTGTGTTCAACGTGTCATGCTTGTGCAGACCCTGCAGAGGGAGCTGGAGGGCCACCGTGGCAGAGTGGACGATGTGTTGGAGCGGGCAGCGATCATTGCCTCTCTACGGAGCCCTCAGGCAGACAGCGCCAGGGCCGGCCTGGAGCAGCTGTCCCAGCTCTGGACTCTGCTGTGGGCAGAGACGGAGCGGAGGCAACTGGTGTTGGACGCCATGTACCAGGCACAGCAGTACTACTTCGACACGGCCGAGGTGGAGGCCTGGCTCAGTGAACAGGAGCTGCACATGATGAATGAGGAGAAGGGCAAGGTGCTCCATTGCTTATACAAACATGTCCATACACACGTGTTCACACAGAACTTACATAAACATGTCCACACACGTGACTGTGCCCTGGGTCCAGGATGAGCCCAGCACCCTGCAGCTGCTCAAGAAGCATCTGGTCCTGGAGCAGACCATTGAGGACTACGCCGAGACCATCGGGCTGCTGTCCCAGCAGTGCAGGCAGCTGCTGGAGATGGGACACCCAGACTGGTACGCAGCAACACACCTCATATTACTATTAACATTCTGTGTAGTTACTGCAGTTAAAGTGAAGCAAATCTCAAACAGCAGATGAGAGCATAGTTTCAGTTTGAGAAGTATTCCAAAAAGTCTGATTTACATCCGTTGTATGGCCCAGTACTCTGACATGTTGTGCTCATGGTGCAGTGAGCGCATCAGTAAGCGGCAGGCGCAGGTGGACCGTCTTTACGTGTCTCTGAAGGACCTGGTGGAGGAGAGGAAGAGCCGCCTGGAGCAGCAGTACTGGCTCTACCAGCTCAATCGTGAGGTGGATGAGCTGGAGCAGTGGATTGCTCAGAGGGAGGTGGTGGCCAGTTCCCCAGAGCTGGGCCAGGACTACGAGCACGTCACTGTGAGATATGACTATGTACAGAATGTCCATGACAACAAACAACAATTTAGACACATCATGATATGTATGTGGCACCTCTAGTCTTGATCAAACTCTTAGCCAGACAAAATAACAACCACTGCCACATGCACCACCCAGACACACATAACCACCACATCAGCATCTCTGCTACACATACAAAGTTTGCCATCACTCTGAAAGCTTATTCTCTTTGAGCAGGTGTTACAGGAGAAGTTCACTGCCTTTGCCTCCGAGACGGGCAGTATTGGGCTGGAGCGCGTGTCTGCGGTGAACCAAATGGTGGACGAGCTGATCGACTATGGGCACGCAGAGGCAGCCACCATCGCAGAGTGGAAGGATGCGGTGAACGAGGCCTGGGCCGACCTGCTCGAGTTGATGGAGACACGTGCTCAGATGCTGTCCGCCTCACACCAGCTGCACAAGTTTTTCTCTGACTGCAGAGAGGTCAGACACACAGGCATACACATGCACAGTCAAACACACACACTCAAACATGCACACTGTTGGGTTTCCATGCTTCGTGGGGCATTACATTAATTTACCTGGGAAAGATCATAAGTGCATATGACAGATTTTGATGACGTACTTGGAGGGATTTGTTTTTTACTGAGCTCCTCACTTTGCCCTCATGCTGTGCAGGTTCTAAACCAAATCTCAGATAAACACCGGCGGCTCCCAGAGGTCCAGGCACGACAGGGCACCAACAGTAGCACCCTGCAGAGACTGCTGCATTCGTTTGAGCAGGACATCCAGCTGCTGGTCGCACAGGTGCACACACGCCTGCACACGCATGTGTACACACACATGCACATAAACCTTCACACACACATTTGAACAGGACATAGAAAACCTGGTCACACAGGTACACACACACACATCCCCTAATTAGTCAGCCAAAAGCCTTATTGTGAAAATCTCAGCTCCAGCAGTATGTCTCAGCTGATCAGGAACATAACTCCTAACTGTGTATTATTAGCATATGTATGAGAATGATGTGACCTGTCTGGCAGGTTCGGCAAGTGCAGGAGAGTGCGGCCCAGCTCCGGGCCGTGTATGCGGGGGAGAAAGCCGAGGCCATCGCGTGTCGGGAGCATGAGGTGATGATGTGCTGGAAGGAGCTGCTGAGCTGCTGTGAGGAGTGCCGTGTGCACATCACCACAGAGGCAGACAAATTGCGCTTCTTCAGCCTGGTGAGGGACCAGCTCATGTGGATGGACTCCATCATCTGCCTGATCGGCACCGGAGAAAAGCCCAGGTACTTACATACACTCACCTGCTCTGCTTTGTTTTTATGGAGCCTTGACTTACTGTGAGCTGAACACTGTGTGTCTGCAGGGATGTGTCCTCTGTGGAGGTCCTCATGAACTATCACCAGAGCCTGAAGAGTGAGGTGGAGGCGCGTAGAAACAGCATGGTAGAGTGTGTGGAAATGGGCAAAACCCTGCTGGCTGCCCGTAATCCTGCAGCCCCAGAGGTGAGATTTGACCACTGTTCATTACACCTCTGGTGTGGATGCAGTTCTTAACATATGATATCTTCAGATCAAGGAGAAACTGGACAAGGTGCTTTCTAAGCAGCACGAGCTCTCAGAAAAGTGGGACAAACATTGGGAGGCGCTACAGCAGTGTGAGTAATTCTCCCTTTCTCAAACCTGCTGCGGTATTCTGGTTCTAATAGACAGGACTCATCCCACAGTGTTGGAGGTGCACCAGTTTGCCCAGGAGGCAGTGGTGGCAGAGGCTTGGCTCACTGCACAAGAGCCTCTGCTGAACAGCTCTGAGCTGGGTACCAGTGTGGACGAGGTGGAGCAGCTGATCCGGCGTCATGAGGCCTTCCGTAAAGCAGCCGCTAGCTGGGAGGAGCGCTTTAGCTCTCTACGCCGCCTCACCTCTGTAAGCCCCACCTACAGCTCCCTCTGTGCACATCTAAGCAAGCTTCATTCTCTCTCTGTGCTCTGTGTGCAGGTAGAAAAACTGAAGGCAGAGCAGGGGAAGCTCCCCCCTACGCCCCTACTAGGCCGAAAGGTCTTCCTGGAGCCCCAGGATCCTCCAGGCCAGCCCCCTGTGTCTCCTGTCATAAGACAGACCATTTACGAGCAGATGGAGGCCAGCTCTCCCCCTTCTCCCACTGGGCGCCGCCTCTCCTCTCTGGCTCCTAACTACAGCCCTGTGATGAACTGTTACCGCACCTCTGATACCCAGCAGAGTGGGGCTGTGGTGGGTGTGGCTGCTGGAGTGGGCCAGCCAACTCTATCATCTATTGCTTCCATTGCCACTGCAGCTATGTTGGTGTCAGCCAATCAGGCACGGGAAGGCGCGAGTGCTGTCAGAAGCAAGGCTTCGAAAGCTTTGAGCCCTCTCCAGAGTGGGCGAGTTCCTGAGGAGCCAGAGCTCAAGTCACAGTATCTACGGCAGCCCAAAATCAAGCACCTGGATGATGTTGTGACCCCACTGCTGGTGGCCAGTCGCCTGGAGAAGTCTCGTGAGAGAGGGCGCGAGAGGGAGTCGGGCCCAGACAGAGACGTCAACATCATGGCTGAAGTGGTGCTACAAGACCCCTGTCGAGAAAGGCTGCACAGTGAACCCACCAGAGGGCCCCGAGGGTCCCGCACAGAAGTCCCAGGCCATGCCCAACCCCAGGCTTACCACAGAGAACACAAGATGGCGCGCCCCCTGTCCAGTGAGCAGCTGATCCAGGCCCGCAGAGACGAGCTGCCGCAGGAGGTATGGAGAGAGCAGGAACGCAGGCGCACTCTGGAGAGGCAGACGTCCAGCGAGCACGAGGGCCCAGGAGGCCATGAGGCCCGGCGGAGAGAGAGAGACCGGCACAAGCCGGAGCGTCAGGAGTCTAGTGAGCCGGACAGGGAGCAGTCTGACCGCCGTTCAGCCGGAGGGTCAGTGTGCCAAGTAGTACTGGTCAAACACTACCACACACACCCCACTACATCTGCTTTGTGTTCTGTTCAGGGAGAAGAGGTCCACCATGGCTGAGATAGTAGAGCAGATTCAGGAGAGAGAAGCAGCTCAGGTCAGGACTAAGACTATGTTGAGACTGGAGGTGATGGTTTGGTAAGGTTGATGATAACACATGTGTGTTTGGTGTTTCCAGGCCCGGGGGGAGGTGCCTCGACTGCCCAATGGTCTCCCAGAAAAGTCTTCCCGCCCCGAACGCCCGCGAGCTCGGGACAGGCCTAAACCTCGACGCAGACCCAGACCCAAAGAGGGAGGGGAGCCCAGCAGGAGGTCTAGGTCTGCCCCAGCTCAGAGCCCAGCCACACCCCAGCCTCCCACACACACAGCCCATCAGGAGGGTTTCTTATTCCGCAAGCTGGACATTGAGAGCATGAAGAAGAGCACCAACAGGTGGGTGTCCTGCATGTAGATGGCCGTGTGTCTGCGAAGCAGACCCAGTCAAATAGTATGTTCACCAGAGTGGCCGGTTGGATCCACCCTGAACACCTAACATGGTACTATTTGAGTCCCGCTGGGCAGAGGCTGCTGATGCATGCAAAGCTACTCCTGGAGCTGTGAATGGAGTGATGCAGGCTCATCACTCCCCTCTGGTGTGTGAACATGTGCAAGTCACCAGGATGTGGACCGAGGCATCTGGAAGGTCATCATTGTGCTGCTGCTTTACATTGCACCACACCTGTTTATGCTCGCTGCTTCTATGAAAACAGTGAAACAATGATTTAAGATTAGCAAATTACCACAGATCAGGAGTTAGTACAGTCTGGAACTCATGAGTCCAGTTCAGCTCCATGAGAACCAGTACTGATCTTACGCTTATATTTTGTCTTGTGATTTTTTACCAAAAATCCTCCAACAGCCATCAGTATCAAAACTATTATCAGAACTGTTTTGTCCCCTGCATGGAGCAGCTTTCTCCCTTACACTGTCTCTGTCTCTCTGTAGCAATGACTGTGCAACTAGAGATATCCAGTGTCTTTTACAACTACATTCTCGTAATGTTATGCTTTAACACAGACATTTAGGACTGTTCATGGAACACAGGGACTTTCAGGGTCTACAAGGGTTATTTCATAATTAGTATACAAAATGGTGTACTTATACAGCTTTTTATTTGAAAATACAATTTGAATAATAGAACTAGATTCAATAGCACGTATAGTTTATTTTATTGTCAGATAAATACACTGCTCAAAAACATTTAAGGAACACTTTGAAAACACATGAGATCTTAATCCTAATGTGTAAAAAATATATGTTGGATATCTATACAAATCTGGACAGGGCAATGTCTTAGGAACAAAAGGTCTTAGGAACAAAAGGTTGCTTCTCTTTTAATGGAAATGAACAACAGGAGCACTAGAGCGGCAACAATGAGACAGCCCCTAAAACAGGACTGGTTTTACATGTGGAGGTCATTTTAAGTTTCTACCTCTTGGTCTTTTTTGGCTGGTTTTCCACTAGTTCTGCTTTGGCTACAGTGATTATCGCTACTGGGCCATGAGGCCATTCCTGAACCCCACAGAAGTTGCACAGATTGTCCAACTTCTTCAGGATGGCACATCTGGACGTGCTGTTGTGAGAAGATTTAATGTGTCTCCCAGCACAATCTCCAGAACATGGAGGAGATTTCAGGAGACAGGCAGTTAGTCTAGGAGAGCTGGACAGTGTGACAGAAGGTCCTCAACCCACCAGCAGGACCCATATCTGCTCCTTTGTGTAAGGAGGAACAGGTTGAGCACTGCCAATGCTTAACAGAATGGCCTTCAGCAGGACACTGATGTGAAAGTCTCTGCCCAAACAATCAGAAACAGACTTGAGGGTGGCTTGAGGGTGCCACATCCTGTAGTGGGCCTTGTGCTCAGCGCCCAGCACTGTGGAGCTCCATTGGTATTTGCTAGACAACACTAGAAATGGCAAGTCCACCACTGGTGCCCTGTGCTTTCCACAGATGAGAGCAGGTTCACCCTGAGCACCTGTGACAGGCGTGAAAGAGTCTGGAGAAGACAAAGTGAACACTCTGCTGCCTGTAACATGGTTCAGCATGAGCGGTTTGGTGGTGGGTCAGTGATGGTCTGGAGAGGCAGATCCATGTAGGGAGCACAGATCTCTACCAGCTAGAAAACACCAGTCTGACACCATTAGGTATCTGTCTAAAGTCCTTGAACCCACTGTCAGACCCTACGCTGGTGCAGTAGGTCCTGGTTCCTCCTGATGCACAACAATGCTCAGCCTCATGTGGCAGGAGTCTGCGGGTAGAACCTGCAGGATGAACGGACTGATAGAACTGAATGTCCCTATAAAATTAATTCCTTTGAAGGCTGAAAATGTTATTTCCATTAAAAGAGGTAGCATCCTTTTGTTTTCCAAGTCATTGCTCTGTCCATATTTGTATAGATATCCAGCATATTTATTTTTCACATTGAGATCCGATGTGTTTTCAAAGTGTTCCTTGAATTTTTTTGAGCAGTGTATATTGGGAATACTGACTGTATGGCCAAAGCCTGGATAAGAGATCCCTTCTCTGATGTAGGCCTAAAACAGCATGTGCAGCGGCTGCATGTTGGACTGGTGAGCTAAAGGCTAATGGTGAGCCAGACTCGCTGCATGAACCTGTAGAGCTTCTTTCCCAGCCCAGCGCTGAGGCCTGATCTGGAGCTATAGGCTGCTCATGAAACTGGCTCATCTGCTCTTCTGAATGAGTGAGCACAGTGCAATGTGGCTCAGGTACAGGACTGAGGGGACAGGACTGTGAGACATGTGTGAATGTGACATGACAAAGTAGACATGACTGAGGGTACATGCCCAAGTGGACATGACTGAGTGGACGTGACTGAGAGGACATGACTGAGGGTACATGCCCAAGTGGACATGACTGAGTGGACGTGACCGAGTGGACGTGACCGAGTGGACGTGACCGAGTGGACGTGACCGATTGGACATGACTGAGTGGACATGACTGAGTGGACATGACTGAGTGGACATGACCGAGTGGACGTGACCGAGTGGACGTGACCGAGAGGACATGACTGAGGGTACATGCCCAAGTGGACATGACTGAGTGGACGTGACCGAGTGGACATGACCGAGTGGACGTGACTGAGAGGACATGACCGAGTGGACATGACCGAGTGGACATGACTGAGTGGACATGACCGAGTGGACATGACCGAGTGGACGTGACTGAGAGGACATGAACGAGTGGACATGACTGAGTGGACATGACTGAGTGGACATGACCGAGTGGACGTGACCGAGTGGACGTGACCGAGTGGACGTGACCGAGTGGACGTGACTGAGTGGACATGACCGAGTGGACGTGACTGAGTGGACGTGACCGAGTGGACGTGACCGAGTGGACGTGACCGAGTGGACGTGACTGAGTGGACATGACCGAGTGGACATGACAGAGTGGACGTGACTGAGAGGACATGACTGAGTGGACATGACCGAGTGGACGTGACCGATTGGACATGACCGAGTGGACATGAGTAAGGAGTCATGACTAAGTCAACACCTCTGGGGGGACATAACTGAGAGTACATGATGGAATGGGCATGACTTAGGGGACATGACTGGGGGAGTGGACATGAGTGGATATGAAAAGGTAACATTCCTGTGTATTGGCCTGGCTGTTCCTCTGTCAACACTGCTCCTCCACAGTGAAGCAACCTGTCTGCCCATGTCTCAGTCCAATGTGCTACAATATCCCTAAAATACTGGTACCAAGATATCACCATATGGAAAGTCTATTGGTCTGACCTCTAATACATCATCCAGGAAGCTAATGGCCACTTCTTGGACAACTGTAGTGTACGTGAAAGTTTTAGAATTTATCAGACCAATGCACAGGTATCGAGAAACCGGCGCTACAGCAGAACATACGGCCTTTACATAGCCACAATATGATGAGCACATTCATGATGTTCAGCCTTTGGACAGAACATGGCTGCAGACCAGATACGCCTGTGGAGTCCTGGCCCACTGCATGTTTCCTGGGTGTCATTCAGTGCTCCTGCTGGGGTCAGGACTGGGGTTAAGGCTGGGGTCAGGATTGGCATTAGGACTAGGGTCAGAGGTGGGGGGGGGGCTGATTTTAGGATTGCAGCTGGGGCCAAAATTGGGGTCAGCGCTGGGGTTGGCATAGGGTTTCAGGGATGAAGTTAGAGCTGGGGTCAGGGCTGGGGTCAGGACTGGGGTCAGGGATAGGGTTAGGCATGAATCGCTATCATTTGATTCACAATTGCAGATTTAGAGTATGAATGGGGTTATGTCTCTGTCACTAACAGCAGGGTGGGGTGATCCTTTGGGACAATGGATGGAAATGAGCCTTTGGCTAGAATCTGATGTGTTTGCATTCATTTTATATCATGTTTGTCGATTAAGATCACTGTCCCAATCAAATAAAAAATTAAATAAGTGTGCCGAGGGAGTGGGAGGACTCAGTGATGCCCGTGTGTGAATGACTTGTCAAGGTTGCATGCACTGTCCTGAGGATTTGTTCAAATGTGATTTAACCAATTGTGTGCTGTGTTGTGTCCTCTCCTCTGCACTCTGCGGGCTGTTCCTTGGCTCCTCTTTAAGGTAAGTGTGGTGTCCCCGTCCTCTCTGTCCTTCCCCGTCTATCCCTGCCTGTCTCTATCTCTGTCCGTGTATGTGTCGTGGTGTTCCAGTATTGTAGCCGCGGCCCTTGGCATCTGTCTGCTAGGCTCAGGTGAGTGTTGTCTCACAGGTAGCCCCGCCCCTGACCCCGCCCTCTCTCCTCTCACAGCAGGTCCTGGGTGAACCTGTACTGCGTTCTCAATAAAGGCGAGCTGGGCTTCTACAAGGATGCCAAGAGCACTGGCACGCCTTACAACAACGAGGCGGCTCTTAGCCTGGGCCACTGCCAATGTGATGTCACCAACGGCTACAAGAAGAAGAAGAACGTTTTCACGCTCAAGTAAGACACAGGCCCACAAGCTTTTAGGAGAGGAATAATGCACATATGCTATACTCATTTATTACATAATTTAAGCTCTATGTATAATTCAGCTGTCAACTTATTACAGTCATGTCTTTGGTGTGTTACAGGACAAAAGATGGCAGTGAGTACCTATTTCATGCAAAAGATGAGGTGAGACATTTTTCAAACTCATCTTAACACACAGTGCATATTTGATTTTCACCACTCTTCTGTTCAATGGTAGGATGACCTGAAGGCCTGGGTGGGCAGTATCTCCACCAGTATCTCAGAGCATGAGGAAATTGGCAAATGGGGCCAGCCTCAACCCACTACCTCATCCACAGACGAGGGCACGCGGCGGGAGGGTAGCAAGGCCGACAACCGCTCTGACAGGGGTCCCGACCGGGGGTCTGACCGGGGACCTGAGAAAGAAAAAGACAGAGTCGAGCGCTCTGAGAAAACTGTTAAATCTGACTCGAAACGTTCTGAGAAATCCAGCAAAAAGAAGTGATCAGAGAAAGTTCTGTTACTGTAGAGCCTCCTCTGTCCAGAATGGACTGCGAAGGACAACGGAGGACAGTGGGGGAGCAAAAGAATACAGCTCCAGAGAGCTCTCCAGCACTGTTGAGTGAACCAAGTGTAGCCCTAATGTTTTCTCTTTGTTTTGTGTGAAATGAGCAGTGTCTGTCTGAGTCCATCTGTGTCTCTGAATATGAAGATGTCTCATGTCTTTATTTTGTTGGAGTTGGACACCTGAGGACACCTGGAAGACACTTGAAAGACACTTGGAGGTAGACTCCTGGCTTGGTCCAGAGCCTAACCATGATGCATTTTGAGCAGATATATGGACACACCTTGACTTAACTTGACTTGAATCAAGTCCCATTGTTCATCTTTCAGAAGCACATGCTAACCTTTTCTTTAGTCCTGGGTCTTCCTCTGGGCTTCTACTTTGGCATTTCAAACCTCAGATATCCTCTGTATGTGTGCAAAGCATCTTCATTCCACAGAACATACCGTATGAGCTGTCTCTGGATACTCCCTGTTAATGTCAGTTAGTCATCCTAAAAGCAAAGTAGTTTTATATTGACTCTCAAAGTTCCTTTCTAAGTTGAATTGTTAATTTACAAGAAGGAACTATACTTCTCATGGAACTTCGCAAACATGCTCCTCCATTACTTCCTCAGAACATCTCACTGTCCTCCTTCATTTCCTTAGAACATCACTCTTCTTAGAACATCTCACTTGCCTTTCTATACCATTTTTGTTGTTTTCTTACTTAAGAAATAATTTTATTTTGAAGACTGAAGCCATAGTCAGTGAGAGAAATTTAAATGTGTCTGTAGGAACTACGGTCAAGGTTTTTGTCCAGTAGAGAATTCTGTCCTTGGACTGATTGGTTGCAAGTACCTTAGCTTGGAGGATTAGCTTAGTGTGCATGTAATTGGTTAGCAACATTTCAGAATCCACTCGCCTGTAGTTAAAAGCACAAGTCCACATGTTCCTTGCCCAAAGCCATGTTCCAGCAGGACCTTCAGCATCTTCAGAAGGGTGTAAGCATCTGCTGTAAACTGACTGTTTAGAAATAGTAGGGCTACTTCTAGCTTTGTGGGGAACTATGCAAGATGTTGTTGGGGGGGGGGGGGGGCTCCATTCACCTGAACTGACCAACCAACTTAAAGAGATTGCTAGTTCAGATCGTTCATGTGAATTTATTTGCTTGTACCTAAAAGCAATGCAGTGGATGAAAAAATGTCTAGTTTGATGCTAGTTTATTTTTTATGTGGACTTTGGTTTGATCGTGTTCTAGTCCTGCTTTAGCCAGTCCATTCTACACTGTGTTTGGAGCTAGAAGGGTCTGGAATTGTGACTAACCTCCATCTGAACATGGGACGATCCAACCACAGCCACTAATCTGTAGTATGTGTCTCTCAAAGGCAGGAGACATCTCTCCAAAATTCTTGTATCATTTAGAACTAGGGATGCACCAGTGCAGTTTTTTCAGTATCGATAACGATTTCAATACTGTGGTCTTTTCTGATGCACAATATCAACTGACATTAGTGACAGAGATTGAAAACAGCATTTATTTCCTTTAAACTAAAATAAAATAAAATGACAAAACTGATTCAAGTGTGTTATGTAGCTATTATTTATCTCTGAAGTAATTATAGAACAAATGACTCAATTATGACCAGTAAATAGTCCAATTACATCTTTATATATGTCCAACCAGAATACTGACTGAACCAGTATTTGGAAGCAGATCCAGCATTTTTTTATTTTATTTGTATTGGCGGAGATAATGGTGCATCCCTATTCAGAACAAAATGACTTCTTTTACCTGAGATAAGAGTTCTGTGCTTCCACTATTTTTTTCTACAGAAATTCACACTTGTTTCTCCTCTTTTAACGTAAACCACCATGCTTGTTTTTACCAGATCATGCGTCCCTCTGATTGGTTAATCCACCTGTCAATCACGTCCTCTGGAATAGTGGAGATAAGATATGGTTTCAGACCCGCTCATCTTTGTAAAGTTTTGTCAGAGTGTGTGGTTCTGGCTGGACAGGTAAGGTCATATCTAGGTTTGGTTCAGAGGTCAATAGTTAGACAGTCCTGGGTGTGAATGCAACCTGAATATATGTCTAAAATAAATTGACACACTTACAGGCTAGTGCTCAGTTTTTTTGTGGCCCATGGTGGATGTGGGGCCCTATGTACAATCTGGTTTTGGCTAGAAATGGCCCTGCCCCTGTCTTCCAAGCACCCAAACACCCCTCCCCCAATCCTTTGCCGCACCCTCATCCCCATGAGTGCATGTGTACCTGTGCAGCCACCCAGTTTCTCTTCACCTGCACGCAATGAGGAGGTCACCCCCAGTGCTCTCCTCCTATTTTTCTATGGAATGAAGCTCTGACCAAAATGTCTTCATTCTAAAGCCCAGTCTGCCTTATGTCTACACTACACACATCTTTCAAATGCACTTTTTTAAATTTCTTTATTAATGAAGTGTATTACAGACCTTTTCCACTGGCCTCTCAGCACTGCACAGCTCTGCTGCCAGAGGACACACTTTTAAAACACAGTATTCATCTCATGGCCCTGGTTATATTGAGCTGAATAATCACCATTAGCAATCATTAATTAATTGATGAATAGCCACATCCCAAATTCAAAGTGCGTAAAGCAGAGCTGTGTAAACCATGGCCATGCCGGCAACTTCTGGGCAGTGGGAAAGCAGCTAGTGACTGTGGCCAGGGTTCACAACAGTAAAGAACTTTTCTTTAACAATTTTGTATAATTTTTGTAACAAATGTATTGCATCTCAGCTAGGTGTGAATGCCAGATCAATGCAATTAAGGATTTGCATGCTGGACATAAACAGAGCGAAGAGGACACAAGGGACAGGTCCTTAGATACACAGAGACTCGAAGCTCCTCCTGTTCTGTTCCTACATCAGGCATCAAACCAATAAATACCTTTGGCTTTTGCCCTGTGCCCTGTCCATTTCCTGGGATTGTTCTGTGGAGAAGTGTGAGTAGGCCTACAGCTGGGCCACTTCAAATTAATTAATGCAATAAGTCAATTAAAAGCAGATTTTGAAATCGGAGTGCGGGGGGGGGAACTCCAGGTGCCACAGTGGGGCGTCAGTGACAAAAACTGTCACTGGCAACAAACTTTGCCTGCATTATCTAGTAAGAAAGTGGAACGTGCGTGAGTGGCTTAGATTGGCAGCCTTGCGTCCATCACTCTGTCCCAGGGCAGCTGTGGCTACAATAATAGTTTACACCACTGAGTGTGGAGTGAATGAAGAATGAACTGTGAAGCACTTTGGGTGTCTTGAAAGGCGCTGTATAAATGCAATGATTAATGAATTAATATGACAGAGTTCAGTGTAAATATGAGTTATTTCGCATCTTTAGTCCCTGGACAGATGTTGAGTGTCATCCATCCTGTTCCTACAGGGAGCAGGGGGATTCATGTTTCCAAAACACAAAGGACACTCCGGGCGATAGGGGGCGACACCACGCGAAGAGGGCTGCTCCGTGTCCGGGTTAGAGGTGACTGCGGACTCCATCAGACGCGGAAGAGTTGGTAAATTCGTTAATCCTGAACGATCCGTTTATCTATTGTAATAACGATCTCGTAGTGTAAAACTGTCCCCTTTCACTTCACTCTCACATGTTCAGTGCGCGCCAGGGCTCCGTGTGTGAGTGAGCGACGCACCGCCGCGCTTCATCCACAAAACCGCTCAGGACATGGAGCAGAGCAGGGAGCAGAACATGGAGCAGAGCAGGGAGCAGAACATGCAGCAGAACATGGAGCAGAACATGGAGCAGAACATGCAGCAGAAGTTTGTGAACGCGGTGGCGACACTTGTGGAAGCCGCGGTCCAGGCCACGGTGCTGGCATGCCGGGAGGCCTGGGGAGGTGAGGCGCCGCTGCCGGACATGCAAGAGGCCCACACACAGAGCTTTCGGACCATCCAGAGCTCTCTGGTGCTGGACATCCACGCCGTGTACACTGAGCTGCTCGGGGAGGTGGAGTCTCTGCGGGCCCGTGTGCAGCAGCTGGAAGGGGCGCTGCAGCGGAGGCCTAAAGCGGGACACCGAGGAGACGATGAGGGAACCCCGGAGACGGTGCTCCAGAGCTTGGGTGAAAATGCCGAGAACGTGCTTCTGCAGGACGGCTTTCTGCTGGGTCAGTCTAGTCACAATGTACCGCTCTTTGACACGGCTCACTAAAAAGGAGCACTACGGAACTTTTATTGTGGAGGGTCCGCCTCCTGCTTTTCATAATGGGGTTGTTGCTTTTCCTGGTATGGTTCGCAGAATGGCAGTATAAACAAGTGACAGAAAGTTACTGCTGCCCCACTCAGCCAGAATGTGCTTTCTAAAGAGGATGTTCGTTTGGCAGTGAAGGCACCCGTGATTAGGGATTCAATTCAATTTAGTTTTATTTCTATAGCCCAGAATCACAACAAGAGTTGCCCCAATGAGCTTCACAGTGAATAACATGGACACGGTCTGACATAGACATCAGCAAACACATTCCCCCATCCTCAGTCTCTCGATGAACACATGATCCTTGGTGCCAGAGAGCAAAAAACCCACCGGCAGGTGCAGTATGGGAAAATTCTGTATGTTCTGTAATCACTTGGGTCTGTAAACATACCCAAATCTCACGGGAGATAATTATTGCAATACTTTGGTGAGGCCAATAGAATTGTAGATAGGATACTTTTTGTTTTTAAAATGCCTTGACAAGACTTGAGAATCATAATAAGAATTAAAGTAAAACAGGACAGAAATGAATCATGGTCAATGTAATTCTCTGTGTTTATTAGCTGTTACTATTATAAAACAGTGCATTTAAGCAAAGCAACTTGTAATTCAAATAGACTGTAACAGCCCCCAAAATTATTGTGAGACCTTTGACAGTATCATGATATTTTGGTTGTTACATCACTGCCTGTGACTGAATAAATGCCAGACTAATATTCAGTGAGAAGCAAAGCAATAATCTCCCCTGGAGACAAGTGGACCCATCAGAAAAATGTATATTGTCCACCTTTAATATGTCACCGTTCATTCATTAGAATGTGTGTTCTTGTCCCTCCAGAGGCTCCTGTGCTGTTCGTATCCACTGATCCAGAGCCGCTGGTCCTGGAGGCCCCCCACAGCCCAGACAGCCCGGTTAGTGGAGCACACTCCCAGCTACGCAGGTCACATTTGTTTGAGCCAAAAAGTGTTGCAGTGTAATGTAGTGTTTTTTACAATACAATTTTAAACTCTATTTTGACTCAATACAGATTCTGATACCACAATGATAATTTTAAAAAACAAACTATTTCTTTCAACAATTGAATGTAATTTTCAGCACAGTGCACACAGCAACAGAATAGTACTTTAATACTTAATACTATTTTCTATTTCCATGTGGTCTTATCTGTGTGTATCCCTCAGTGGTGCAGGGAGGTTCCACAGTGCTCCATGGGTGTGTACTAGTCTATGTGCTCTGATACTTGTTCTGATACAGCTCAACATCATTCTGAAGACATTCAGGAAAGGTTTGTTTCTGTCCTGTGAATGGGACTTTTTTAGTATCGATACCTGCTCAAAAATCTGACCATGAAAATGACCATGAGCACACAAACACATATAACCTGGGAGCTGGAAGAAATGACTGAGGATAGGGAATGTACTGTACCAGTCAAAAGTTTGGACACACCTTCTCATTCAATGTTTTATTTGTTTGCTACTTTCTACATTTATTTACACACACATCAAATCTATGACATAAGATATATGGAATTATGTAGTAAAGGGTAAAAAGTTAAATGACTCAACTAAATGTTACTAAATGTTAATGCTATGGATACCGTCTCAGAAAGGGCCACCATCAGTCACCTCCTCTACATGGATGACATCAAGCTGTACGCTAAGAGCGAGCGAGACATCGACTCACTGATCCACACCACCAGGATCTACAGCACAGACACTGGAATGTCATTCGGGCTCGAGAAATGTAGTAGGATGGTGACAAAGAGAGGGAAGGTAGTCCACACAGAGGGGGTCTCACTCCCAGAGGGAACAATAACAGACATTGAGGACAGCTACAAGTACCTTGGTATCCCACAGGCAAATGGCTCCTTGACGAGGCAACAAGGAAAGCGGCGACAGCCAAATACCTGCAAAGAGTACGGCAGGTCCTAAGAAGCTCAATGGAAGAACAAGGCACAGGCCATAAACAGCTACGCCCTGCCAGTGATCAGATACCAGCAGGAATCATGCACTGGCCAAAGGAGGAGATACAGACCACAGATGTTAAGACACGAAAGCTCCTGACCTGCAGGAGGGTTCATCCCAAGTCCAGCACCCTGAGACTGTACACGAGCCGGAAGGAAGGAGGCCGAGGACTAGTGAGTGAGGGAACCACTGTCCAGGATGATACATACATACATATATGTATATATACACATATATGTATGTATCAAATCCTCCAAAAGTGCCCATGCTTTGCTCCTCTCAATGAGCTTAATGATTAACTCGCCTGAAATTATTTCAAAAGTGTAAAGCAGTAATCAGTAAAAATCTAGAACAAGTTTGGAGTTATTTTGAGTTTTTGTGTTTGTTTTTTTGTTTACTACATCCACATGTGTCATTCTTAGTTTTGATTCCTTCATTGAGAGTCTGGAATGTAAATAATTGTGTAAATAAAGAAGAAACAAATTAAAAGGTGTCCAAACCAAACCATACACTGTATAAAGAAGTGGACGAAGTGAGTGTGACGTCACCCGTTCAGCTCCACTCAAATGAAGCTCTTGTTGGTAGCAGTTACAGGAGCGAATTCAGAGCCAGGCACTATATTAGGAATAGAAGTTTTTTGATGGACACAAAAAAACTCACCAGGATCTTGTAGAACAGGTTAATATGAACATTTTAAGACCAAAATGAAAAAAGGGAGCCAGGGTCAGAAGGAAACGAAAGAGCCGACTTTCTATTTGGAACGCAGCGGCTAGTGCATTAGCTATGTCCATTTATATAAAGTCTGTGGTCAAAACCTTGGTTTTGTAGGTCATAGGTTTGTCTGTGCTGAAATATAATTTATTATTTATGGTATGTGTTGTGTTGAATTGTATTGTTTTGTTTTATTTATTTTTACAGAATGTACATGACAGCTCGGCTACTGAGAGACCAAAAAGGAAGAGAGGAGCGAATTCAAAAAGACATAAATGTTAGTAAAACTATTGTATATGGAAAGTACAATAAAATTCCCTCGTTGAGTACAAACTGTGGTCTGTTCCAGGTGGTGCTGAAGAGGAGGAGGAGGACACGGGCCCTGTGGAGGTGCTGGCCAGTCGAGTGTCTGGCAGAACGTTGAAGCCTTTGAAGCGATACTTTTGTGACTTCTGTAACATGGGCTTTCACTGGAAAGGAGATCTGAACAAGCACATGAAGGTGCACTTCAAAGCCTTTCCCTGTGAACAGTGTGAGCGCACTTTTACTGACGAGGCAGCTCTGGAGAAACATGCCCAGAGTCATGAGGAGAAGGAGCCACTGCCCTTTCCCTGCCCGCACTGTAAGAGGGCCTTCAGGAAGGAGCTATCCTTGCACAACCACATGGCCCGCCACCAGCAGAATCCCCCCAAAGCCTTCACCTGTGAGCAGTGTGGGCGCAGTTTTAGGCTGGAGCAGTCCCTGGAGAACCATCGAGTGCGTCACCAGAAAGAGGCCCTGACCTTTCAGTGTCAACTCTGCGATAAGACCTGCAAGAGTTCTGTGCAGCTACGCTGCCACATGGTGGTCCACTCAGAGGACCGGCCCTACAGCTGTGCAACCTGCGGCAAAGAGTTCAAGAGCAAAGACACCCTCCGCTTCCACCAGATGGTCCACACCAACACCAAGAAGTACAAGTGCTCCGAGTGTGAAGAGAGCTTCAAGTACGCCCACTCCCTGACAGTCCACCGCAGAAAGCACACAGGCATTAGCCCATTCGTCTGCTCTATCTGTAACCGCTCCTATCGCACTGGCACTGCCTTAAAGCGCCACAGTGTGGTGCACACCGGAGAAAAGCCTTTTACGTGCCACATCTGTGGAGCTCGCTTTAGCCTCAACAACAACCTGAAGAGACACATCCGTATTCACACAGGTGAAAAGCCCTTCAGCTGTCAGGACTGTGGAAAAAGTTTCTCTGACAACAACAAGCTCAAGTCCCACATGCTCATCCATGGTGCGAGCAAGCCCTTCATGTGCGACCTGTGTGGAAAGACCTTCCTGTTCAACTGCAGGCTGCGGGCGCACCAAAAGTTTGTACATGCTAACCGTGAGGAGTCGGATGGGCTGCAGGGTTCCGGGATGCGCCGGAGAAACAGAGCTGTGGACAAGCCTTTCAGCTGTAAAATCTGCCTGCGGGGCTTCTCGGCCGCCTGGTCCCTCAAACTGCACGAGAAGGGCCACAGTGAGAATAAGGAGTTCACCTGTGAAGTGTGTGACAAATCCTTCCACAATAAGTACTCATTCAGCTACCACCAGCGCAGCCACACAGGCGACAAGCCCTTTGTGTGTGACGTGTGTGGGAACAGGTTCTTCCAGGCCAGCAGCCTGAAGCAGCATGAGCGCATCCACACAGGAGAGAAGCCCTACAAGTGTGACCAGTGCGGCAAAGCCTTCCGCACCGACGGCAACTTCTACAGACACATGCGCATCCACAGCGGAGATAAGCCCTTCCAGTGCATGTACTGTGAGAAGAAGTTCCACCAGTCCAACCAGCTGAAGGCCCACATGCAGCTGCACACAGGGCAGAAGCTGTACTCCTGTCCCACCTGTGGACGAGGCTTCTCAGACTCCCGACAGCTCAAGAAGCACAGCTGCCATGGCTCATGATGAAGGCCCTCTTCTATCACACTTTATCATGAAAAACTGGCTCTGCCTTGTCAAAGGACAAGGCGGATGCTGCTTTTATGTGATCTCGGATCCAAGTTCTGGAAAATGGGACTCTGGTTGGAATTTTAAATGGGAAAATTATGTGGAAGAGTTGGAATAACTATCTCATCTCCTCTTGTCACCACAATAAGTGTTTCTACATATTTTTCCAATAAAATGACTGACTGATAACTAATGTTGCTTCTGGCTGTTTCACAGGTCTTTTCCAAGTTGATATTGTGATAGAGGTCTGATAAATGAAGTATCAGTGGTTCTGAGATCACATGAATGCAGCATAATTTCATATGGTGTAAACATGCACTGGAGTGGCTTCTGGAGATATGAAATACAACCCCCGGAAATGTCGGCTGTAACAAAAATGTATTTGTATTTTAGTTGAGCAATATAATGAGCATCAGCTTCTTTAGGGTTTAACTTTTCTCTGCACTGTCCCAGTGCAACTTTGATGAGGGCCACTGTGTTCAGTTCATAGACTGTGGTCTGTGGTTCACTTCTGTGCCTTATGTTTCTAATAAAGTCACATTGCTCTACTGTTCTGGTCTGCACCACTTTTGATATCAAGCAGGGTATGGATCCATAAACAGAAAAAGTTTAACCTGGATTATTCAAGATGCACTTAATGAGGAGGAAAACATTTTGTATTAAACATTAAGATCTTTTTTTCTGGTCAATTTCCAGCTCTAGGAAGCACCTGTTGTCAGTTTAGTGTTCACCCTTTATGTTACAGGAGATGTTTTCCGATGATTGATTTATTTATTTTGTCTCGTTATCATAGACCAGGCATGTCCAAACTATGGCCCGGGGGCCAAATGTGGCCCTCAGACCAATTGTTTTGGCCCTCCAGCTTCCAGGTGAATTGGCTCATACTACCACAAGTAGTACTTTTACTGCATGTTTTTTAAATTTTGTGTATCCTTTTGAGGGTCAATGCTCCATCCTCCCCTCACTCGTGAACAAGACCCCGAGATACTTGAACTCCTCCACTTGAGGCAGAGACTCCCCTGCCGCACACTTGGCCCGGTAGGACTCCTCCTTCAGCTTGACGGCATCCCTTACTTCCGGTGTCCACAACCGGGTTCGGGGATTGCTGCCGCGACAGGCACCACAGACCTTACGGCCACTGCTACGAGCGGCCGCATCGACAATGGAGGCCGAGAACGAAGCCCACTTGGACTCCATGTCCCCAGCCTCCCCCGGGATCCGGGAGAAGCTCTCCCAGAGGTGTGAGTTGAAGGCCGCACTGACAGAGGGTTCTGCCAGATGTTCCCAACAGACCCTCACAATACACTTGGGCCTGCCAGGTCTTTCCGGCTTCCTCCTCCGCCAGCGGACCCAACTCACCACCAGGTGGTGCTCTACAGCTCTGCCCCTCTCTTCACCCAAGTGTCCAAGACACACGGCCGGAGAGCAGATGACAGGACAACAAAGTCGATCATCGACCTCCGGCCTAGGGAGTCCTGGTGCCACGTGCACCGATGGACCCCCTTGTGCTCGAACATGGTGTTCGTTATGGACAAACTGACTAGTCCAAGTCCAATAACAGAACACCGTTCAGGTTCAGATCAGGGTTCCTCCTAATCACCCCTCTCCAAGTGTCCCTATCGTTGCCCACGTGGGCGTTGAAGTCCCCAGTAGAACAATGGAGTCCCCGGTCGGTGCACTGTCCAGTACCCCTCCCAGAGACTCCAAGAAGGCCGGGTACTCTGCACTGCTGTTCGGCCCCGTAGGCCGACACCACAGTGAGAGACCTGTCCCCGACCCGAAGGCGCAGGGACACGACCCTCTCGTTCACCGGGGTGAACTCCCAACACGCAGCGGCTGAGCTGTGGGGCATTGAGCCCACACCAGCTCGTCGCCGCTCCCCGCAGCCAACGGCAGAGAAATGGAGAGTCCAGCCCCTCTCAAGGAGTTGGGTTCCAGAGCCCAAGCTGTGCGTGGAGGTGAGGCCGACTATATCTAGCCGGTAACGCTCGACCTCCCGCACAAGCTCAGGCTCCTTCCCCCCAGTGAGGTGACATTCTATGTCCCCAGAGCCTAGTCTCCATATCTGGAGATCCGGTCGCCGAGCCCCCCGCCTTCGACTGCCGCCCAGATCTCTCTGCACCCGGCCCCTATGGCTCCTCCCGCAGATGGTGGGGGAGGGCGGTCCCACGTCGCTCCTTCGGGCTGTGCCCGGCCGGGCCCCGTGGGGAAAGGCTTAACCACCAGGCGCTCGCCATCGAGCACCCACCCCAGGCCTGGCTCCAGGGCCCCGGTGACGCCGATCCGGGCGACGTCTCCGGGCTCTGAATGTTCATCATCATAGGGGCTTCTGAACCGCTCTCCGTCTGACCCGTCCCCCCGGACCTGTTTGCCTTGGCATAAAGCCCCCGACAACACAGCTCCTGGAATCATTCGGGCACTCAAACCCCTCCTCCACGTTAAGGTGGCGGTTCGAGGAGGGGGGCCTGTCCCATTTCATTTTATTTCGTGCAGCCTACAAATGCAGCCTTACAACCGGCCTCGTTTCCATGGAGATCGGGCTACCTCCGAGTATCCTTCGTGGCCTCCAATATCCCAGCAGGCACCGCGCAGCGGGCGTCAGATTCGAAACCAGCAAAAACACGGAGCGAAATACACGGAGCAAAAACCGGGCATGTAAGTACACACTTTTAATTATTGGAAATCATCACTAACACAACTGTAAACTTAAAATACGGCCATAACTCCCACAAATGTCAAATAAGTTTGTTTTTAACTGCGTGAACTTTGGAGTTTTGAGCTAAAAGTTTTGCTAGTCCTACAGCTAAGCAATGAAAAGTCCACTCAGACTTTCATATTTGGACAGATTGCCATCAAACACTAATATTTTTTTTACTGTCAGGGGAAAGGACGATGGAGTTATTCAAGAGGAAGAAACCATGTTTTCACAGACCGGGGCAGCTCGGTGGTAAGGTAAAAACACGCATTCTTTCATGCATTAAACTTAAAACACACAGTGTAACTATATCAAAGTTTACATTTACTTGTAAATCACGTCATATAAGCCTCCAACAGATGCATTTCATTCTGGGAATATATTATCTACACACCTGTGTCTGTTAGGTCTATCACACTTAATATGACAATGAGAAAACTGTTTGAAATGTTTTATATTCATTTTCTTTTCTCATCTGCAGCCTCCTGGATGAGGACACAACACACTTTGGATGTGAATGTACTTGGTCTGTGGACCTCATTTTCCTGTAATAGTTGGTAGTTTTCTTAATGTGTCATTACAGGTTTTCACTCTGCAGGACAGGACTTTGAACCAACAGAACCAATCAGACGTAAGGCTCACTCTGCTCTTCCTCCTTCATAAGACAAGTGATACTTCAGAATGAGTGGCCCACTTACACTGGGTCATGTCTCCACTGTCCCTGTCCAGAGTCACTGAGGACTTCTGCAGAGTCACAACCTGCAGAAAACCTGCGGGGCCTCTGGTTGCATCAGGCCTCCTCCTCCTGCTGTCTGCTGCTCTCCTGAATGTGTCCTCATAGTGATGTCTCCATGCAGTTTAGGTTCATAATAAGTTTATCTGAACATTTTTCACTGTGACTCTGACATTTGATTCATGGAGAGATGTCCCAGTTATTTGATGTGTCTTTTGATACTAACTATAATTACATGTACTATTGTACTGTATTGTACTGTACAGTATATGTACTATAAGAATGTACTATTGTACTGCAGTTAAGCAGTATTCAGCTGATCATATGGCAAAGATAATTTGTTCATTTTGGATTGGCACCTGCTTCTGTAAAAAAAACAAAAAAAAAACAATGGGAGTACACTGACATACAGCTGTTTTTTTTATTATTAACCTATTAATGCAGTGTGTGTGTGTGTGAGATGGGTTTAATGTTTGACTGTTCATATTATGACAAAGTATTTCCAGTTTATTTGATTGTTTGATTTATTTAATTGTTTCTTTATAAAATAACATGCACTCCCTGTATACACGTAATCTATCAATTTAAAAAAAATACTTAATGCATATCTCAACACTGTTTTTGGAACTTTAAGGTAATTTAGCCTATTTTAGATGTATCAGAGAAACAGCAATATTTTAGTCATAAGATTTCGATTAGAATAACTTGTTCTCAAAATGTGACAATTTGATTACCCGTGCGTAATTTGCAGGTACGTGTTGTTGTTGTTAGCATTAGCATTAGCATTAGCATTAGCAGCGTGTCTCGGTTGCTGGGCGACAGGCGCGGCTCTGTGGGCTGGACCTGTCCCATTTCGACACGGCCATGCGGTCCGCGGAGGTGTGTTCGAAGGCTACAGCCTATGCGGCTTCCGGAGGCTGCAGCCTTCTGAATTGGGACACGGCTATAGACTGTCTGCTCTTGACGCCTTTGGGTCTAATGCAGGGAGGTGTCTGGTATGGCTCAGAGGCCCGCCCACGGAGCGCGCACACGTGTCTGACACCAGTCACACCATAGACCGTATATATTCTTTTATACAGTCTATGGGTCACACTCAGGCCTGTGGTCACACTCCTCACCGGACAGTGGTAGTTTTGAAGCCTTTGGACAAGGGGGAGATGGATGCTGCGGCTAACAGTGCAACCAGGGCCGTTATAGACACTGCCATAAACACGGCTCTTCAGCTGTTCAGTTCACCTGGAAAGGCTCTAACAAAGGTGAGTCCCACTGTTGATTTCACAGCCGTTAAAGTCCCCTCCGGTATCGGGAGTCAAAGACTGTTTTGGGAGAACACACAGCAGCGGCTAACAAAGATGGCGGATTAGCTGCAGGGTTTCTCCATCTTTATAAACTTTAGCTGAAAAATAGCGAGGTTTTCCTCTGAATCCTGGCTTCCCTGAGCAACACGACACAAGTGTGTAAATGATCCATCCATCTTTTTCAGCTTTATCCGGCTGGGTCGCGGGGGCAGCTTTCTGCCCAGTCCTCGTAGCACCAACCATCTTTGCAAAGTCTTCGGTTATTATATTTGTCCAGATATGGTGCCCTGTTAGAGATTCCTGGATTATTTTAACTAACTTCTTTATTTACGTTATTGAATGAATATTAGTTAATATAAACTCAAGGTGTTTGTCCAGTTTAGCAGTGAATTTGGACCCTGGTATGGGGCGGAATTGTGTTTAGTTCCTTAACTTTATCAGCGACAGTGCGTATATAAAAGACACTGACATGCGCACAGGAGCCATATGTTTGTGCAGGTTAGGGCAAAATTCCACCTGCGGTCCCTGGAGAAAGTGATGTCGTAAAAGGCGCACAGGCCAAGAAAATACTATGTATATTAATGCAGTTATAATCAATCAATAATAAAACTATAGCCCCGTTCAGTCTCAGTCACCACATCCATGCACTTTGTACATATTTACAGCTCATGCTGCTGCATTCATACAAGACAGATTCATGTGTACAGGATTGCTGGTTTAAAAGTCGTTGTTTGGTCAGGCGTGTGAACAGTTTATCATTTATACATGGCATGATTTCATGTGGGAGGCTGTCCCAGAGGCTTATGGCAGAGTTATAGCAGAATCATGACTGACCAAAAGAGGCTCTGCATCTTCGAACCCTGCGCTCTCCTCAGACTGCCGAGCGCACGGTTCGGCTTGTCCTCTCTGAAGCACACTATGCGCTGCAGTGAGAACTTTTTCAATGGGAGAACAGCTAAATTATGAATGTTTTAAAATAATGTTAACATTTGATTAAACTTGAAGCACATTCTAAGTCCACTGACAAAAGTATGGACATTAGATACTGTATTATTTGTAACTGAAGACTCTTTACACCCATGACTAGCCTAAATCTGGGAAATAATCAGTATACATATAATGAAAACATGTGTTTGGATTTGTAAATAAAACTATATTACACATCAGCATTTATCATTAAAATCAATTTATGATTTTAATACAGACCTATGGTTCAAGACTGGGCATGGTCACGCCCTAAATGTACTTAAACACTGTTGTTTTCTCAACAGCCAGTGTCACAGGAAGCAGTGGTGATTATGGTGGCTCAAGAGGCCACCAGAAAAATCCACAGCATTTTTGTGCAGCTGCTGAGGCGTGAGACCCAGGCCCTGCAGAACAGACTGAGCCTAGAGGAGAGCCAGAGAGGGAGCAGACTCAGCTCAGAGGGGAGCCAGAGAAACAAACTGAGGCTAGATGAGAGCCACAGGAGGAGCATGCCAGAGGAGGACCATGGCACCCTGCGGGAGAGGCCCTGTGTAAGGCGCACCGCCGAGCAAGCGTCAGAGAAACAAAGCCCACGAAATGCTGGTAATCATGAAGTTTTTCTATTCATTCAAACCTCAGATAAATTAAACTTATTGATGATGTGAATGGTGGTCTAGAGTAGACCATTGTGTGATGACTGGATTGAAAGAAAAAAAGGGGGAAAATTCTAGAGTCCAATAGCTGAAAAAAAAGTTTTTTAATTTTTCATGAAATTCTAAATCTCTCATTTCCCGCATAAGGCATTATCCAGGTCCACCAGACTAGGTACACCAGACCATACTGCCGTCTGGAACTAGAAGCTCACAGTGGAACCTGTTATAGTGTAAAGAACTGATCTCCACGCACATTTTTTCTCTACAGACTCCACTGTCCATGTTCTGAACAAGAAGTCTGCACAAACTGCAGGGGGCAGTGCTGAGCCTCAGTCTTCGCTGGTCTGTGAGCACTGCACAGGCGTATTCACTCAACACAGCCACTTAGAGCTCCACCTGCTGGAGCCATGTGACAACAAATCCAACCCCTTCAAGTGCAGCGTCTGTGACAAGACATTCAAAAATAAAGTGTATCTAAAGACCCACCAACAGCTACACAGTGACTCCAGACCTTTTGCCTGCTCCACCTGTGGAAAAGCCTTCAAGACCAAGTCGTATCTGAGTGCCCATGTGGCTGTGCACTCTGGACACAAGCCCCACACATGCTCTGAGTGTGGGAAGAGCTTCAGGAGCGCCTTTGCCCTCAAGACCCATGAGAGCAGTCATTCCAGGGAGCAGCCCTTCACATGTTCCCAGTGTGGCAAGAGCTTCAAGCTGAAGCGCTCTCTCCAACTGCACCAGTCTGTGCACAATGGCCGGAGCTTCAGCTGTGAGCTGTGTGGAGCCCACTTCACCTTTCAGCAGAACCTCAAGCGCCACAAGCGCATCCACAGCGGCGAGCGGCCCTTCAAGTGCCCCATCTGCAGCAAGAGCTTTGTCCAGAACAAGCTCAAGGCCCACATGCTCATCCATGGGGCTCCCAAGACCTTTATGTGTGACCTGTGCGGGCGCACCTTTCTCTACAACTTCCAGCTCCAGAGACACCAGAAGCAGGTCCATGAGAAGGAGCACCAGGGGGGGGTGAGAGGCAAGGGGCAGGTTGGAAGTCAGAGCAGAGCGGGGCAGCGGCGGGTCATCCTGCGCCTGGACAAGACCATCCTGGACGTGACTCCCTTCAGCTGTGACACCTGTCACCGGAGCTTTGAGGACGCCAGCGCCCTGCACAAGCACCAGCTCATCCACTCTGACATGAAGCAGTACAAGTGCCACCAGTGCCCAAAGACCTTCTTCTACAAAGCCACATACAACTACCACCTGCGGCTGCACTCAGGCGAGCGGCCCTTTCAGTGCGACATGTGTGAGAAGGCCTTCATCAACCAGCAGGCTCTGAAGAGCCACCGCCTGCAGCACACTGGAGAAAAGCCTCACCAGTGCCAGCACTGTGGGAAGGCCTTCAGAGTCCAGGCCAACTACCGCAAGCACCTGCTCATCCACTCAGGACACAAGCCGTATGAGTGTGAGGTGTGCGGGGCACACTTCAGACAGCTCACACATGTACAGTTCCACATGCAGGTGCACACAGGCCAGAGACCCTACTCCTGCTCCAGCTGTGGCATGGGATTCTCCGACTCACGGCTGCTTAAGAAGCACAGCTGTGGGATGCAGCAGCCCGGACTGTGGGCCCACCTTCCTCACTGAGCTCCTCTTACATGGAATATACATCTAATCAGCTGCTCATTTAGCAGCAAAACTATCTCCAACAACAAAAGGGCTGGGTTATAGTTCACACTGTCAACATAATTTATTTGAGCATAAAATTGTTTTTAGACAAGAGAGCATGGTTTTCTCTTATCTATGAGTGTCCTGTTGTTTTGAGCCTATAGGGGGCAGTATAGTGAAATATTTCCTGAATCATATTGAATGCTGATAAAACTGTAGACAAAACTCCTTGAATTCCTCTCCTTGATTCTCCGTTCAGCTGTCAATCAAATGTGTCATATTAAGTGGTGCCCCAAAGAAAACCACAGAAGGAAGGAGTAAACCTGAGGGAGGCTTCAGGAGGCAGACATCAGATAAAAGAATCAAACTTAATTGGTCTTAGTGAAGAGTTGATTCTCTTCACTGGTGGTGAATGGTTAAATGCTCTGAGGAAGTTCCTTTTTTTATTACTGGACTGTAAACATACACTATAGACACAAAGGCAGATGCAGTATGATGTACTGATGAGTTTGCTGCATCAATGAAGAGTCCAGTTCAGTTATGGCAGTGGAGGATATACATACATACACTTTTGTTTAACTTAAAGCCAAAACAGTTACAATATTGACATGCATGTAAACTTAAATTGAGGCAGATACATCCATGGAAATCAATACAAATTGAGGAAATGGTTAAAAATAAGATCTTAATTCTTCTACAATATTAAGTGTTTTGACAGATTTATTGTTAGATGGACTGTTTAAGGTTTGGAGTGTAGGCTGGTTTAATGTCTAGAATATTGATTTTGAATGAGGGTCTGGATTTGAATTTATGATTATGAAATTTCCCAAACAGAATGCAGAGGTTTATTAGAAATTCAATTTTATCTTGTTTATGGTGGAAGTATGTTATTATGTTTGAGCAGTGTAAATGACTTATGTTGGGAAAAAAAAAAAAACACAGGAAAAATTGTTAAAAGTTCATTAAAAGCACCAGTCCAGGGAAAAGTACAGTGCAGACAGGTCACTTGTAATGCAGAACACAAAGGCCGGCACGAGAGAGTGTCCAGGCCTCAGGTGTGGAAGTACAGATCCATGGCTGGATCTTAGGCTATGTTGGTGAAATAATGCTTTCAGGGCAGTTATCGTCTGTTAGACCGATGACTTTATAGTCGACCTCTTGGCGTAGCTCTCAGAGGTCAGCAAAAAGAGAAGGAAGGACAAGGGTCTCAATTCTCTTTCCTTGCCTCTTTCTTTTTGATTCCTCTCCTCATTTCTGTTTGATGATTTTATCTGCTGTCTGCCCCCCGAAGCCTCCCTCATTCCAGGGTTTTCTCTGGGACATCACTTAATATGACACATTTGATTGACAGCTGAAAAATGGAGAGGAATCAAGGGGAAGGAAGCAAGGAAAGAGAATTGAGACGTGGCCTGGGAAGGAGGTATTTTTGCCCATTTTTGGGTGGAGCCTGGGCTTACTCCTCCAAATGGATTCGTGCTGTGTGGGTTTAGGCCTGTTCTTCCTTCTTTAGATTAGCCTTAGTTTCCAAATTGGCCTAACTGCTGACACGTGGTGATTTGTTGTGATGATTTTAGAGACGAAATAGAAATGGCTGAAGGAAAGGCCATGGAGTACGAAGCTTTCAGAAATATTTGTGTGCATAGAACAGAAATCTGAACATATTTGCCTGTAGTTGAGCATAAAATAAATATTCGTAAACTCTAGAATGAGTCAGTTTATTCCTGTTTAGTCCTCCTGGTTCAGTCCGTATGTGGCGCAAAAGCCTGGTGTTCTGTCGAAATGAGCTCCCGCAGCCGAAATCAACAGTGACATCTATCGATTCACGCTGCCCCGTCGAAATAAGATATTTTACAATTTTCCATTTACAGTTGTATAGATCCAATAAAGTGAACCTCCCCCGTTTTACTACATATTTCTTTGGATTGGAGACAGCGGGTTTGATGCTGTTTGCACACGGTGATCACACTTTATACCACAGTTATGTCAAATTTACACTCATTAATATGCGTAGTTCATTTCGACAGTTGTATTACGCTAGCAAATAGGGCTCCCACTAAAGGTAGCACATATCAACAGGCCAATTCAATCATCTAACTAGGTATTCTGCCGCGAAACTAACATGCACATGTCGATGTTTACAGGCTGAACAGGTCAAACATACAATAAAACCTATACACTTTTAAATTGTTACTTGTTCCTCCACTTTTGCCTCGGGAGCTCAGATCAGCGTTTGGGGGTCGTACGCATGCGCAGTAGCGCTAAGGAGCTCAAATCGACAGGACATCGGGTCGATGTTTCTTCTGCTCGATAAATAGTGTGAAGTGATTATGATTATGTATTTTTGACGGTAGAGTCGCGTCTGTGAATTCGTATTCGTATTGAAGAAATCGTAATTATACATTTTCATTTCGTGATTGTAATTCTTGATGTTGTAACTTTTCAGTTCGTATTCTCATGCGTAAAATACACACAGTACGTTTTATGTACGACTGGACTCATTCGAGAGTTTACGGATATTTATTTTATGCTCAACTACAGCCAAATACGCACGGATTTCTACCGTGTGTACGCGAATATTTCTGAACGCTTTTTCGTAGGCAGTGTGCTTAGGTTGTCAGAACACATCTCCTACGATAGGGGCGGTAATGAGCAGTTATCGGTCGCCGCCCGCCCGAAACACAGAGGGAAGAGTCCGGTGAAGCAGAAGAAGAGCAAGGAGCGAAACAAACCGAAACGAAACTAGGACACCAACGGATCCCCCGTGTCTAAAGCATTAACGTCTCCAACGCACCACCGCCAGCGCACAGCCGTGCCTGCAGTGTCCGAGAGGCGGATGCGCTCCGGTGAGCGACCGGAGCGGGCTGTACCATGGCGGAGGTAGAGGCACAAGTTGCGGCTATTCTGGAGATGATGGTGAGCGCCGCGGTCTCAGAAGTGACCAAAGTAGTGGATGGAAGCGCGCTTGTGCCGGATGACTGTGTGAGCACCGCCGCACCCGTGGACCAGAAGGTGAGGGTTCTACACCGACCGTCAGCACGCGTCTCTTTCTTTTGGGAAGTCTCATGTTTGCTTTTGTCCGCGGTCCAGGTGTTCCACCTCAGCCTCTGCTTGGCCGCTCTGGCGCAGGATGCAGTGGAAAAGCTCTGCCTCTTGTTCCACGAATGCTCCTCTGTGCTACAGTCCAAGGTAGGCCTGACATCTTGCAGAGCTGGGGGTCCGCTCATGGATGGGTCCGCTCTATGTTCCCTGGTACCCCTTTGTGGGTGGGAGAAGCTCGGAGTAGAGTCAGAGCTCCTCCATGTTAAGAGGAGCAGCTAAGGTGGCTCGGGCATCTGTTCCGGATGCCTCCTGCACGTCTCCCTGGGGAGGTGTTCCGGGAATGTCCCCATATTTTTTTTAAATTCAGGATTATGTGATATGTCAAACATTCTTTGCTTTGGGGCACCTCTTAATCTGCAGAATTTGACATCTGAAAAATTGCAGATCGAGGAGGGAGAGGAGAGGTGAGGAAAGAGAGTAGAGACACAGTTGGCTTGGAATGGATCACCCTGAAAGAGCTGGAGGAAGTGTGTGGGGTGAAGGAAAGCTGGTAGGTCCCTGCTTACACTGCTGTCCCACACTCCAGCCCTGTTATATAAGTGGAAGAAGATTGATATTTAATTTTTCAATTTAGAGAAAGTAGATGATACTTTGTTATACGATATATATAATCTAAATATACCATTATGTTGAATCCCTTTTCAGTCAATAGCATGCCTGATCTCTCTATTTTTAATACCTTATTCTCATAGAATTGTCAGTTAGCCTAATGTAAAACTAACAGAGATTTCAAGATCCTAAATGCTAAACATGGCGTTCGTTCATTCATAATCATAACATGGTGTGATAGTTGTGTAGCAGTACTGAACCAGGAGCTTATCAGGTTTTTTCACAGCTCATTTGTTTACTGTTTCCCTGCATGTCTGTGGACTCTTGGTACATCTGCCTGTAGCGTGGTGCATTTGCCCCACTACTGGGTCCAACAGCAAACGCACAGTAGTGGGGCGACAGTAGCTCAGTTGGTACAGCGTTTGTCCACTGAGCCGGAGGTTGGTGGCTCAAATCCCGCTCTCGACACATCTCGACATTGGTGGTCAGATCCATTGACCCACAGGTGTGATTCCAGCTCCCACAGATGAATGCTGTCGTAGTGTCCTTGGGCGAGACACTTAACCCACCTCACCCCCAGTGTCTGTGTCCACTGGTGTGTGAATGTGTGAGTGAATGTGTGAGTGGTTGCTTGTTGTAAAGCGCTTTGAGGGCCTTGAAGGTAGAAAAGCATTATATAAAAATGTGACCATTCACCAAGACTGAGGTGAGCGTGTGTCTGCTGTGGTGCAGGTGACTGAGGTGGAGGAGCTGAGGCTGAGGCTGGAGGCAGCAGAGAGACATGTCACAGCCCGGGGAGCCCCACGGCGTAGAGGTACGAGCCACCACACTACTGTAGCAGATGTGTAATGCGTAGAGTTCATTTCATCACGGTGCAACTATGAACCTGGTCAAATAACACACTAATTATGATTGAGTGTTGATGACAGAGGCAGAACTATGAGCAGCACAAATGACAAAATGCATTTTTTTTTGCTTTTTATTGCCTCATTTTTGCCCATGGAACTATGTTTTTCGCTCCACAAGATTTATTTCTTCAAAGCCTGGACTTAGAAACATGTAAGGAGAGAAAGGTTCAGTTCAATGGAGTCTGATCCCAAGTCTGTACCAGTGAGAAATGTGTGTGTGCAGTGTCCCTGTGGTCTAACTCTTCACTGTTTTTTTACCGCTGTTAACTTTTTTTTCTGGTGCACATATTTAGCAGACTTGTAGGCTTCTATATGTTATTAAATGGTTATAGTTCTCACATTTTTGATGCAATGTTTTGAGCTCTTGAAATGTCATTGCTCACATTGACACTCGTACATCTTTGCCACTCACTAATAAAGTTCCAATGCTTGTGATGTCATCTGCATACGCTCTATTACAATAAATTCAATTCAATTCAGTTCAGTTTTATTTATATAGCCCAGAATCACAACAAGGGTTGTCCCAATGGGCTTCACAGTGGTGCCATAAATGGGCACGTTCTACTCAATATTTGTAGAGTTTACATCTAATCCAGTGTGTGTCCTGTCCTCCACAGTGGTGATGATCTGTGACACAGCCTTAAAGCGCATGCCTTTTTTCAAGAGGTGGAAGTCCAAGAAGGTAAGCCTTAGATCAGCACATGGACAGTTATCGCTGCCTCAACTCTTATCATCCCGGGGACGACGGGACAATGTTAGTCTCGAGCTGTGCCAACTTGGGATGTCATGGAGCTGTAGTTTTTAAGTTAACAGCTACACGTTTTCTTTTTGTTCATATGGGAAATTCCAGACCTGAAATGATCCAAATGATTCTAGTGAAGATGTATGGAGTTTAATAACACAGTGGAGCACTTTAGGGCGGCAGTAGCTCAGTTGGTAAGAGCGATCAGATCCACGGACCCACAGGTCGCTGGTGTGATCCCAGCTCCCACAGATGAATGCTGTTGTTGTGTCCTTGGGCAAGACACTTAACCCACCTCACCTCAGTGTCTGTGTACACTCACCCATTCACACACACATTCATACACATGAATGTGTGTGTGAACGGGTGAGTGGTTCCTTGTTGTAAAGCGCTTTAATTGCCTTGAAGGTAGAAAAGCGCTATAAAAATGTGACCATTTACTTTCTGTATGACCACATGACATCACAAGGTGGAACAGAATGTTTTCTGTTTGAACTTCTTAGGTTGTAGCCAGGTGCATTTACCTTGTGGACATGTTTCGGCTGCTGCTGCGAGCCGTCTTCAGAACCGTCACCGCTGTTGCATTTTTGTTCCGGTGGTATTTTGTCTTTGGGGTGTACTAACTGTTGGTGGAGTTTTGTGTGTGGTGCGGTCAGTCTGAGCAGCCTACCAGGTCCCATCAGGCTGACCCCGCCTACCGGAAGTAACAACAGCTGATATACGACACCAGCACCGGTGACAGTTCTGAAGACGGCTCGCAGCAGCAGCCGAAACATGTCGACAAGGTACAAATACACCTGGCTACATTGTCTTAAAAAAGAACCTAAGAAGTTAAAGCACTAAGGCGACAAAATTAATATTTTTGGCATTTTCTGTTTGAGCGAAGAACATCGCCTGTATAGGGTTTGTGTGTTCAACATGTGTGAATGAAACGAAACACAACTCCAGGCCTGGTTGTGATGAGGAAACAACATTAGAACTGAGATCAGAAAATAAGTAATATGGGCCCTTTAAAGTGCATGTGACAGATTAAACCACTAGTTTCACACAGTAATGATTACATATAATATTATACAAAAAACTCACCTAGTTGCTTATTTTTGGACTTTCTGGGACACAGGCAGCAGGTATGAGATTCTAACCGTTACCTTGCAGCCATAATGTTAACAAATAATTATGATTACACCAATAAAAATAAATGATGACACCTTTATTTTGTTAAAGCCATAATATGTAGATTTTTGGCAAAAATAGACTCAAGTAAAGGCTTTTTTTTAATTGCATATGTTTTTATTTATTTATGTTTTATTTTATTTATGATTCATGATTTTATTGTCATAGTCATAGAAAACAACAAAATTACATTCAGGTCAGTTTATTAGCCATTTACCAAATAAAAAAAACAATTGGAAAAGGGTGCAAAAAGCCCAGGGTGAACTGCATTAACACATTCATTCAAACAGACAAGTTAAAACGTATTAAAGACACAAACCACAGACTGTGAACATGAGGCAAAGACACCATTAAAACATAATTTAGTCAAAGATATACAAGATAATGTAGTCTTAAAGTGCATTGTTTAAAGTGGTCACTGCCTGTGGGAAGATACTTCTGCTGTGGCAGGATGTAGGGCATTTAATGGTGTGGTAGTGATTCCCTGAGGGAAAAGGATGATCAGACAGGTCATTAATAATGCCCAAGAAAGAAGTCTGTGTTTGTAAATGTCCTTCAGGACTGTCAGCTCCACATCTACTGTCCTGCAGGCTGAGGGGACCACTCTCTTTTCTTTAGCTGTGGCATTTCAACACTCAGGCCTCACAGCAAGAACGTTGCGAGTTCGATCCCCGGGTCACCCGGGCCTTTTTGTGTGGAGTTTGCATGTTCTCCCCGTGTCTGGGTTTCCTCCGGGCGCTCTGGTTTCCCTCATCAACCCAAAATATGCCCGCACCCCTATAAACTAACATCAAGGACCATAATGTCCACCCTCCTGTGGGCTCACCACCTGCAGAGGGGTTCATAGGGGGGGTCAGGTGCTATGAGGATTGGGCAGTAAACTGCCCCCGCGACCCGGCTGGATTAAGCGGGAGAAGATGGATGGATGGAGTTATTTTTTTCCTAAATCAATGACCAGCTGATCTCTGACCTCAGGGCGAGAGTAATGGCGTCCTCTACGCTTCTGCTCTGCCTGCATGTGAACTGGGGCAGCTCCACAGTCTCAGGGATTTGATTGTTCTAACTCTTTGTAGATTGTTCAGATGTAGCTTTAATAGCACTTTTTCAGACGGTATCTCATATCAGTGCACCACTTTCTCTCTTACAGATTTGTGATTTATAAAATGTTTTATAGTTCAGTTCAAACGCTTTGATGTTAACACAAAGTTCTCCTCTTCACAATGTACTTATAGGTTATTCTGAACTGGACAACAAAACTGAGTTATTCTGTGTCTATTGCAGGAGAGGGTCCAGAGGGTCACAGCTGAGGATGAGGACGTGGAGGCTGCTGCTTCAGATGTGCCCTCAGAGAGTGAGGAGGGCCCCCTCCAGGAGGGTCCCTCACGGGAGGGCCCTAGTGAGGGCCCTACCAATGAGGAGGAGCCTACAGAGGAGGGGCCGACTGAGAAGGAGGGCCCTATTGCAGAGGACAATTACAACCATGGCAACCATGAGCAGGTCTGCACAGCACATAACCATTGTGACAGACTGTAGTATTGATGTTTGTTGCTTTTAAAAAGAGTAAATACACTTTTTTGGTCCCAGCCACAGGAATGACTGTGAACTACTTTCTGTTTCAGGGTGAAGATGCTCTGGGGCTGTTTAATGCTGACACAGACTACATAACCAGACTGGTGAAGATTGCAGTGAGGGGGAGTCCTATCCAGGCATCCAGGAGATGTAGGGCTCCAAGGCCCAGTGGCCCTGGCCCCTCTGAGGCCCTCAGCTGCTCTGTGTGTGGGAAGGTCTTCACCAGACAGAAGGCTTTAGATGTGCACATGTTGCAACACACTGGTGAGAAGTCTAGACTTTCTGTTTACAGGCCTGTAAAAGCCTTTCTTATAGGAAAAAGTGTTGTCTTCAGTCTCTGCACTGGTATCAGTTGATATTGGGTAATGGCAGATACTTAAAGCCATAGTATCAAAATTTGGTATCGGAATTTAAAAAAGCTGAATTGGTGCATCCCTAAGCCTTACATTGTCACTACATTGGCTGACCCCAATTTGACCTATAAAAGAATCATTAATATCTCAGAAACTAAAGCAGCACAAACTAAACTTTTTGTAGCACAAAACAGAGCAAATGATTGACATAGTTTTTGTATATGTTTGCGTTTAATTGGGGCCAGTTTCCCTCCGCACTCTGTGGTGTCAGAGGAGCCTTAGAGTCTCTGGTCCATTTCTGCAGAGGATCAGGAGAACCACCTCCACAAAAGGCCCACTTCAAAATAAACATGGTCCCATTGACACTACAGTCAAAAGTGTGGACACACTTTATTTGACTATGACTGGACTCTATGACTTTGGTAGAAACAAAATTTAAAATAACTCCAGGCTGCTTTAAGATGTTAGATTCACTTTTTGCTTTTACCACTGCTTTTGACCCTGACAAGTGGAGTGCAAACCCTTTTATTTTACATCATGAAGGTCATTTAAAGAAAGCCAAGGGTTTGCACTGCAAATGGTGGATACTTTGAGGATTTAAATATAAAATATAAAAAAATCTTTCACTTTCTTTTCTTTACTACATAATTGCTTTATGTCTTCTATATGTATAGAAAATGTAGAAAATGGTAAACAAAAAAAGAAAACAATGAATGAGAAGCTATTTCCAAACTTTTGAATGCTAGTGTATGTTCTACAGTTTAAATGCCCATGTGTGCCCATGTGTGCCCATGTGTGCCCATGTGTGCCCATATGTGCCCATGTGTGCCCATATGTGCCCATGTGTGCCTGTCCATGTGTGCCCATCCATGTGTGCCCATGTGTGCCTGTCCATGTGTGCCCATGTGTGCCCATATGTGTTGTCAGGGGAGCGGCTGCACCTCTGTGACGTCTGTGGGAAGAGCTTCACCCAGAAGCAGAGCCTGACGACGCACCAGAGGATCCACAGCACCCTGAGGCCCTTTAGCTGCCCCACCTGCGCCAAAACCTTCCACCGCAAATACCAAATGAGGCGTCACATGGTCCTGCACACAGGCCAGCGCAACTACAAGTGCCAGTACTGTGACAAGGCTTTCACCAATAACAACAACCGCAACCGCCACGAGCTGATTCACACCGGAGAGAAGCCCTACAAGTGCGACGTGTGCGGCCGCTGCTTCAACCAGGTACCACAGGCCCGAGGCTGTGTGTACGCGGTAACACATTTGTGTACATTTTATTCAGCCATTTTAGATTTAGAGACGTTATTATTATTCACTCTATTGATAGGTTTAAGATGGCATCACAACATTCTACAGGAAGTTTTAGCCCTTGTTAATGTTGTGGTTGCTAGGTGGTTGCTGTTGATTATTTTCACACTGACAGCCATGAGGGGGCGCTCTAGGCTTGTGTGCCAGTATCTGCTCTGTCTCATGCTCTTACTCCTAAGTAGTACCACTGTCACTTCTCACTGTACTGCACATGTCTCCTGCAGAAAGAGCTGCTGTCGTAAATCTGCAGCTGAAAACGGTAATCGAGCAGCAGAAAGAAAGTTTGGAGTGAGCGAGAAACTTGTGTTTGACTGAAGAAAACTGAGGGATAGTCGAACTGCAGTGAAGAAAACGAAAGCTAATCGCGGGCTATAAACTGGATTTAGCTGGAGTTGTTGGAGTTGCTCAGAAGTGACACTGAGGATGAAGAATGCTGCTTGTTCTCTGTTCTATTCCTATACTATAACTTGCTTTTCAAGATGAATTGTCTGTTCCTGGTCTCTGATTTTATCAAACAAATTTCCCTTAAGAAATGCAACTTATAGTCCAAGTGCGACTTATGTTTTTCATTGTGCATTGTGCATTTTTTCGCTGGTGCGACTTATACTCCAGAAAATATGGTACATATCTGCTGCCCATGTCCAACTAGGAAGTAAAATTAATAACTTAACTTATATTACAAATCTAGAAAAAACTAGGCAAGATTTGTACTGTGTTGACTGTGTTGTAGAGCACATGATAGGTTAGACTCATCTTTTTTGTTCGTAGTCAGTTGTTATAAAGAAATGTTGTAAATGTTGTAAGTAAAGAAATACTTGTGACTCTCCTCTAACAGTCCAGTTCTCTGAAGGACCACCAGCATCGCCACTCTGGAGGCAAACACTTCAAGTGCTATTGCGGCAAAGCCTACTCCCAGAAGAGCTCCCTCCGCATGCACACCAAGACCCACATGAAGATCTCTCAGACCTGGGATGGCACCATCTCCTGCGTGGCCTGTGGTATTACAACAGAGAGCAGGGAGAGTCTGCAGGACCACCTGGGCACACACCGCTTCCCCTGCTCCTGTGTGCTCTGTCAGCAGCCTCTAGACTCCCTGTGTGAGCTGCACATGCACCAGCACAGACACAGACGGCTACAGCCCAACCACTGCCACATCTGCAACAAGACCTTCCAGTCGTACACCTACCTGCAGGTGCACATCCGGGGTCACCGGGGGGAGAAGCCCTTCGCCTGCCTCACCTGTGGACGCAGGTTCTTACAGAAGGCTGCCCTCCAGACCCACCAGGTACTACCCTCTTTTTGTCTGAGGTCTTTAAGAGCACTTCACATAGGGCTGTGCCAAAAAGCGAAATATCAATGTATCAGGATTTAAACTTAGGTTGATCTTGATGATAAGTCAGGCACATTTTAATCGACAGGTGAACACTGACAGCCATCGCGTGAGCGCAGGTGCTGCAGGAGTCACCACTGTGGTGTTTAGGATCAAGCTGAGTCCTCACATTTCATACAGTACGTTTTGACGAGGGATGGGCACGATTAGTCGATTAATCAATAATTGATCATTAAGAATTTCATCGATCACGTTCATTTTAATCGACAAACCGAATGTAGGTCGAGTCGAGGCTGCGTCACACAGCACAAACACTGGAGTTGTGGCCCCACAGAGTGCGTTTACCTGCACATCAGTGTCCCAGGTATGATCTTTTTTTTGTTTTTTTGAGTGTCCCGGTTTCGCATGTTTACGCAGCATCTCCAACGCGACATAAGCACAGAACAGACTCACCAGCCTCATCACATCCTCTGTCACAGAAAGAACACTCATATTCCCGTTGTGTTCTTTTTTTTGTTCGTGTTCTGAAGCCGACCACATCAGCACGAGGAAAGAGCTGCTTTTTTTGCTTAAGCAAATGAGCCGTGTCGTTTTAAGTTTCATTTCTGTAAGACGTAAACAAATGTGCACAAAGCTGCATTAAACACATTCTGATCTCACACTGATGAGGCTCTGGAGTGATGATGGTTTATATGGTGTAAAGTTGAGTTTATTTATGCAGATTAGTAATAGTAATAATAATGATGATCATTTTAATATAAAATGTTAATGATTAATCAAAATCGATTGTTAATTTTCCCAACGATCGATTAAGACAATTTAATCGAATGCCCGTCCCTAGTTTTGACTTAAATCTGCACAGTTTGACTTAAAGTCCAGTGTCTCCTGTGTTTCCCTCTAAACGTATGTGTGGTTTGGTCCCATCGAGGCCTGTAACGATAATAAATCAGTTAATCACATGATAACTTTTAACAAGCTCAATAACTTTTCTGGCCACGATCATTTCTATTTTGCTTGTTTGTTTTCCTCGTCTCTCTTGCTCTCTACCAGACACTGAATGTCAGAAGACTTCTCTTGCAGTGGACTCTCGTCTCCTAAATGTAATGACGCTTGAACGATCGTGTCAGTTTGGCTCCTGGCCAGCAGACCGTACAGATGGATTATCAGTTTATCAGCACAGCGGATGCAGCCTGAGTGCAGAAAGCGCCACTGTCTGTGCAGTGAACAGGAAGTTGCAGCACCAGCGAACGCTGTTGCAGCACTAAAACAGTTTATCAGTGTGATGAAGTTACACTGCGAAATGAACATTAGTGAGTGGGACACATCTTAATGACCCACAGGCGATAAATCAGGTGAGAAACAAACTTCAGCAGCCGATCATCCACTCATACCTGATCGGTACGCCTATCCCCCGATCGGTACGCCTATCCCCGATCGGTACGCCTATCCCCGAGCGGTACGCCTATCCCCGATCGGTACGCCTATCCCCCGATCGGTACGCCTATCCCCCGATCGGTACGCCTATCCCGATCGGTACGCCTATCCCGATCGGTGCGCCTATCCCCGATCGGTACGCCTATCCCCCGATCGGTACGCCTATCCCCCGATCGGTACGCCTATCCCCGATCGGTACGCCTATCCCCGATCGGTACGCCTATCCCCGATCGGTACGCCTATCCCCGATCGGTACGCCTATCCCCGATCGGTACGCCTATCCCCGATCGGTACGCCTATCCCCGATCGGTACGCCTATCCCCGAGCGGTACGCCTATCCCCCGATCGGTACGCCTATCCCCGATCGGGACGCCTATCCCCGATCGGGACGCCTATCCCCGATCGGCACGCCTATCCCCGATCGGTACGCCTATCCCCGATCGGTACGCCTATCCCCGATCGGTACGCCTATCCCCGATCGGTACGCCTATCCCCGGTTGTTTTGGTTGTACTTGGTTCAACAATGGTTTATTCAAGTGCATTTTTTGTCTTTGCCGTCAGCCAGACCAGGCCATTCTTCTCTTAACAAGTCTATTTTATTTAGGCTTTTTGTTTTTGGTGGTCTTGCCGTTCCTGTGTTAGAGGCTCTTTAAAAAGTAAAGTTTATTGGTCTTTGAAAGAGTGTATTTGCATTTTCATTCCATTGTCATTATATTAGTTGAAAATCGTCTCTCAGTGTCAATATTATCTTTTGTTCCATAATCTTGGTCAGTTAATCGTCTGTTCTCGTTACAGGCCGAGCTGCAGCTCCTCATCTTTTCTCCTCTTTCTCTCTCGTGCTTTTTATCATTATAATCCAGGTTCATTTAGCACATGGACATTGCACGTGTTTCTCTTGATAGCGGTAGCACACATGTTTCTGTTGCTAACGGTAACATGTGTGTGCTTTTAGGTTTAATATATTGTACAAACTCATTTCAAACTTTACACGTGGACTTCTTTACAAATATTGGTCCTATCAACACAAAAGATTCTTTTCCCCCCCATATCACCCAGCCCTACTTCACATATCCTCTGCCACAGACTGTGGGCTGTGCTCAAATATCGCAGTCTCTATAACATCCATCCATTCTTCTGCTTATTCAGGGTTGGGCCATGGGGACAGCAGTTTAAGCAGGAGCACCCAGACTGACTGAAATGGCTTTTTTAAAGAATTCAAAGAGACTTTAACCCCAGTATTAACGTTATTGTTATAAATCAGTGCATAAATGTATGTAATATTTTGACCCATAAGCATCCTAACAACCATCTCCAAGGTCTTCAAGAAAGTGGCAACAGAACAACTTGTGGAGCATCTGGACACCATCAAAGCATTAAATCCTTTACAGTTTGGGTTCAGGATAAGATATCAAATCTAGCCTGGATGGTGGTGGAGTGGTGGAGGCCGTCTTTCTTGGCCTTCGATACAGTTTATCATGACTTACTTGTCAGCAAATTTCCATCTCCTAATGAACACAACAAATTTGATAAAATCCTCAGTGGGAGGCAGCGATGTGCAGCAGAAAACAATGTTACATCTTCACCTTGCAACCATCACAAACCTCAAAACTATCCTGAAATTCTGATAGAAGGGCAGAGGATTAATAACGTTGGTCAGGAGAAATATCTAGGAATTATTATTATTTTAAAAAGCACATTAAACAAACACTATAATCATTTAACATTGCCAGTTACAACAGAAACTCCGTAACTACTGAAGCCTTGGATGGATCTAAATGTGAAACACAATATTTTATGTTTTGAAAACCTGATGTATGCAGATGTTTGTCTGTTTTATAAGAGCATCCATAATTCTGCTGCTCCTCCGCTAAAACGGTTTGTGTCCCTGAGCTCTGAAACCACCTCCTGAGCCACTTGAAAACGTTGGCATTTTAATCACATAAAAAAGTGAATTTGGCATTTTGTCCCACTTTAAGTTTAGAATCAGTCTCCAGCAAATGAATGTATGTCAGTGTTCTGTCACTGCAAAGCATCTAACCTAATGTGTGTGTGTGTGTGTGTGCAGGTTGTTCACACTGGAGAAAAGCCCTTTTCCTGTCAGACGTGTGGTCACAAGTTCTCATATAAGGTTTCCCTGAAAGCCCATCAGGTATTGGTTTGTTTGGTTCATTTATATTTGATGAGGACAGTTCATGTTTTTATGATCTCAAAATGTGTCAAACGCCAAAAAAAGCAGTGAGGTACAGTAGACAGAAACACGCACAGAGATTTAAAAGTCCTGTATGACACAAAAGTGACTCTTGTGACCTTGAGTAATGTCAGAACGTTCTCTCCTCAAAAACAGAGCTGGAGTTGTGTTCTGTGTCATTCACACATGTTTGAGTTGAGTTTGTTATTCGTCTGTCTGCATCTCCAAAGCTCAAAATGCTCTGTTCCACCTTGAAGGGTAAATGTGATGTTATGAAGCGGTAGTTTTCAGGTTACCAGCTCCTTTTGCCTTCATCTTTTTTGTGAAATGGTAATGGTCCTCACACGGCCTTTACTCTGCCTCCTGCCCCAAGACCCTATGTGGTCTTTACCATCATAGTGTTCTCCTCTCAGCACACGCCGTGTTTGTGACTTTGAATAGTCCAGATTCGGATTATTTGACTAAAACATGCGTTGACAGTTTAGTTGTTTTGTTAAGATTGAATATAATGGGTTGTTTGAGCTCTAGGATGATGTACACTGGTCTAACCTGCTCTGTGTGACTGTGCAGGCACTGCACACTGGAGAGCTGCCCTTCCCCTGTAAGAGCTGTGATCGGAGGTTTGCACATCCGTACTCTCTCAGGAAACATCAGGTATGCAGCCTTACTACCAGGAGCTTTTGTATTTGTATTTGTATTTATTTATTTATGAAGGGACAATGCATATCAAACAGGAATATATGGAAAAATCACATATCTGTAAATACGCAGGATTATAGCCAAAGCTAATTTCCATCCTCAGTCCTGCTGGTGTGAACCAGCCACACGACCCCCACAGTTCATAAAAACATTACAAAAAATATGCACAATTTACCACATACAAAGATATACTAATATTAGTCAATTCATCCACTCATTCAATCATAACCACACGCTGCACTCACCACAAAGCAGATGCAACCGCATTAACAACAAAGTTACAATATCTAATATAAGGTGCCAATCATTTCATTATCTCGACCTATTCATATAATTCACTTTCATTCATATCCACACGGCGTAACACACGACCGATTATAATTTACCACATTAAAGTTAAAGTGCTTCTCCGTTCACAGACCAATTCATGAGGTTTCATTTCACACATCCAAACAAGGGGATGATGGGAATGGGACAACAGTATGAAATGCAATAGTGGAGCTTGTGAAAGTGTCTCACCTCTGGACTGTTGGTTTGGGCGCAGAGGTGGTAGAGTAGCCAAAAATTTTAAGAGTAACGTTTCTTCAAAATAATATTACTCAAGTAATAGTGGTAAAGTTGTGGTCCAAGAAATTACTCAAGTAAAGGTAAAAAAGTATTTGGGAAAAGTACTACTGAAGTAAGAGTAACTGTCAGGATGTAACATCTGATTTATAATTTGTTAATGTAATTGAACGGCTAAGAGACAGACACTAAGTCATATCTGAAGGTACAAGAAACACAAATGTTAAAATAATTTCATACGGTCAACATAAAGTTTCTGTAAACAAAACTTTTACTCAAGGATACTGTTACTTCAATAAAAATATTACTCAAGTAAGAATAATGCTTTTAGAGCAGGACTCTGAAAATACACCTGCTTTAAAAAGTTACTCACTTGTACATCCACGTGTATTCAGTCGGTGCACACTGGAGACCATCCCTTCACCTGTCCGACCTGTGGGAAGAGCTTCAGTAATCCATCTAACCTGCAGAGGCACTGTCGCACCCACAGCAGAGAGAAGCCCTACCACTGCCCCGTGTGCGGCCGCAGCTTCAGCCAGAGCTGTGCCCTAAAGGCCCACCAGCGCACCCACAGCGGGCACAAGGCCTACGAATGTGAGCATTGTGGCAAAAGCTTCTCCTACCAGCGCAGCCTCAGGGATCACAAGTACAAGTGTGTGTGACCACGAGTACAGGTGCAGGTGACCCCATCATGCCTGCTCCACTGGCAAACGTGCCTTTGTGTGTACTGTGTACACACAGTACACACAAACTGTGTACTGTGTGTACTGTGTGAACTCTGCAAATTTTTTGTACTTGGACATGTATGTAACAATAAACATGCCTTACATGTTCTTTTTATTGGCTACATTCATTTAGAAAACATGTACAATGAGATGGTTGTTGGTGTTTACATGGAATACAGATTTGAACTGGCTCAGAGGATCATGTGGGGCTCTTATGGAGGAGAAGCCTGTGGAAAGTACAATTAAAAGTCTGATTCTGTGTCTCTATGTTCTAGAGTTAATGTTCTGTTCATGGAAGCCAAAAGTGCGGTGTACTCACAGGGTCAGTGTGTGTGGACGTGCCGAACCTGCCCTATGCATCAGTCCATTAGAGTATTGATGTTCCACAGCCTGATGTGTGCTCCAGGCTCCGCTCACACCCTCCTCTGTTTATGCACCATAATGCACAGTCACTGCTCCTCAACTGCTACAGTGCAGAGCCGAGCCGGCGTCGAATCACCTTTAAATCCCTTACAGTGAGTGCACAGTCCATTAGCACATGAGTTCCTCCCACTCCACAAAGACGTGTTACTGATTTCTATAAATTGTCCCTTTACTAAATGTGGAAATAATTGTTTTGTCAACCTCTATGAGTAGAGTAGATCGCACACACGGCCCTAAGGCACATATGAATGCTTGACCCGCCTCTACCAACAACGAATGATAATATGATATATATGATATGGAACTGTGTGTTGCTTTATTTCAATAAACCTGCAGGTCTGAACATGTAGCACATGATGTAACTTAAATCGTCCGCAGGGGGCGCCAAATACGGGCAAAACTCCCATATTGTATTTTATGGTGTTTATCCACGCGTGTGATCGCGGCCCTTTAATTTTCTCCGCCTCACTGTGAAGTCTGGGCACCGGGGTCAGGGGCGTGTACAATCGTAGGACGGTCAGGACGGTGTTTGAGGACCATGAGGTGGACATAGGGTGGACCGTGAGGTGGACCGTGGGGTGGACCGTGGGGTGGACCGTGGGGTGGACCGTGGGGTGGGCGTGGGGCGGTAAGCGCGCGCATAGATCCATGCCCTAAGCTCCCAGGCTGGGCGCGTGCGCAGGAGCCGTGTCCTCTTCCTCTTTCTCTGAGCGCAGAGGAGGAAGCGTCTGAGGCCGCCGTGTTCGACATCAGAGACCTGAAACATCGGAGGATCCAGCGCTCTCCTGACCGCACACAATCGCCACGATCACGCCGACGAGGCGGAGCGAAGAGGCAGAGCCGCCCGGAGCCTCCCGCTGCTGCTGCTGCGGTGGGGGATGCACATCCGTCGCTTTGTTGTTGAGTCACTGCTTTGCCAAGGCCCTGTCGTCTGAGGGACTCATACAGTTCACTGTGGGCTGTTCCATGGGGTCCCCCGTTTATATTATTTTCTACGGAACCGTTTCTGTCTCCACAATGGCGTTAGCTAGCTAACTGTGAGTGGCTTCTGTGTGCGGGCTGTTAAGTCCGAAGACGATGCTGAAGGTGTGTTCCGCGTCAGGACTGGAGCCGGGGCCCGTCGCGCCTCGGTAGTGGGGCAGAGAGGCCACACAGAAATGGTTCGATATTGGATAACTGTCCGCGATCTGTGCTGTGTATACGGACATTGACAATGGAGACCGAGTGAAGAGTGTTTACCCGGGACGGAGTGAGCACAGACGCAGGTTCATCCAGCGGCACCAGTTCGCCCCAGTAACAGAACTGTTGCCCGGGCGTCATGTCATTACGCACAGCGCTCCTTGGGAATGAGAGGAACCCGGACCGGGTAAGTGCGGGCTGGAGACCCTATCAGTATGAGGTATATGTAGTTTTCCTGTTCAATCAATGCAGGACCAAAACGAAACCACTGTCTTGTATAAATGAGCAGTTAGACAAACACAAGAGCCCAAATAGGTCTGTTCAACTAAACTTTTAGATGTGGACAGAAGCAGAAATCTGTGTGTGGCCCGTTCAGAGACGACCTAAAGGTTACACGATCATCACTGCTGTGCTTTGACTCAGAGTGGTGCCACAGGTTCCCACTGCAGCTCCCAGTAGCCCCGGGCCCCACAGGGCACTGCTGGGAGTCAGAGTGTGTCCCTTTCACACAGATTTGATCAGGGGGACAAAAAAGACAGGGCACTTCTGCAGACACACATCAAAGCTTGTGATGCTGCACTATGGTGACACTTAAAGCTAACAAATCAAACTGACACCACATTTAATAATCCAGAGTGGTATCCTGGATCATTGCAGCAGTGAAACCATGGCCCAGCTGGCTGTCTCCCTACGGTCTGTGCTGTCTCCCTACGGTCTGTGCTGTCTCCCTACGGTCTGTGCTGTCTCCCTACGGTCTGTGCTGTCTCCCTACGGTCTGTGCTGTCTCCCTACGGTCTGTGCTGTCTCCCTACGGTCTGTGCTGTCTCCCTACGGTCTGTGCTGTCTCCCTACGGTCTGTGTCTCCCTACGGTCTGTGCTGTGTCCCTACGGTCTGTGCTGTGTCCCTACGGTCTGTGCTGTCTCCCTACGGTCTGTGCTGTCTCCGTACGGTCTGTGCTGTCTCCGTACGGTCTGTGCTGTCTCCCTACGGTCTGCGCTGTCTCCCTACGGTCTGCGCTGTCTCCCTACGGTCTGCGCTGTGTCCCTACGGTCTGCGCTGTCTCCCTACGGTCTGCGCTGTCTCCCTACGGTCTGCGCTGTGTCCCTACGGTCTGCGCTGTGTCCCTACGGTCTGCGCTGTCTCCCTACGGTCTGCGCTGTCTCCCTACGGTCTGGGCTGTCACGGTCGCGCTGCACGGTCTGCTGTCTCACGGTCTGTCTCCCTACGGTCTGCCGTCTCCACGGTCTCGCTGTCTCACGGTCTGCGCTGTCTCCCTACGGTCTGCGCTGTCTCCCTACGGTCTGGGCTGTCTCCCTACGGTCTCTGCTGTCTCCCTACGGTCTGCGCTGTCTCCCTACTGTCTGCGCTGTCTCCACGGTTCGCGCTGTCTCCCACGGTCTCGCTGTCTCCCACGGTCTGCGCCGTCTCCCCACGGTCGCCGTGTCCCTACGGTCTCGCGCCGTCTCACGGTCTCGCGCGTCTCCCACGGTCTCGCCGTCTCGCGCCCGTCTCCCTACGGTCTCGCCCGTCACGGTCTGGGCCGTCTCCCTACGGTCTGGGCCGTCTCCCTACGGTCTCTGCTGTGTCCCTACGGTCTGCGCTGTCTCCCTACGGTCTGCGCTGTCTCCCTACGGTCTGCGCCGTCTCCCTACGGTCTGCGCCGTCTCCCTACGGTCTGCGCCGTCTCCCTACGGTCTGCGCCGTCTCCCTACGGTCTGCGCCGTCTCCCTACGGTCTGCGCCGTCTCCCTACGGTCTGCGCCGTCTCCCTACGGTCTGCGCCGTCTCCATGGGGGGAGTCGGTCAGGTTTAGTGTTTTCTACCAGGACTCGGCCTGTCATTCTGTTGACTTAGTCAATATAAGATGGGACAATCATTTTTGAGGGCCAATATTTATTCTGGTACTTTTGTTTCCAGAACTAGTGCAGAACTTTTTTATACTACAATTACATTTGAGATGTAGAGAGTTGAATAAATACATTTCTTCATTACATTTATTGTACAGCTCTTGTATATTAACTTTATGGTACACTTGTTTTATGGGGGGATTTGTGTGGCATTAATTAAACTATTCAAAAATTAAGTTCTTTTTTAAATTATTAAAATACCACTTCAGACTGTTATGTTGACAGGCCTAAGCAGGACCAGACCTCACACACTCTGGTTCTTCTGGGGACCACAGTGCTGGTGCTGTGTGCACAGGACCTAAAGGCTGGGTTCATGCGCATCGTTTTTGGCCCAACAGAAGTTTAGCCAATCGTTTTTACCCTTGAGGAAAAAGAGGCGGGGTCTGATTTCAGGAACAGGAAGTAAACAGGAAGTAAATGTGACACAGCTAAAAGCCAGAAGGAGGAAAAGTAATACGTTTATTTTTGAAGAAAGATATTTTGCTTAAGAAATTATAGATGATAATATTGAAACTGCTTTATGCCACTGAGACGAAGCAAAAATTTTGAAGTAGACCCTATCATTAAAATGACAGAGAGATACTTTATTGATTACTAGGGAAATTAAGGAGCATGAGCTGCAACAAATTAATAGCAGAATAAACCAATAATAACTAGTGCTAGAAGTTATGTATCCTATGCTCTAAAGCTCAAATCTTACATAAAAATAAAAAAATCTCCCCGCTGTTGCAAAGAAATTATACACATGATAAATACTGAGCTCCAAAATATATTAATTATTATATTATAGATGAATATATATTTCATTTATTGAACGATACGTCCATATATAGTGATTAGTGACGGACCTAATGGTCACAATGAAGTTCGGACTTATGTCAGTAAAAAATGTCTATCTCCAATGCTCAAATTCCTCTGTTCTTCCTTGTGTGGGGGAAGTCGTGGTAAAATTAACAGTTATTATCTACATTTTGATCTGCGGATATGAGCAAGTCCAGGGCTGAAGCGGAAGTGAGCTGACTTTTATTGAGTCGTTTTAGTTAAAATGTACAAATTATAGCATAATGATCCATGGGTGTCATAGATGATAAGTACACAGCACAAGCAAAAATGTTTTCTTTAAAGGTCCTATATCACACAAAATGGACTCTTGTGAGCTTTAAGCCATGTTAGAATGCTGTTACCTCCTCAAAAACATACTTGGAGTTGTGTTTTGTTTCATTCACACATTTTCAGCACCTTTTACCTTTTGTTCAGTACAGATTGGCAATGCAGGACTGAAATTATCAAAATGATTCTAGTGAATGTGTATGGAGGAAGTGGAGCTCTTCCTGTATTACATTACATTACATTACATCATATCACAAGATGCTCAGTCACCTTTATGTCTCAGTCAAAGGTCTCAGGTCAGTTTAACAGGAGGACTGGTCAGGGAGGGTCAGCAGGTCAGTGTCAGGGCAGTTTGAGGAGAGGAAGAGCCAAAAGTGTCCCTCCTCTGCAGTGTCCAGGGGGAATCAGGTGAACACAGCAGGAAAGGCCTCACTCTTACTCTGCTTTGGTATTTCAGTCGGTAATGAAAGTATAACACAACTCCAGGTATGTGATGTGATGAGGAAACAACATTAAAACAGATCAGAATATAGTGCAATATGGACCCTTTAAGAATAAATCAGCACTGCAGTTGTTATCAGTAAAGTATTTGATTTGAACATGTTGACCTCGCATCTGAAGACAGAGGTTATCTTTATTACATTTGAAAACTGAAATTCTAATTACAAACTTAAACATTGCCATTGCCCTCTTCACTTTTAGGCAGTTTACAGAAGTTCATATGAACGCTGCGAGTGTGAGAGCAGAGGCTGAGCCCAGGGCCAGCCATGGGCCAGGGCCATGTGAGGAGAGATGTCTCACAGAACCCACAGAACCACACCGTACAGTGGGGCTGAACCATTGGAAAATATTGAATTGCAATAACTGGACAAGCTTCGCCATTGTGATTAGATTGGCTAGCACTCGTGCTTCATGCTAGGTTCGTTTCTCAGGCCTGTGTGTGTGGAGTTTGCATGTTCTCCCCGTGTCTGGATGGGTTTCCTCCGGGCGCTCCGGTTTCCCCCATCAACCCAAAACATGCACTGTAGGTGTGAAACTTGTGTGAGTGAGTGTTGGTGGTGGTCGGAGGGACCGTTGGCGCCAGTTGGCCTGGCAGCCGCGCCTCCGTCAGTCTGTCCCAGGGCAGCTGTGACTACAACAGTAGTTTACCACCACCAGGTCTGGAGTGAATGAAGAATGTTCTGTAAATAATCCTCTGTAAAGCGTCTTTGTGACATCTGTCTGTGAAAAAGCGCTATAGAAATAAACACTTACTTACTTACAGGGTTGGAAGCTTTTATACAGAATAAGACAGGAGTGTTTGTTGTTTATGGAAAAAAATATGGTATGGAAAAAATGTAGCCTTAGTGATTTGCTAATTGCATCCATTTAACTTTTTTCTGAAATGCATGGGATTCTTGGCTTAGTTTAAAGTTCATATTTTAATTTTCTTTGAAAGTTGATGTAAAACAAAAATATATATAAAATAGTCCAACATGTCTATGAATAGGATGAGCAGGGTCCACCCTCCTGTGGGCTCACCACCCGCAGAGGGGGTTTCATGGGGGGGGTCAGGTGCACAGGGGTCTGGGCGGTGAACAGGTGCCCCCACGACCCAGCCCGATAAAGTGGAAGAAGATGGATGTTAATAATTTCAGAGACATTTTGTGTATTATATGAACAAACTAGGAATGTGTATTGGCTGAGGCAAACATCAGTTAAAAACATAATTTTAAATCATGTAATAATAGGCTAAAATAAAGGACTCTGATCTGAATAGTCACTCCCAGCTCCAGCTGCCAGTCATGAATCAGTGCCTGTGCCTCTGCAGCTCAGGGAGAGACTTTTGGAGATTCTGAGCTTTGGCCTGTTTATGATGTTTGTATGCTCAGAATGTAGCTCAGGAAGGACACTCGGCTTCTTTTGTTCATGGTGCCGTCCTGACTTAGGCCCAGGAGTCAGGAGCTCAGAGCCCAAAGTGGTGCTGGGTTAATCCTGAGCAGTCTGCTCCATCTGTCAGCCTGAGGTCTGCACACTAGGTCACCACGACAAGAGCAGTGAGTGTCTGACAGCTCATTTCAAGAACACATAGTTCTTGTGTCTGCTTTATAATTATAATTTCTGGCACATATTAAATTGCAATATTCATCTAAAATGGCTTAATAAAAAATAAGTCCGCTGACTTACATGTTAGAAAACTGTGATGGCTGCACATCACACTAGCAACCAAAATGACTCTGCAATGCTTCTGAATCCTATGCATATCACCAATTAAGAAAATAAAATTTAAATAAAACACATTCAGTACAGAGCAGTGAGCATGAAAAGGGTTGATTGGCAATAGGGCATCTTGTGAATAAGCAATTAATAATTGCTCAAACACGCACAAACCACTCCAAATACAACTTTGGGGGATTAAGTGGTGAATTGCGAGCTCTGAAAAAGTAAATTTTGCAGAATACAGCGCTGCTTGAAAGTATGTGAACCTTCCAGACATGCTCACTGTTTTTGTAAAAAACATTGAAAGAACCTTATTTAACAGACATCCGAATCCTAATTTGTAAAGAACACTTTCCAAATACTGGACACACACTAAAAAATGATTTTTTTTCCATTATGTAATTCAACAAATGTGTTTTATTTCATAAAAACTGAAAATATAGCATGTGCAAAAGTATGTGAACCCTTCTGTTAGTAGCTTGTGGCTCCTCCTTTTGCAGCCATTATTTCAACCAAACGTCTTCTGTAACCTCTAACCAGTCTCTCGCATCTGCTTATGGGGATTTTTGCCCACTCCTTCTTGCAGAACTCAGCCAGTTGGGAGAGGTTGGAGGGAGATCTGGCATGTACCATCTTCAGGTCTCACCACAACATTTTGATAGGATTAAGATCTGGACATTGACTGAGCCAATCCAGAGTACGAATCCTCTCTCTCTGAAGCCATTCCTTTGCAGTTTTGCAGGAATGCTTTGGGTCATTGTCTTGTTGCATAATCCATTTCCGTCCCAGCTTCAACTGTCTGACTGATGGCAGGAGATTCTGGTCAAGAATTTGTTGATATGCCTGAGAATTCATGGTTCCTTGGATAATATGGAGTTGTCCAGTTCCAGAAGCAGAGAAGCAGCCCCAGACTTTCACATTTCCACCACCATGCTTCACTGTTGAGAGGAGGTTCTTTTCTTCATTTGCAGTATTGGTTTTTCTCCAAACATGGCGGTTTTGATTATGACCAAATAACTCTACTTTAGACTCATCTGTCCAGAGAATGGACTCCCAGAAGGCCTCTGGTTTGTCCAAGTGTTCTCTGGCAAAGTTGAAATGGGCAGCTTTGTTCTTTTTTGAGAGCAGAGGCTTCCTTCTAGCAACCCTCCCATGGATGTCATGGCTATTCAATTTTCGTCTGATCGTAGCACATTTGTCTCAGATGCTACCAGAGAGGTCTGCAATTCTGTAGAGGTGCTGTGTGGGTTGGCCTTTACCTGATTTATTATTTTTCTGGTGACTCTGGGTGATAGTTTTGATGGGCGCCCACTTCTAGGCAGAGTTGCTGTAATGTTGAAGGCCCTCCATTTGTAAATTATTTGTCTTAGAGTCAATGGCTGGAGCTGGAATCTTTTGGAGATGGTCTTATATCCCTCCCCAGACTGATGGGCTGTCACTACCCTCTTCTTCATGTCCTCGGATATCTCCTTTCCTCTTGGCATTGTTGATGTGTATGGGACCAAGTTGGTTTGGTTGGTTTCCTCTCCCTTTCCCAAGGATGTCTCATTTCATTGGTCTACTGAAATGATTCATTAAGCACTCGCATGTGTTTCACCTGAATCTGTTATCTGCTTGACTTAACCAATGCAGCTGGGGATTCACTTACTTTTGCACATACACTAATTCCATGTTTCATGTAGTTTTTGGGCTACTTAAACAAGTTCCACTAAACAAGTACATGCAATCGATAAAACATATCTGACGTTTCATACATAGAAACTGGTGATGATAAAATAAGAAAATTGTGGTAAACAACAGAAACATCTGAACTGCTCAAGTTGTTCACATACTTTCAAGCAGCGCTGTAGGTCTAATTTAATCCTCATGTCAAACGGCATCAGTCACTGTGTCATAGTAACAGTGTATGAGAGTTTATCATACTCAAAGTCCACAATAGGAGAGACACAGGATGGTGAAGATCCAAACAATATGAATGCATCATTTTCATCCTCTTTTTTGTCAAACCAAATCATTTAAATGAAATATAAAGTAGTCTGACAGAAATAACTTTTACATTTTTTACAACTTTACAACTGTTTACTATGACTATACTGAAAATGAATGAAAGGAGCCAGTTTAAATTCAGTGCATACACCCAGTTGCATCCAGTGAACATGCCTGCACATGTATATAAAACTGGTATGAATTTCATGGACCACATTTGCATAACACTTTTACTCTACTAAAACTAGACTATGACTAAAATAATAATATATGACCAAGACATTTTGTACATTACTGATCAGGTGAAACCCCCCCAAAGCTAATCTAATGTTCTTTTTAGTGAATATGACCCACAATAGGCCATTGAATGATAAATTCTGAGCTCTAAAAGGGCATCTTTTGAGCTCAGAATGTATCATTCATACCTTTTGTTGGCACAAAATGGAAAAATGTTGCTATTTTTATAGTACTATAAGAATTGAGCTGTAGAAGCCGGTTCAATAATTAACTTCCACTCTCTTTATAAATGATAAATATTATTGTTTTCTTAGATTTTTTTCATTAATAACATATGCTTCAGAATGTACTCACACCTGTCTTTTCCTTGTCTGTCCAGCAGATGTCGTTGTCCGGGGGCCAGTCAGATAAAGCCAGTGCCTGGTCCAGCCGCTCTCTGGGGGCCCGCTGCCGAAACTCCATCGCAGTGTGCTCAGACGAGCAGCCGCACATTGGAAACTACCGCCTCCTCAAGACCATTGGCAAGGGAAACTTCGCCAAAGTCAAGCTGGCCCGCCACATTCTCACCGGCCGTGAGGTAACTACCATCTGCTCAGCAAAGAACTCCAGTTCTAGCGTTGGTTAAATCACTTGAGTTCACAATATTAAACCAGTTTAGGTACACTATGGAACCTTTCTGGTACAGGGTCCACTAGCTGCTTGTCTCGGTGGCTAGCACTCATGCTTCACAGCAGGAAGGTTCAATACTGGGGCCTTTCTGTAGAGTTTGATGTTTCCCCCTCTGTCTGGTTGGGTTTCCTGCATCAACCCAAAATATGCACAAAAGATCAGATCCTACAACTAAAGTAGTCCCTACCAAGCCTGGCTAAATCGGATTCCCAGCCACTGTAGCTCCCACTGCTCCTTGGTAGATGATCCAGCAGCATTGAAGGACGGGTCAAATGTAGAGCACGTTTCCCTATGGGAACAATAAAGTCTGTCCCAGGGCAGCTGTGGCTACAATAGTAGTTTACACCACCGATTGTGGAGTGAATGAAGAATGAACTGTAAAGCACTTTGGGTGTTATGAACGGCGCTATATAATTGCACTGATTAATTAATAATTAATTCAGTTGAAGTGTACCTTATCTTAGCTAGAATGTTGCACAATATATGTAGAACTTTCATCTTGCATTTGTGTCATCACTGATGGTTTTGTTACTCAAGAAAAACCTTGAAAAACATGCATTCTTACTGTGAGCAGAGTCACCTCACCACAAAGCTGACCACTGCCCTGGTTGAGTGGCTTGCCTGGGTCAATAGATAGATAGAAATTAGCTTTGGCTACAATCAAGTACATGCTTTTTCTTTTAATAGCCATTGTCCCTTTAATAAATAAATACAAATATATACTCTTGTCTCCTTGGAGATGGTGGCTGCCCTCAACCAAAAATTTACTTGGTGAACCTTTAAAGAGACAGCATGTAAGATTTAGTTCTTAAGTGTAAGCATGATCTATCTGTGTTCCTAACATGCTGAAATCAAATCTTAATCTTAGTTTCCTGGTTAGGAAAACAAGGGTTAGTTGAGCAGGCTGCAGTTCAAATTGAAAGTGCATTGAAACTAAAGACTGCAGAAAACAAAGTGACCAGTGTCTCATTGTAGTTGTCACATGTTTTGAAATGCATGGGATTGTTTGATTCATTTTACAGTTCTGCAGTTTTCTCTAGGGCTGCAAGACTAATCACTATCAAAACAAATTTGCAAATCGCAAAGGCTACAATTTTTTGAAATATTATGATTTCCTCCACAAACAAAATCCTTATCCTTAGCCTTATTGTGACTAAAAACTGCTCACCCTGTAGTTTTGATCTGTACAAGCATGTGCTGACATGTGATTCTGTGATCATACCGGCTCGTCAAAGACTGATCCTGTCAGATCTCAGAAGCTCAGCAGGGCCTGGTTAGTACTTGGATGGGAGACCACCGAGAACACCAGGTGCCACAGGGGGGCACCAGTCACAAAAAATGCTCTTGTGTCTTTAGGCAAGACATTTCACCCACGTTGCCTAGAATGAAAGTGGAGTGTGCGCTATATAAATGCAATGCTTAATTAATGAATTTAATTAATTAATTCTTAGGTTGTAATTTTTTTTATTTTAGTCTCTGTTTTGTCAGTTCTTCTGAACATGTTCAAAATATGAACATTGAACAGAATCATATTATTCAAACATAAATCGCAAATCTATAATCACGATTGCAGTGCTTATTAGAAAAATTAGAGTCAGATATTTTGCCCAAATAATTAAGCCCTATTCTTCTCACAGATTTTAGTGCTCTTGCCTATGTATAAAATAAAAAAAGTTTAGTTTTCCAAAAACGTTTTTGTGTGATGTGTGTTTTCTCTTGTCTCTAGGTCGCCATAAAGATCATTGATAAAACTCAGCTGAATCCCACCAGTTTACAGAAGGTAATTCAGAAACAATTGCACAGTAATTATATTTCAGAATCAGAATCAGAATCAGAATGTGTTTTATTGCCATATGAGTGAACAGGTTCACAACATTAGGAAATTGCTGCGGTACTTGGAGCAGGATGTAGACAAACACTGACATGCAACAAATAATAGAATAAAATAAAATAAAATAAAGCTATAGTATAATATAACAAGATTTACAAATTTACAGGAGTATAATAATATAGAGTATGAGAGTATCAGTGATCAGTGCAAAACAGGCAGGTGCAGGCAGGTGCGAGAACACAGGGTCATGTGGCAGAAGCAGAGTGGGGGGTGGGACCAGTCCGAGTGTTATTATTTATGAGTCCAAAAGCAGAGGGGAAGAAACTGTTTTTGTGGCGAGAGGTTCTGTAGCCTCCTGCCTGAGGGGAGCAGGTCAAAAAGTCCATGTCCAGGGTGAGAAGGATCAGCTGCAATTCGACCTGCACGTGTCCGAGTCCTGGAAGTGTACAGGTCCTGAAGAGATGGAAGGCTGCAACCAATCACCTTCTCAGCAGAGCGCACAACACGTTGCAGTCTCTGTTTGTCCCTGGTGGTGGCTCCAGCATACCACACGGTGATGGAGGAGGTGAGGATGGACTCGATGATGGCAGTGTAGAACTGCACCAGTGTCCGTGCTGCAGGTTGAATTTCTTCAGCTGCCTCAGGAAGTACATCCTCTGCTGGGCCTTCTTTATGATGGAGGTGATGGTGGGCTCCCATTTGAGGTCCTGGGTGATGGTGATCCCCAGGAAGCGGAATGAGTCCAGAGTGGTGATGGGGGTGTCGGTCAGGATGATGGAGGGGAGTGGGGCTGTGTGCTTCCTAAAGTCCACAATCATCTCCACTGTCTTCTGGGCATTAAGCACCAGGTAGTTCTGGCTGCACCAGGACACCAGACGATCAACCTCCGTCCTGTAGGCAGACTCATCCCCGTCCGAGATGAGTCCGATGACCGTGGTGTCATCTGCAAACTTGATGAGCTTGACAGACTGATGGGAAGAGGTGCAGCAGTTGGTGTACAGGGAGAAGAGCAGAGGAGAAAGAGCAGAACAGTGCACATGCTCCTGAGTCCGGCAACTCATCCACATAATCACAGTACTGTGGCTAACTGAAGGTGTAAAATACTGTCAAATTGCTCTATGACTGGTCTAATGTGGACACCATGAATGAAAAGAAGAAATGTAATTCTGGCTTCAGTTCACTTTGTATTGAAAAACGTCACCCCTCTCTCTGTAAATGCTGTTGTCAGGCTCTCATTTTGGTCTTAAAATGTTCATATTAACCAGCTCTACATGATCCTGAGGTTTTCATCTCACTATTTCATCTCTAAATGAGTTCCTATTCCTATTACGGAACTGTACTCCAAATTCTCCTCATAACTGCTGGCCTTGGTGAGCTTCATTTGACTGGAGCCAAATGCTATCGGTGACATCACACTTCTTTGTGTGTAGTCCACATCTTCATACAGTCATACAGTCTATGGTCAGCACAAACTACTGAATGTAGAAGGACATCAAGACCCAAAAATGTACAAAACTGTAAATTCTTCTTTCTCATGGAGTTATACAGGCCCCTGCCCTCTGTCTGAAACTGCATATTCTTCAAGATGTGAATGTTAAAACCGATGAATCTCTATGGCTTTATTATAAATCCGTGGCCAAAACTATTGTATATTGTTTGTGAGTGTTGTCAAGCGATATATTATCCCTCAAATGGTGCTCAGGTCCACATGGTGATACCCTCTCCAGCCCTGTCCTGCTCTAATCGGAATTAAAGGATGAACTAAAAAAGCAGGTTGTTGGCATGCAGGTGCGATCTGCTGGATCACTCCTCTCCACCCCTGTCTCTCTCCGTCTGCTCCTGCCTCTGCACCTGCATCACTGCGCCTGCCCATAGGCTGTATAAAGAGAGTGTGACGTCATCCACAGCAAACTCAAATGAACCCTACATGAGGCTAGCAGTTGCGAATTTGCATTAAAATTCCATATTTGAAAATCAGGGTGCATAGCAACCATTGAGTCAATCAGGGAATTCTCAGTATCAAATAATTTTGATTCGCTAAAAATGTATTTACACTTGGTATCGGCTTCGTCTGAAAGTTTGCATTTCACGCCGATTGGTTAAATCCAAATAGTGAATGTACAATATCTTTACAATGGCAGGTCACTATGGAACAGGCCTATTACACACAGCTCCTATGGGTTTGTAGGTCTGCAAATGTGTACAAATCCTGCAGAAATACACACATCTGTCCACCTCAAGGTCCTAGACATGTTTAAAAATGCCCTGTGAACAGACTATTGCAAATCTAATCACAATAATATGGATGTAACAATGTCCAAATCTTGATATTTTCTTATGCATCTCATGGTATGATATTTATTGCAATAATTTTTGGAGGTTAACAAAACTGTGACTATGCAGCTTTTTTCTTTTAAAATGCCTTGACAAGCCTTTGGTTCTGACATAATAAAATAAAAGTAATTTTTTCATGTAGTCTGCACTGAAACGGAGCAAAGGACCATGGTCCATATAGTTTGCTCTGTTTTTTTAGGTTTTGCTGCAACAATGAGTAAACAAAAGATATATTGATATATTGCGATGACCCACAATGTTACTGTGAGACTTTTGACAATACGATATCATTATTATTGTTATTGTTGCATCCCTAATATTTATTCTGTCTGTCCTCAGCTGTACCGGGAGATGCGCATTATGAAGACTCTGAACCATCCCAACATAGGTGAGATGTGTCACATGTTTAGTCTAGCCTGACCTCTGACTTCTCACCCCTGACCTCTCATGTCTCCTTTACAGTCCAACTGTTTGAGGTGATTGAGACTGAGAAGACCCTGTACCTGGTCATGGAGTACGCCAGCGGCGGTGAGTCTGCACTCACACGTCTGTACAGAGCTTTAACTCTGATTAAATGTGCTAGATTATTTCTTTGTATTTTTTGCCTGCTGCAGGTGAAGTGTTCGACTACCTCGTGGCTCATGGCCGAATGAAGGAGAAGGAGGCTCGAGCCAAGTTCAGACAGGTCAGTCTCTTTCTGCCCTCACACTCTGCTAGGGTTATTAAAAATGACATACTAAAAACAATGTCAAAATTAGATGCTCATTTGAGCAATCGATATCGATACTAAAAAACAAAAGTTACCTATGTAACTACGGTTCTATGAATCCCGGATGACCGCCAGAGGGCAGTGCCGAAAGCACTGAATGTTCCCTTCGACCGAAGAAAGGGCTTCTAGCAACAGAAAGTTCTTGAGCTATGGCTAATGCCATGCAGATCGAACCGCACGTGAGAAGAAATGAGGAACAGACTCACGGATGACGGGGACTATATCACCTCCGGGGCGTCATCCTGGGTCACAGGTGTGACTCATTTGGTATTACTACTCGAACTGTGCATGTGTGAAGGGAACATTCAGTGCTTTCAGCACCGCTCTCTGGCGGTCAGGAGGGATGAAATAGAACCTACATTTGCAGGTCAGAAATGAACCTTTCCTGAATGTCTTTAGAATGATGTTGAGCTGTATCAGAACAAGTAGAAGAGCACATAGACTAGTACACACCCATGGAGCACTGTGGAACCTCCCTGCACCACTGAGGGATACACACAGATAAGGACACATGGGCATAAAAAAGAAAGTACTACCATTTAATGCTGATGTTCTGTTTTAAACTATTTTTCTATCTTTCTATCATCATGGTATCGGAATCTGTATTAAGTATTGATTAGGTTCTTTAGTATCAAAATCTCTTTTGAAATTTCACACTACAGCATGCACAGACCTGCAGACTGCTCCTGTGTCCTGCTCTAACCTCTGTGTTCTCCACAGATTGTCTCTGCGGTGCACTACTGCCACCAGAAGCATATCGTCCACAGGGACCTAAAGGTACATTGCACACACTGGAGAGAAGACAATACCTACAATAGTGCACATGCATAATACCTGCACTGTCTGCACATATCCACTGAAGACTTTCAGGCATGGTAGTAAAGGTCCCCCCAGAAAGTATTGTTTATTCATAAAAAACAAGCATCTCTATTTCTCATGGGAGTTCAATTAGATGTAGAACCTGTTTATCACATTGCGACTTTATTTACAATGAATGTTATTGCACTGGGACCTGTAAGGACACGTTAACACAAGGGCTTGCTGTTACAGGCAGAGAACCTGCTGCTGGATGCAGACGCTAACATAAAGATTGCAGACTTCGGCTTCAGTAATGAGTTCAGTGCAGGCAGCAAACTGGACACGTTCTGTGGCTCCCCGCCCTATGCCGCCCCCGAGCTGTTCCAGGGGAAGAAGTACGATGGGCCCGAGGTGGACATCTGGAGCCTGGGGGTCATCCTGTACACATTGGTCAGTGGGTCACTGCCCTTTGATGGACAAAACCTCAAGGTCAGTCATGCATGTTCATGGCATTTTCATAGAACTGTAGTTACTTCTGTAACCCTTTTGGCATGAGTGTCATGAGTGCCCCCTGCTGTCTGTGTACGCCTGTTGTAGGAGCTGCGAGAGCGCGTGCTGCGGGGGAAGTACCGCGTGCCCTTCTACATGTCCACAGACTGTGAGGTCATCCTGCGCCGCTTCCTCGTGCTCAACCCCACCAAGCGCTGCTCTCTGGAGGTGGGTCAGTGCATGGTTCACAAGCCTTGTCCCCGTCCACCCTGCTCAGGCATTACTCTGACCTGCATGAACTGCATTACCACAAAATGTCAGTGACAAATATTCCAATGTACAGTTAGAGGCACTAAAGGAAATGTACTCGCCTCCTACCATAATGAATCAAGCTTTAATCTATGGACCGCTCCTTGATTTCATAACCCTTATTTCTGTTTCTTTGGGATCAGCAAATCATGAGGGACAAGTGGATAAATGTGGGCTACGAGGGGAACGAGCTGAAGCCCCACACTGCACCTGCAGAGGACTTCAGCGATACGAGCCGCATTGGTGAGAGTCACGCCTGCCCCGTCTGCATACGTCCTGCCTGCACCTGCCCTGTTTTTATAAGCCATACCTGCACCTGTCATGCCTACACTCACCTGCCCTTATCAACCTTGCCTACATCCACCCTGCCTGCACTCACCCTGCCTACAGGGTGGATATAGCTAACACACTAGCTGTCCCGTTCCTAATAGGAGTCCACATGTGGGCTCTTCTGGCTCCTACTGACCCCTCACTCGCTTAGTTCACTTTTTTATACAGTCTATGGCCCTGCCTACACCTGCCCTGCCTACACCTGCCCTGCCTACAAGGGTCACTTGATGTTACAGTGTTGTGTCTTGCAGCTGATTTACACAGATTTTTCAGATGTTACACAGATTAGCGCCATCTGCAATACTATATATGCACTTATGCCTTTCTGACAAATCCTTTGTAAAGTCAGATATATGACTGTGATATGACTGTGAATGTAGCTGACCATAAGTTTCTCTTGGACGTGACTCACTGAGGGGGTGACCTGTGCCTGTACCCTGCAGATGTGATGGTGGGGATGGGCTTCAGCAGAGATGAGATCCAGGAGTCTCTGAATGGACACAAGTACAACGAAGTGACCGCCACCTACCTGCTGTTGGGCCACACCGGTCAGGTCAGTATCCAGCCTGCTTCTGTGTCTGCACCCACAGATGCGTCACTGAGCTCAACGCATTCAACAGGCGGCCATGTTTAGGCCCATTTCCAGCTTTATAGGTGAGAAGAAGGATTTTAAACTTAATTCTAAACTCGACCGGGAGCCAGTGAAGTGAAGTTAACACCGGAGTAATGTGTTCTCTTCTATTTGTTCCTGTTAATAATGTTGCTGCTGCATTTTGAACAAGCTGAATGCTTTTTAGTAGCTTTTAGGGCAGGCTGCCAGCAGAGAGTTACAGTCTAATCTTGATGAAATAAATGCCTGGACAAGCTTTTCCACATCATTTTTGGATAAGATATTTCTAACTTTGGCGATGTTGCGGAGGTGAAAGATGCTGTTTTGCAGACTTGGTTTATATGGGCTTTAAATGATAAGTCTTGGTCAAATATAACCCCCAGGTTCCTCAGGGTGGAGCTCGAGGTCACACTGATGCCATCCAGGGAAACTATCTGATCTGATAGAGCCTCTCTCAGGTTTTTGGGGCCAAGTATAATAACCTCTGTTTTTTCAGGGTTTAGACGGAGATAGTTAATTGTCATCCAGGTCTTTATGTCTCTGACACAAGCATTGAGCTTTTCCACATGGTCACTGTGACCAGGTTTTATTGATAAGTACAACTGTGTGTCATCTGCATAACGGGGAAAGTTAATGCTGTGCTTTCTGATTACATTCCCTAGGGGCAGCATGTAGAGCATAAACAGAATGGGTCCAAGTACTGAACCCTGCGGCACTCTGTAGTTAACATTAGTGCACTCTGAAGATCGACCATTTACATTGACAAACTGGTACCTCTCAGATAGATAGGATTTAAACCAGCACAAGGCCACTCCTCTAATCCCTATTCATTCTAATTCTAATTCTAATCTTTGTAATACGATGTTGTGGTCGATCGTGTCGAAGCTGCACTGAGGTCTAACCATAGACCGTATATATAAGTGGACTAAACTATCCCGTTAGCCGCCGCGGACCAAAGAGGAAGTGCTCCAGGAGGCTCTTCCGGCTCCTTCTCTCCCTTTTTCCCATTGACTTACATTGGGATCTGATCGCTCCTCTCTCTGTACCTGTTGCTGTGAGCCTCGTCATTTTGGTCTTAAAATGTTCGTATGAACTCTACATGATCCTGATTTTTTTTTTCTCGCTATTTTGTCCGTCAAAAAATTCCTATTCATAACATAGAGCCTAGCTCCAGATTCGCTCCTGTAGCCGTTAGCATCGCATGCCTTATTTGAGAGGCGCTAAACGCTATGGGTGACGTCACGCTCACTTAGTCCACTTCTTTTATCGGTCTATGGGTCTAAGAAAACCAGGATTGAGAGCAGCCTATTGTCTGCAGCTGATAACATATCATTTGTGACTCTAACTAATGCAGTTTCTGTGCTGTGATGGGGTCTAAATCCTGACTGGAAAATCTCAAATAGCTTGTTGTCCTGTAGGTGGCAACAAAGCTGTTTAGTTACAACTCTTTCTAGAACTTTTGAAACAAAAGGAAGGTTTGATATTGGTCTGTAGTTGGCCAGAAGGCCTGGGTCTAAACTGGGTTTTTTTCAGAAGGTTTAATCACTGCATATTTAAAGGCCTGTGGGACGTAGCCTGTCTCTAGCGAGGTATTTACTATATTCAGTATAATACCATTGATTAGGGGGAAAGTTTCTTTATAAAGCTTAGTGGGTATTGAGTCTAGAAGACATGTTGAAGTTTTGGAGGACATTAGAACTGATGTGATCTTTGCTTGGTCCACTGTGGAGAAGCCAAAATTTTAGCTGGCTTTACAGAGGCTTCTAATTCCAAAGCTTTAATTTGATCAAGGCTGATTATGGGAGCAATTTTATTTAATTTGTGATTTTATTATTGAAAATTTTTAGAAAGTCATCACAATTTAGAGTAGCCAGAATACACGGTTCTACCGAGCTGTGGCTGGTGGTCAGCCTGGCTACAGTGCTGAATAAAAACCTGGGATTGTTCTGGTTTTCTTCTATTAGAGTTGAGTAATACCTGGTCTTAGCCTTATGTAGGGCCCTTTTATAAATTAAGAGACTATTTTTCCAGGCATTCAGAGACTGCTCTGAGCTGGAGTGGCGCCAGATCTTTTCTAATTTGCGGGCTGTTTGTTTAAGAAGATGAGTTTCAGAATTAAACCATGGTGAAACTCGATTTGGTTTAGTAACTTTTTGTTTTAGTGGAGCTATTTTGTCTAGAACTGTTTTTAATGAGCATTGCTCTGTCAACAAAGTGACCGGTAACTGTGGGACTGGAGCTGAGGAAGCTGCTTCCTTCACACTCACTCAGCATAGAGCTGAATATTGGCTGAATTTTGTCCTTAAACTCTCCTATAGATCGGTCATTTAATGATCTTTTATTCTGAGTTTTATTATGAATAGTGTTTGTGGGAAGTTACCCACATTCACTCCTCATGGTCTCTGTTTATCCCATGTATATTGTCTTATAGAAGGAGGGCACTGAATCGCGCTCAGGCAGCACCCTGAGTTTAGCCCGAGCCCGGACCATCACCAATGGGACCAGTAAGCCCCCGTCCTCTTCCTTGGGGACAGCCTCCTCCAGCCATAAGCCTGTGCGCAGTGCCTCCACGTACCACCGCCAAAGACGCCACTCAGACTTCAGTGAGATCTGCATCCTCATGTGTTCTTGTTTGCCTTTGTGTGTCCCATGTCTCCTGCTCCTCTCACACTCTGCTGCTGCTGCTTTCAGGTGGCCCCGCTGTACCCGGGACCACACAGCCGCGTCGCAGTCCCAGTACAGTGACGGAGGGACGTAAAACAGGGACCCCCACCCCCCCAAGCCCCATGGTCAGCTCTGCACACAACCCTAATAAGGCAGAGATCCCAGACCGACGCAAGGAGGCCAACTCGACTCCAGTAAGACCCACTGCCATGGCCACTGTATCTGTTCCAAATGTAGATAATGCTTTCAACATTCAAATATGGCCAGGGAGATTCTGAGACTTAGGCAACTGTTCTGTAATGAATGAAACCAAGAAAATAAGAAGGTCCAATCAGACAGAGGTGAGCTACAGATGCTTCACAAGATAATTTTTAAATGGCATTGGTACGACGCTCTGCAGTGTTCTGTCCTGTCAAGAGTTGTGGAGTTACTCGTCTATTTAGTCGTTTGATGCCTTTTCTTCCACACACCCGACATTTAAACTCCTTTGGCAGTTCTGCTCTCCCTTTCAGCTGAAATGATCCTACATTTGACCCTTTATGGGCCGTACAAGGGTCAGAATTATTGTACAGATATCATAGTTATTGTAAATCCTGGTTAAATCTTGGCTTGAAACATCAGCTAAGAGACAAGCGCATTTTAGCACAGTTTTGATTAATTAGAAAATAATGTATGGAATATTTATTAAAAAGGTTGAAATTAAGATGATAAAGGATTTGTCAGTAGTGTCTCTCCCTACAGTAAGATATGACTTGTTGAAAGAGGTTTGTCCTGTCAGTTGGGTGTGTTCCTGATGTGGCTCGTGGCTCTTTGCAGGTGAGCGCTCCCTCTAGTGCTATGACCCGGAGGAACACGTATGTGTGCACAGAACGCTCCGGCTCCGACCGGCACACTCCGCTGCACAATGGGAAGGAGAACAGGTGAGCCATGGACACCAGCAAATCTTACACAGGTGGTATGGTTCTAGTAGTAAAGTTTAGAATAACCCCACATGTACTGTCCAAACACGGTCTATTCCCTTTATAGGCCCAACTAGGACTAGAAAAAATGTATTGATTATTTTAATCATCAATTTTTTTTTCCCTCATATTGATCAATCTTGATTTTTTTATTAGATCTTCTTCCATCTTATTAAAAACAAAGACTTCATGTATAAAGAGCAGCGTGTCAGGATCACTACCGTTTTTAATTTCATGTTGACAGGATAATTTTAAAGAGTTTCTCATTTAGTTTTATATTAAGCCTAAATACACACATGCATCACTGCTGTCAACAGAAACACATGCAATGTCTGTGAGCTAAATTAGGACTTAAGTTTCACTCATAAATGCTGAGAAAATAGCTGATTACTTTCGGAACTTGGATTATGATAATGATAAGAAGCACCAGAGGACAGAAAGGAGAAAAGGTGAGGAGGTGGATCAGAGAGAGAGAGAGACGGACACACACACAGAGGGAGAGAGGCTGGACTTTTAGTCAAATTGTTCAGAGTTAAGTCAAAACTTGGGAAATAATAATTAGGAAATAAAGACGTGCTGTGGCTCAGGCCCCAGACTGTGTTTTTCTAAACAGCGTTGATCTTCGTCAGCACCACATGCTCTTACTGTTACACGATTGGCTGTAGACCTGCGCTTACCTTATTATCGAGATCAACTTGGACCCTGGGCCCAACCCAAGCCTGCATACTTTGGCAGAGGTAGAACCAAGGTTAAGTTTAGGTAATCTTGAGTTCTAACGTTCCATGCATAGTTATATTGGCAGTAGACTGGTCAAGCTAATGCATTTTCATGTTCTACCTGCAGACTGCAGCTGTCTATGGTACAAAAGCACTTGTCCGCTGCTGCCCTACCCCATTCTGTCACTCTTTTTGCCCTTTCAGGCCATCTGGCTCACTCATCTTTTCCTCCACTCCTCTTTCTGTGCCATAGATAAACCATGTTCTTTTATTCAGGCACTGTTTTCCACTTCTGGTGCCTGATCTCAGGGCACAGCTAAGGTAAAAGAGGAGGATGCATATACCCTGAGAGGGCCTGCTGCACACTGCTGCTGCCTGCTGGAATGGAAGGTCACATAAATAGATACTTTATTGATCCCAAAGAAATTCTAATTTCAGCAGCAGCAACAATGAACAACAATGAAACATGATAAAAATAATACAGCAGTCCATCCTCTTGCATTCATCTGCTGTAGGGATGCTTTGTACAGACGTATGGCATGAGGGACAAATGACTTCTAGAGTGTGTCCATGGAGCAGCACAGGGACAACAGCCTGTCTCCAAAGGTGCTCCTGTCTGGTGATGGTGCGGTGCTGGGGGTGCTGGGGGTGCTGGGGGTTATCCATGCTGGACAGGAGCTTGTTTAGGGCCCTCATCTCAGCCACAGATGCGAGTGACCAGTCACCAGCCTATCCAACCGCAGGGCGTGCATGGTCCCTATCTGTGGCCTAGTTGCACTGTAGTGTTAAGTGGAACGTGTTGGCCTGTCCATGGCCTGAGGCAGACTCTGCTGATGCACCACTCCACAACTGTGTCGCTTCCCAGCAGCATGTCCTTTGAGGTTCCTTACAGAGGCCGTCTGAACAGTCTTGTGTACGTGTTGTTATGATGTCATTTTAATGCGTGTGTCTTCTCCAGCTCTGGGTCCCACCGCCTGCCCCCTGCCTCTCCCTCTACCCACAGTATAGCAGGGGCCTCTGGGGTGAGCTCCTCACGCCTCTCACGGGGCTCCACTGTTCGGAGCACCTTCCATGGGGGCCAGCTCCGCAGACCTCCAACACATGCTCCCCCCTCCTCCCCCACACCATCCCATGACTCCAGCCTGACAAGTAATGCCCGCTCCAGAGGCACCACCAACCTACTGAGCAAACTCACCTCCAAGCTGAGCCGCAGGTAAGGCCTGGGCCCCAGAGCCCACTGTGTCACTGTCCAATATGGGCAAGCTTTATTCACATGGAGAATTTGCTGCTGATGCCCTTCCAGTTAACAATACTAAACCATCAGCCTCAGGAGGTCTAACAGCTACATATGGAAGCGCTCCTCACACAATGCCTGGGACTGAGCTGCACAGCCAAACTAACCAAAAGCCTGATGGATTTTAGGATCATCAGAAAATGCATGTTTTTTGATCCATAAGGGGAATGACACCGTAGTGCATATGTTACAAACAGAGAAAATGCAATGAATATGTAATTATGAGGGACATATTATTTCAGAACCATCTTATAATCAGAGGTGTAAACAGCACCACCTAGTGGCTCAACTGCAGAATGTCACGGCGTCATTGTGTGAGTCAGACCTGGGTTTATTTCCCTATATACGGATGGATGTAGGCGTCTTTACAGATGTCAACCTTTACTTCTTACTGACTATAGAGGTTATGCACTGACATGATTTTATTTGAAAAAAGCTCCTCGACATTCCAACTGAGTGGCACTGAGGCAGAACTATGAACAGCTCCACAGACAAATGTGTTTCTTTGCTTTCTTTGTCCATGGAGCTTTTTTAGCTTAGCCAGGTGGAGATAATGGACACTTCACCAAAGTCTTTATCAGTGAGAAATGTGTGTGTGTGCAGTGTCCCTGTGGTTTAACTGTTCATTTGATTTTGATTTTTTTTTTAGTTTTAGACATCAGGTACAAACTAAATATTTAGCAGAGTTTTAAACTTGTATATTTGTTATTAAACTGCAACAGCTCTTTCATGTTTTAAATGTAGTGTCTTGGGCTTTTACAGTAGAAAATGTCATTACTCACATTAACACTCAGAATGTTGCCACTTATTCTAAAAATGTGAGCTGTTGTGTCATCAGCATAACCTCTCTAGACATAATGGCTGTTGTACTGGGCCTGTTGGGAGCAGTAGACCCAGGGCTGCTTCTCTAGTTTGCTCTGCTCACTTGTGTTCTTCTGACACATGTGCTCTCCTCCTCTCTTGTCTCTGTCCATCTGCTCCATCTGCCTCCTCTGGACCATTCCTCTCCTCTCTTTCCTCTTTCACTCTTCTCCTAGGGTCACTCTTGACCCTTCTAAACGTCCAAGCTCAAACAAGTCCATGTCGGGCTGCACCCTTCCCCTGGGGACAAAACCAGTTAGTAAGTTTTCCTTTGCTGTGTTTGTGCTGCTTCTGTCTGTCTGCACTGCCATGGCCTCACTGTCTGCAGCTCCACTCACACTGTGGCTTATGTTCATGTCAAGTATTTTGCAGTAATGTGGTGTGTGTGTGTGTGTGTGTGCAGGTATGGGTGTCTGCAGGTGCACGTGTGTGTGTGTGTGTGTGTGTGTGTGTGTGTGTGCAGGTATGGGTGTCTGCAGGTGCACGTGTGTGTGTGTGTGTGTGTGTGCAGGTATGGGTGTCTGCAGGTGCACGTGTGTGTGTGTGTGTGTGTGTGTGTGCGCATGCGTGTGTGTGCGCATGCGTGTGTGTGTGCGCGTGTGCGTGCAGGTATGGGTGTCTGCAGGTGCACGTGTGTGTGTGTGTGTGTGCGTGTGTGTGTGTGTGTGTGCAGGGGGATTTAAAGTTCATGTCCAGTGTGTGAACATGCATTGATCCTTAGGTTTGTAATGATTCTAGTGTCACTGTTGCTCGAGTACATCTGCCCATCAGTTGAATCCATATTGTGGTCATTGCACAGTGACGACATGCTGTCAGATGCTACTGTGAAAAATCTTTTTTTTTATATAATATTACTATAATATTTTTTATTTCTATAATATTACAATAAACAAAAGTCATCATTTTAAACACTAATCTGTTGTTAAGCTTGTTCTAAACTATAGAGGCAACATTTCATCAGGGGCCACCATTATCTGTGTGTGCGTGTGTGTGCGTGTGTGTGTGCACATGCGTGTTCATCCATTGATGCTGTAGGCTATTTGTGTGTGTAGGTGTGTGCGTTAGTGTGTGTGTGCCAGAGCCTGTGTGACGCGCACACAGTTCTAACTGTCCGTTGTGTTTCTCTTGAGGGTCACAAACGAACCTGAGAGAATCAGCAGATCTCCGCTCCCAAGGTTAGTTTGTTTTTGTGCTTTAGCAGAAACGTATGCATTAGCTTTAGCATTAGCTTTAGTGCAAACATATGCATTAGCTTTCGAATTAGCACAAATATGTACATTAGCTTTAGCATTAGCACAAACATACAGTTTTAGCATTAGCTTTAGTATAAAGATAGGCCTTAGTTTTAACATTAGCTTACAAACATGTTCAGTACATTTGTGCATGTGTTAACCTGAGGGTCCATAAGGGGGCACTGTGCTGATGTGAGCTCTGTGTTCTGCAGCGCTGGCCCACTTCGACAGTGAGGTCAGAGGCAGCAGGTAACTCTGTGCCCTGTGTGCCCTCTGTGCCCTGTGGGCCTGTGTGCCATAGACAGTGTTAGGCAGGAGGGATGCACCCACATCCTCATTCTGGGTATCAGGCCATTCTCATGTCATTCTGCATTAATGCTAGAATATGAATGAGCCAGATGAGTGTGAAGTGTGCCTCCTGTTAGCGGCCTGGTGCTGGTACTTTCCTGCACAGACCGAGCTCAGGATTAGGATGGGTGTGTCCTCTCTGTTGTAGGACTCATTGCTGTAGTTCTTAAATAACAAGTGTTTCTTTTTCCCCGCCCCCCCATCACATGAACCCCCTCACCCATCAGTCGCCATGTATCTGGGTATCAAAAAGCGAGCGAGCCCCGGACCCCCCGATGTGGCTGGGATGTGAAGGTGCGGAGCCCGAGGGACCCTGCAGAGGTGGTGCTGGCGCTGCGGGAGGCTGCCCAGGCCTGCGGCTGTCAAGTGCACATGGCGGGGCCCTTCCTCCTGTCCTGTACGCACGGGACCGCTGGGGCCCGGGTGGCCTTTGAGGCTGAGGTATGCCAGCTGCCCGGCGGGCCGGGGTGCAGCAGTGGCGTACGCTTCAAACGACTGTGGGGGGCACAGCTGGCCTTCAGGGACATCGCCACCAAAGTGTCCAAGGAGCTGGAGCTCTGAGGGCCATGGAATAGGTACACTTTGGCAGGGAGCGCCCAGGCAGCCGGTGCCCGTGGCAGGGGCCCTACTGACCACAGCACTGGCTGTCTTCAGCATACTGAGACTTGTGTGTCTGCTGCCCCCTGTCTCCTGGATGATCTGTAGACAGGACATGTGTAAAAGAGACATTGGGAAGTACATTTGTTGCCTGTGGAGGAGGGGCACACGCTGTGTACAGTCTTTAATTTAAGAATGGCAAATAACTTCTTGAGCACTTTTCTATTTGTCTTTATATCTGCTACGTTTGCTTTTCTTACTACATGTTTTAACATAGAGGGCAGTGCAGAGGAATTGGACTTTCCAGAGCTATGACAGTCTAAAACTAGAAGCAATAAACAAGTGTTCGGTTTCTGTTTGCTTTATATTTATGATGTCCAAACTTCCCCTTTTCTGAGATTTGAAAGTTTTCGTAGTGTTTTTTCTTAAGTTAACAGCAAAGGCCAAACAGCATTTTGCTTTCCCAGCTCTGCTCCGCCACATTAGAACCACATGAATAGAAATGTCCTCTGGGTTTCCTCAGGGAGGTCTGGACAAGTCCACTTGGGGGGGCTCCTGTCTACAGGAGGCTGCTTTTTTTCAAATGTGCTATTATCAAAGATGAGCTGCTGTGAGTCCAACCTGAGTAGCAAAGTCCTATTCTCTAAACAGTGCTTAGCACCTCTAGTGTACTATCTGTGTAGTTGTTATTAGACTGCTATCCTGCTCCCCTTTTTCCCCGTTCCCAGGGTGAGTGGGCAGAGTCTGGATGTCCTAGAGTGGATGTGGGCACCCAGTCGCCATGAGTGTGCATGTGCAAAATCCCACAGGCACAGTGAGCAGCACACAGATTAGGCCCCTCAAAGTTCTGAGCCTCAGATTGTAGCTGTCCACTCTGTCACGCCGCTGCCTTCCCTCGTGTCACTAGACATACTTCAGAAGGAAACCTCCTGACCTGACTTGAATTACACATGGAGTGACTTGATTTGGCTCTTTCTTTAGATTGTTCAATAATTGAATGTTTTTTTTCTGAGCTTAGGCCCTCCATCGGCCTCGTGGTAGGCTTCACCTGTGGTAGGTCTTGCTATGGCAGGCCTCTTATGTAGTAGGCTTGAAGAAACCTGAGACCTGCATGTCTCTTTGAATTATGTGGCACTCAAATAAAAACTTGTTCAATATGTTGTCTGTACTCAGTTTAAATGGTTTTCTGTGGTAAAATGTTATGCAGCAGAAAAATAGGCTAATGCCTTTCACTTTAAAGCGGTTTCCAACAACTCTTGAACACACCACACCCACATTTGACTCCGGTGAGAAACATATTAAAAGCTAGAGAGCGCCTGCTGATGCCATATTCATCCAGTAGATGACACATTTGCTTAAAAATGTCACATTTAATAATAAAATAATAATTTGTTAAAAATTATGGAATGTGAAATTATGGAATTTTTCAGAAAGTCTGTGGGAAAAATGTATTGAAAATATATTTCTGGAACCAGAGTGGACTTCGAAGTAGTCAGAACTGCAGAGCTCTGGTTGTTTTGATACAGATCACAGTCGATGTTTGGACGGACCATGAGTGTCTCTGATTGGCTAATCAACCTGTAAATCACATTTATCTGAACTTTGGGAGGTTCACCAGTGCCCAGACTCACGTCTGTCCTTAGGCAAGACGTGGATCGCTTACATGAGTGAATAAATAAAGCACTTGTCTTGAAATGTGCTCTATAAATCCAGTGCCGCCTTCTGATCATTGTGCTGCACTGTATGTGCTCACAGTTATAGGTGCAGGCCCAGAGCCTGTGAGGACGAGGATCTGAATATGCACTGGCTGGAGATATGAGCACTTCACTGGTTTCAGATAAGAAACTTCACTTATAATCACATTAAACATCTGCAGCCGTTTAAATCCCTCTTTAATATTAGGCTCCTGTATCTGCTCCATGATAGATCCCGGTATTTATTGTTGTCTGACTTGTGCTAAGTAAAATGATATTATTACTTCCCTGCTTAACCAAAAACAGGCCAGAGTAGATAACATGTGCAGTGGGGCAGAAAATTGGGCGAAAAAAAAATACTTTTGAAAACAAACTATTTTAATATAATAGTAAAAACAATGGTCCTAAATGAAACGTGTTTCTCTGGCTCCATGACCTCTGTGACCTTTATGCTTGTAGGGTGAGACGACAGCACTCTAACTATGAGCTAGTCTGTGCCAAAGAAAGTCAAACTCCGTTATCATTGCAATAATAAATGCAAATGAGGCCACTGAAGACAGGAGACGGCCAAATGACCCTCACGCCACCTGCTGGACACACACAGGCACCTGACTAAGTGTGACACGTGTAACATCTCCCAAATACTGCCCTAAGTCACAGTGACGGATGTGAATTCAAACTAAAGCTCAAGGCATCAGTGACATACTGCATGAAAAAGCACTATTTGTTCTAAGGTAAAACTATGTTGGCTATGACATGTTGATCTTATTGCATAGCCTATGCTGCTGGTCCATGGAAGCAGAACTGAACTTGAATTTAAAGACACAGAGAGGTGGTACCATGGGGCATGTTTTAATCGTCCAGTTACATTTACAGCCAGTATGTTGCTGGGTTGTGCAGACACAGTCTCCATTTGACTGTGTGTGGATTGATCCCAGGATGTAACAGAGGATGGCACTAACAACAGGCCACAGAGGAAAGACAGAGTAGAAAAAGAGGAAGAGAGAGTGGTTGAGAAGAAACAAAGCAGTAGCCAGGAAGAGAAGTTTACAGCAAGGCTACTGTAGGTGTCCTCATACAAAAACCTCAGTCCTTTACTTCTGAGCGGGAATCATGCCATCGACTGACTCTCCCTTCTCCAGCTTCTTCTCCATCTCCACCATCAGCTTGACTCCATCCACCACAAGCTGCACCTGGTCCACCTCAGAGGAGCCCAGACGGTCAGCATTGGAGATGTCGAACACTCCGCCCACAGAGGCAGTGTCCACACCACCTGCACACAACACCGTGATCAGACTGGGCTTGTGAAAAACAGGTTAGTCCCCTGGCTGAGGCCTGTAGTAGCTAGTGACCGCTGACACTGTTCCTGTGCTAGAGCTGTCTGTGATTTGAACATGGCTTTTATATATACATGACGTTTTAGCTTTTGGGGACAAAAGACTTTCCGCAGACTCTGTGCTTAGTGCTGTAATGTGGTACCTGTGCCACGCTTCTGCAGACGCAGTCTGGTCAGGATCTCCTCAAACTTGGCATGTGTGCTGAGCTTGGGAAGCTTGACGTGCACGCCGCCGCGCAGGCCAGTGCCCAGGTTGGAGGGGCAAGTCAGGATGTAGCCCAGATGCTCGTTCCACATGAAGCCATGGTTGTGCTTCTTGAAGATCTCCTCAATCTGAGTGGGCAGACATGGGAGAGGACGATGAGAATGAGTTGTGTGCTCTCTAGCTTCAGTAAATGACAGACCTGGGCATGTACGTACCTTCTGCAGACCCACGCAGAAGCGTCTGAACACCTCCTTCATGTTTCCGCCCTTCTGCATGGAGATGACTCTCAGGTGGTCCTCCTCGTTTACCCACACCAAGAAGGTCTTGTTGTCGTTGTGCCTGCATGACAGAGAGGTCATGTGACGTCCATAAACAGAAAATGCTTCGTACACTCATGCTCTGCTCAGTCTGACAGTCTTACCAGATGCCTCTGCCGTCGGGCCAGTCACGGGCCATACCAGCACAGGTCAGCAGGGGGGACACGGGCTTGTCAAACAGGAAGTGGTCAGCAATGAGCTGCTCCTGCTCGGCATCACTCATGCCAGTCAGAGGGTAGTACTTTCCCTTGAACTCTCCCTCCAGGCTGGCCAGGGCTGTGGAGGCAGAGGATACATGAGGTCAGATGAGGTCAGATGATGTCAGCAGCAGTCAGCAGGTGTGAGCCTCACCCTCAATGGACAGCTTCTCGATGCCTCTGCGCTCTCCACGGCTGTTGTGGGGGGGCAGGGTGAAACCCTTGATGCTGCGGCCAGTACGCACACGGCTGGACAGCACATAGTTGGGATCCAGGTCATCGCCGCCCTGAACACAACACACATTTAGTCACTCTGTCTGCACTCAGCCCTGCTTCACACTGCTCAACACTGGACTGACTCTTACCTTCAGGTTCTCGAAGTTGAGGTCGGTCTTGTGCTTGTCGGTGGGTTTGTATCCACCATGACGGTCAGAGATGACGGGGTCCAGCAGGTCCTTGAACACCTCATAGGACTCCTCGTCACCAGCGACGCAACCCACAGTCATGATGAAGGGGTGACCTGGGGGTCACAGAGGCCATAATGAATTATGTAACTTCTACTTTCATACAAAGGTACTGTATAGTTTAAATGGCGCAAACATTGAGAGAACTTCTGAAATAGTGTCATATGAATATGGATGCTGCCTCACCAGGGTTGTCCACTCCAGTCTGGATCACATCATCCAGAGTGAAGCCACTGGGGGTGGACTTGCCCCTCAGTTTGCCGTAGATCTCCTTGTTCAGCACCTGAGGCGTGATGAGAGGGTCAGATGGAGTTCATATATGATGTGTACACATATGTGTAGTTTAAATGAAGGCTGCATACCTTAGCCATGTGGTTATTGTGCAGGGACAGATCTGGGAACTCGTCATCCGCCGAGAACTTCATTTTATAGTCATTATGGCAGTTCTTCGTCATGGCTGCGATTCTTACTCTGTCTGAAAAACCAAACAAAAAACACAATAACTACAAGAGCAGACATTAACCCCACTCTCCAAAAACAATGCTAATTTCTACATACAGACCAGCAATGAAATGTACATATAAGCATATGAGTCATATCAGTCTCATCATGATATCTACTTAAACCTAGTCAGATTGTCGTATACAAATCTCTCCTCTTTGACATCTTCATAGAATTCTCGCCACTGATCCAGGGTTAGAATAGTATTTGTTCTGTCTCCCTCTTGGCCCATTTTCCTCTGCATCTGCCCCCTACTGGGACCCTATTGGCCACAAGCATGGCCCTCAAGAGCTTCACATAATGTGCCACATTTGCGCTGAGAGTAGAGCAGCGTAACAGTGATACTGGGACACCTGTTCCAGCTAAAGGTCAAACTAAATCAGGCTGGGCTTATGTGAGAGCACATGTCTTGCAGGTCCTGCTGGTGTCAGCAGCAGCTGTCCCTCTCCTCAGAGCCGTCTGCAAGAGCCTACACACTCAAGTCTCATGGCCCACTATCTGAGAAAAGCAGCACCACAGTACATTCCACTGGAAACGTGCAGAAGAATCCAAAAGTCCATTTCAGTCCAAGTCAACCTCTTTTGAGGATGAGCACTGAATAAGAGCTCCACTCCCAATGTTGAACAAAAACACACTCATGGCCTGACTGATTTTACCTGCTCAGGAGAAAAGAAGTAACTGATCCTGGGATCAAGTCCTGTCCACCCAATGTAGGGTCGCCCAGCTCTGCTAGGTCATGCACTTAGCATTTATACCCCCATGTGTGCTTCTATTGGCCATTTCGGTGTGGGGACTCCTCTGGTGATTGGTCATGGAGGGTCTATGGTGCCGGGGCAAGTTTCTAAAAGGCAACAACCAACATCACAGGGAGACATAGGGAGACACAGCGACAGCTGCAGCTCTCCTTTCATTCCCCTCTGCTCCAGTCAGGAGTTCTCAATCTTACACGTCCGGGCCTCCATAATGCTCATTGTCAGTGAACCTGATACAGGATACAGGCTGATCACTTGTGTCACCACACAGAGGCCATATGTACTGTTTTACATGACATCATGAGCCTGCAGAGGTTACACAGAAGTCCCATCCTGTTTTAGCAGTGCATTGGAACGTCCTGTGTGCTTTTGTACTGTGTGCTCTTGTATTTGTACAGTGGAAATTGCTGCACATGGGTGCACGAGGCTCTTCTGTAGATTCAGTTTCAGTGCTGTGCTGAACAGGCACGCACAGGACTTTCCAAATTGGTCCATCTGAAAGAGGCTCCAATCTCAGTCTCATAAAAGAGATCAGATCCCCTTTGAGGGAGGAACAGACTGGACACAGTGACCTGAGGTCCAGTGCTGGTGTGAACTGCATACTGATACATGTGGCCCAGTGTTTGTGCAGCGCAAAGCCCAGTGTGAGTGACTGTAGGGGTGCTGTGTGCATTCTCATGGCTCTGGTCTGTATGGCAGAGGTCCAGATCCCAGTTTAGTCTGTCACTGTATCTCCGTGTTCAGACTTCCCTGCAGCCCTCACAGCTGCCTCAAGCTCCACCCATTACACCCAAGGACAGTTATGTAAGAAGTGATCATTGGAACAGTGTGATCTAAGTGTCAGCCCTGCATTCACACTGCAATGCCACACTTGTGTGCTTCATATTTTTGTCAAGTAGATCATGTGAGCACCCCCCGAGGCCCACAGTGGCGTTTGGCACACGGCACCAGAGACACAGCAGAGGAATCTTTGGGAGAAAGGATTTCCTCCTCACACCACTGTCCACGGGGCTCCTCACATTCACACGTTCACACCTGAGCACTGCGAGGAACAACATGGTCCCTGAGTGCAGACTATATTTTCATCAGACACCAGGGGCCACAACAGACTCCCAGCAGGGGGGCTTATGTTCTGTGTGCCTTTAGGCCAATACCAATAAAGAATAATCAGTGACAGGAAGTACAGTAGGATAGCACAGACTGAAAAAACAAAGCATAATGAATCAAAGTCACAAGTGGAATTGTGAAATGAAAGAGCCAGACAGAAACAAATTCAACAGCAAAGCTAGATGTGGGCGAAGACCCCTAAAGCACTGCCAAGGAATTAGCAGCCTTGTAATTATTTTTTTGGTGCTACGGACTGGACATTTCCTGCATGCCTGTTCAGTTCTCTGTTTTTGCCTCCACACCATAAGCATTCCACTAGAGATCTATATTTACACCCAAAGGAGCCATGTGGGAGGAGCAGGGCAAAGGTCAGGACCCCTCTGCTGCTGGACACTTGTGATCTGACCTGAAAAAGTCATTTTTAAACATCAACTACAAAATGTGTCAGCGGTTTACGCACACTGCAAATAGAAAATGGAATGTGAAAGACGAGCTATGGAGATGTGGCTGTGAGGGGTGGTGTATAATGGGAGGGTCCAATGGGTCCTCAGGAGTTAATAGTGTTCAGTGGACCCTGTGGAGGAATCACCAGTGTTCAGTGGGCTCCATGGAGTCACTAGTGTTCAGTGGGCTCCATGGAGTCACTAGTGTTCAGTGGCAGAGTAAATAAATGGTCACACTTTCATAGCGCTTTTCTACCTTCGAGGCCCTCAAATCACTTTACAACAAGGAGCCACTCACCCGTTCACACACACATTCACACACCGCTGTACGCAGACACTGGGGGTGAGGTGGGTTAAGTGTCTTGCCCAAGGACACAACAACAGCATTCATCTGTGGGAGCTGGAATCACACCAGCGACCTGTGTGTCAGTGGATCTGACCGCTCACCAATGATGTTTATGTGGAGAGCGGGATTTGAACCGCAAACCTTCAGATCAGTGGACAAACGCTCGACCAGCTGAGCTACTGTCGGCCCCCGAGTAGAGGCTGTGGCGGAATAGAGGCTGTGGCGAGTGTGGCGGAGAGGGGGTCTATGTTTAGAGGTGGGGGGCCCGCTGCTGATTGAATTGCATTGACTCAGCTGTGTGACACTGCTACAGCTACTGACCATTCACCATCCTCCACCACTGCAGCAGACTGGATCACTGCACATGAGTCACAATCCACAACTGAAAGAGGATAGGACAAAACAAAGTATCAGCAGAGTACATAGACTGTATTAAAAAAGTGGACTAAGAGAGTGTGACGTCACCCACAGCGTTCCACTCAAATGAGGCTCACGATGCCACGGTTACAGGAGCAAATTTAGAGCCAGACTGTTGTTATGAATAGGATTTTGATGGACAAAATAGCGGAAAGAAAATCTGAATCATGTAGAGCGAGTTAATACTAACATTTTAAGACCAAAATGATGAGACTCACTGCAGCAGTTACAGAGAGAGGAGCCACAAGATCCCAATGTAAGTCAATGGGAGCCAGAGTCAGAAGGAGCCGGAAAAGCCTCCTGGGGCACTTGTCCCCAAAGACACTTTACACAGCATTTACAGAGCATTCTTCATTCACTCCACACCCGGTGGTGGTAAGCTACTGTCAGTGTGCCACAGCTGCCCTGGGGCAGATTGACGGAGGCACGGCTGCCAACAGGCGCCAATGGTCCCTCCGATCACCACCATCACTCACTCACACCACTTTCACACCTACAGTGCATGTTTTTTGGGTTGATGGGGGAAACCAGAGTGCCCGGAGGAAACACCACACAGAAAAGGCCAGGGCGACCCGGGGATCGAACCTTCTTGTTGTGAGGCATGAGTGCTAGCCACTCAGCCACCATGCCAAACGGCATGTGGTGACTAGCGTGTTTGCTTTGTCCTCTCGTATATATGGTCTATGGCACAGTAGCACTGACAGTACATGATTAGGCAGTAATATCAAACATTTCACAGTATCACTGATACTGAACTGACAGCTCCTGGGCACTACTGCACTGTTGTAGTAGGCAAAAAAAATGAGTGCAGTGAGGCACTCATAGAACGGAGCATGGGACTGAGTGAGCAGCTTTGGACACAGAGATTTTTTATTGTTTTTTTTTTGTATGTTTGTTTTGTTTTGTTTTTTTAATTAATTAATTGAATTTGTCGCCTAGGCGTCGAATGATGCTCACAGACTGGACTTGGTTTTTCCTGCTCAGCAAAAAGACACATGAACAAAGTCAGATACAACCATCAAAAATGAGAAATCCTGCAAAATGCACAGGCAAAGTTAGCTTCTGCTCTCTTATCTGTTTAGACAAATCTGGCCCCTGGCTAATGTAATAATTCTTAAGGGTCATCAGGGCGTTATAAGACGCATTATTAGAAGTAGTTACTGTAAATCCAGCGCCTCCCCACTCTGGGTCACTGTGGCTTGCTCTGGTGGGAGCTTTGTGCCCCATCATCCATTCATTGTTTATTGTTCTAATCCAGAGACCCTTTATGCTCTATGTTCTAGTCCCATGTCACATATAAAACAGTCTTCTGCTGGATCCGTATGGACCTCAGAGATCCTGTTGGTCAACTTTTCTATTGTGTTTACAGGGTTTGGGGGCTTGTATGGCTGTTATTGGGAGGTCATGCTGGGGAGGCAGTCCTGGGGAAGGGTCCTGGGAGGGTCCCGGGGGAGGTAGGCCTTATATGGGTACAGGCCACACTGGGGCGCAACAGCTGAGCCATTCATCACGCGCTCCTGTAACCTCCACAGTGCTGCTCTGCAGCGCCTTCTAATGACAAAACCGAGAAGTTGGAGGAGTCAGACAGTTGTAGACACCTGTGGAGAGCCGCAGAAAGCCCCAAAACTGGCAGAATGTCACTTTTTCAGTCCAGACACTCTCACCTCAGACGGTCCTTTGAAACCCCTTTGATCTACTTCCCATCAGTTTAGATTTTAGATGTATTAACTGGTCCACTGTCAATCCATCAATCTGAGGCTTTTATTGTGAAGTTCGTGAGCGGATGTCATGTGTGCACAGGCGGAAGTGACGATCTGCAGCAGGTGGTTGTTTACCTCGGGGTCGCACGTAAACTCGGCTCGTGGAGTACGAACCTGAGCGTGGACCACAAGTGTTCGAACAGGGTCTCTCCGCGTGGATGTGTGTGGCACATGTGCGCGCTCAGGGCCACACGGAGCTACGCCGGGACGGTCAGGGCAGGTGAGCTGACAGCGCTGTGGGGAGTTGGGACGAGTCTGTGACCTGATCCTAGGTGCGCGTCTGTGGTAACCACAGCAGCACAAAGCCATAATCCTGACGCGCTGTGAAGCTCTGCGCGCTCCTGCTGGGTTTGTGTGTATGTATATGTATATATATATATATATATATATATATATATATATATATATATATATATATATATATATATATATATATATATATATATATATAAATAAACACAGAACGCTGTATTAACAAAAATAATACCAAATTTAGTAGCTATCAAATATGCAATAAAGTCCTCAAGAGTAACGTTTCTGCACTAATTATCTTATGACTCTCAACAAGTGCAGTTTCATTCTCTGCGGCCACCTCAGCCACCACATGGAGGATGAATTGCAGGAACACCTGCTGGGTGGCTCACTTGCAGGTCCTCTTCTTGTCTTTTTTTCTCTGTCAGTTCATTCCTTGTCTATTCCTCATCATCCCCTGCTGCTCTCTGTCTACCCGCTCCATGTTGTCCACGTCAACTCGTCTGTCTGTCTGCCTGTCCACATCGTCCAGTCTGTCCACGTCATCCTGTCACCCCGTGAGTCTGCCCCCAGTGTCTTCCTGCTGGTGCATTTCTCCAGCCACCTCCTGTCACCACATCCTGCATTCCCTGTAATAAACCTGTTTAACACCTCCCTGCACCTCTGTCTCTGCTTTGGGCTCCTCTCTTACACCAAAACATGACAAGGATTTTAGTAACTCATATCTACTAATCACATAAAGAGGAAACTTAGTTTTTCTGGGAAACTATTACTGGGGATATATATATATATATCAGCTCGGGTCCTCTACCAGAGGCCTGGGAGCTTGAGAGTTCTGCGCAGTATCTTTGCTGTTCCCAGTACTGCACTTTTCTGGACTGAGATGTCTGTTGTCCTTCCTGGGATCTGCTGCAACCACTCATCCAGTTTGGGGGTCACGGCCCCGAGTGCTCCGATCCCCACAGGCACCACTGATGCTTTCACCTTCCAGACCCTCTCCAGCTCTTCCTTGAGCCCCTGGTATTTCTCTAGTTTCTCTTGTTCCTTTTTTCTGACATTACCATCGCTCGGTATTGCAATGTCCACCACCACGGCTTTGTTCTCTCGCTTATCCAGAACCACGATGTCTGGTTGGTTCATCACCATTCTGTCAGTCTGTATTTGGAAGTCCCACAGGATCTTGGCTCATTCTCCACAACCTTTGAAGGTGTTTCCCACCTTGATCCTGGGGTTTCCAGCCCGTACTCTGCACAGATGTTTCTGTACACTATGCCCCCTACTTGGTTATGTTGCTCCATGTACACTTTCCCTGCAGCATCTTACACCCTGCAGTTATGTGCTGGACTGTCTCAGGCACTTCTTTGCACAGCCTACACCTTGGGTCTTGTCTGGTGTGGTAGATCTGGGCCTCTATTGCTCGGGTGCTCAAGGCTCCTGTGCAGCCAGGATGAGTGCCTCTGTGCTGTCCTTCAGACCAGCCCTCTCCAGCCATTGGTAGGATTTCTTGATATCAGCCACTTCAGTTATGTTCCGGTGGTTCGCCCCATGTAGGGGTTTGTCCTGCCATGATGGTCCCTCCAGCACCTCTTCCTCTGCGCCCCACTGTCTGAGACATTCTCTGAGCACGTCATCAGTCTGGGCCTTGTCACTGATGTACTTGTGGAGCTTGGATGTTTCATCCTGGACAGTGGTTCCCACACTCACTAGTCCTCGGCCTCCTTCCTTCCGGCTCGTGTACAGTCTCAGGGTGCTGGACTTGGGATGAACCCTCCTGCAGGTCAGGAGCTTTCGTGTCTTAACATCTGTGGTCTGTATCTCCTCCTTTGGCCAACTTATGATTCCTGCTGGTATCTGATCACTGGCAGGGCGTAGCTGTTTATTGTCTGCGCCTTGTTCTTGCCATTGAGCTTCTTAGGACCTGCCGTACTCTTTGCAGGTATTTGGCTGTCGCCGCTTTCCTTGTTGCCTCGTCAAGGAGCCATTTGCCTGTGGGATACCAAGGTACTTGTAGCTGTCCTCAATGTCTGTTATTGTTCCCTCTGGGAGTGAGACCCCCTCTGTGTGGACTACCTTCCCTCTCTTTGTCACCATCCTACTACGTTTCTCAAGCCCGAATGACATTCCAGTGTCTGTGCTGTAGATCCTGGTGGTGTGGATCAGTGAGTCGATGTCTCGCTCGCTCTTAGCGTACAGCTTGATGTCATCCATGTAGAGGAGGTGACTGATGGTGGCCCTTTCCGAGATGGTATCCATAGCCAGTGTGGTTGATTATTTGGGTGATATATATATATCTATCTATCTATCTATCTATCTCAAAGTAAACAAAACCACCTCTGTGTGTGCCCCTGTGCCGTCTGTATGCTGTGTGTGCCCTCAGGTCCTCTGTGCTCAATTCCTCCGTTTGGCTCCTTTACCAAGGATGCACCTGTGGATCCTTGGCCCCCTGTTAGCACTTAAGATTGCCCACAATGCACTGCAACTTCATTTCATCACTTCATTTTTTTACAGACTTTAATTAAGCAGTAAAATGCATTTAAATAAAATCAACCTCATTACACAATAAGTATATATTTTTTTCTATTTTAGCCACATTGCTGCAGATAACACTATTATTAGGTCAAATGAATTCAATTCAGGACCAATGCAGCAAATTGAGCAGAATCTTTTTAAAACAGGACTAGGGATCAAATGGTCATTTGAAGATGTTTCAGGCTGTGCATTTTATTTAATGGTATCAGCCTAAAACGCTGATAACAGATGATTCACTCAGCCTTCATTATTCACATACAGATGACAGTTTACATTTGCAGAGACACTGATGTTTATTAAAACTCTGAGCTTTATGTTTCACATTTGATCTGGTCACGTGACATGGCACAGTCCCTCCCTCCGGAGCCTGTGAGCATCAGCTTAGCTTTAGCTAAGTGTGAGCAGGACACTTGGCTCTGGAGGAAGGATCCTGGGAACTGAGAAACACTCTGTGATAGTGTTGTCCAGTCCAGTCCCACCTGCCTCTGCTGTAGGGAGCAGTTAAACAGCATTTAAATATGAAATTATGCAAATGAGTTTAGAATGAGTAAAATGAGGCTGATGTGGACAAAAGAATAAGAGTTATCTAAAGCTGTGTTGAGTTTGCACTGATGAGCCTTTCTGTGATAATGTGCATACAGCCAGTAGAGTAGAGATGTCGTTCGTTTGGTCCTTCGGGCGGTTTCGATGTAGTTCGAAGTCCTCAGGGCGTCGGATCTGAAGAATCAAACTTGCTGAGACAGACGGAGGCCACTGAGCTCGACAATGAAAAACACTATTCTCAGTTTAAAGGGGAGCAGGGACACAGGGGTCACCAACAAGAGGCTGGGGGCTGTTTCATGGGCACTGAGTCTGAAGGGCGACACAGGACCTGTTTGCTAAAAACTTCCTAAATAACAACACTGCATGAATAACTAACATTATAATAGTGATATATCTGCCCCCGCGTCCCAGCTGGATTAAGCGGGACAAGATGGATGGATAATAGTGATATTAAAATAGCAGTATTTATTATAACACTATGTGAAGTGATTGCTCACATATCAATAATAATTATTTTCCACAATTATCAGTAATTTACATGTCAATAAAAATCAGAAAAACATGTTTAAGCATGAAACACTTATTTATATTTATTTGCTCAAACATTTGAAAGTTAAGGGGGGGGGGACACCTGATGTATTTGTAATGCAAATGATCACTTCTAACATTCTTAAGCCAAGGACACTTTTTTTTACCTGTACAAGTTAATACATTCTTTCTGAACATTTAACATTTTGTGCAGTATTTTTTATGAATATTGCTGATGTTTAAATAATGAAAAAAATGTCTCTGTGATTCGTCGGCTCATTTACTATGAAAGTGGGAGGTCTGGCACTGCACGCTGCTCACCAGTGCATTATAATCTGGTGAATATGGTGAGAATCTGGGTGGATTGAGCCCTCACCTGCCTGGTTGAAGGCTTCAAATGAGCCGATGGCCAGTCCCCCACACATCTGCCTGTCCATCTAAACCTCTGCTCTGGTGACTGCTTCCTCAAAGCTCTCAGGTCTGAAGGTGCCGCTTGGCGACAGCTGGTTGGCAACAGTGTCTGGAGAGAATTTTCCCACACTGCATCTGCCGGTGGGTTTTTTGCTCTCTGGCACCGAGGATCGTGTGTTTATCGAGAGACTGAGGATGGGACAATGTGTTTGCTGATGTCTGTGTCAGATGATGTTTCCATGTTTTTCACTGTGAAGAACATTGGGGAAACTCTTGCTGTGATTCTGGGCTATAGAAATAAAACTAAATTGAATTGAATAGAATAATTTGACACTGCAGTTCTCAGTGAGTCTTGTAAATGTGCATGAGTCAGGCGTGTTCTGTGTTCTTGATAAACGTTCGTGTTGGAAAAGGCTGATTCACTGAGACAGGTTGAACCAAAACTGCTGTGGGAGTGACCGAGCACATAGAGCAAAGGGAGGGGGAGACTCAGACTGTCAAAAATGAAAGTGAAACTTATTAAACATGTTCATACATTGTTTTTTTGTGAAAAGCACACAGAGCATTCAAATAATAGATCTAATGTAACCTGATGATCTGAACATGTTATGTGTGAGCAGTTCCTACACCAGGTCACCCCCTATTCCAGTCATATAAACATGAATACATATAAAGAGAATGTATTTGTCTTGTGCAATGGCGGCACTGTGTTCTGTAGAATGTTGGGAAGTAATTGAATACATGTACAGAGAATACATATTTTGAATACTCATTTTGTATAACTGTATCCTACATGTTGCTTTTTGAATTTAAATGCACTTCGATGTAAAATTCTTCAGAGTATACGGAATACAGTCCTCTGATTGGCCCATGTATCAGAACACTTTACAAAAGACATTTTAATGCAGGTATTCAGTATAGTTTCTAAATGCATTTTCAATTATTCTTCCCATTTCTGCCTGTAGGTGAGCAGGAGCCATGTTGTCTGCAGACGACATCCTGAGCAGCACCCAGCAGGTTATGGCAGGGCTGGAGGCAGTCCGAGGGGAAAACCACAGTCTGCTCCTGAACCTCCAGCAGACCCTGGAGAGCCAGTCGTGCCAGGACAGCAGCGTGGAGCAGGAGAAGAGCCACATGGTGCAACAGTCTCTGGAGAGGATCGAGCTGGGGCTGAGCGAGGCACAGGTGGGGCTTGTATCTGCTGCCTGCCTCCCTGGTGTTGGCATAAAATTAAAATTTCAAACTTTCAATTTCAAACACTCAGACAACAGAATATAATTTTCAACGTAAAATTTTAGTAATTTATCATGTGGCTTTAAGTATGTGTAATCCAGGTAAGTAGGTCGGTTCCATAGTGGTTCATGGACCACTGGCCCATTGACTAATGTGATCTTCAGGTCATTCTAAAGCTGTTCAGGGAAGATTTACTTCTGGCCTGTCAATGTGACTTCTTAGGGACAATACCTGCTCAAATACTAGTTTTAGCGTTGATCAGTATCTGATTTTTTTGACCACCCTATGCAAACCTCCTGTGTTCTTTTCATTTCTGTGTTATCGAGGCTTATAGCATAATTCTGTATTATAAAATAAATCATATTCCTTTTTTTTTGTAAAGTCATGTAGACCACATCAAAATATAAAATCGAGCCTTGCGTGTCCAAGAACATTCACTTGAAGCTGCCTTAGCTCATCAAATTCAACAAATTCAGCACTGTTCGCAGGGCGCACATTTGCCTCGGTCGCCTCATACGTCATCAGAGGGAAGAGTGTGAAGGGTCAGGGTTAGTACAGATGCAGCAGCCGCCGAGTGGAGGGCAGAGGGGAAACGGCAAGGTGCAGTCACAGGAGGTCCTTTTGGGAAGAAAGAACTGCTCAATATAAGATCAAATTAAATATAAATAATATATAAAATAAGATTAATTAAATACTGTTGAGTTACGTTGTGCTTTGGTTGCAGCTAACTTTGCATTTGGATGAGAAGAGCAGATGGTAGATTCTTGGCATATTTATTGAAGAACTGCAGACACGTTATGCAGCTACTTACTAAACTGACCCAAAAACTACGGCGTCTAATTGAACAAACACATTGACACACCTCCCTTCTGTAACCTGCTCTGTGTCGCCTCCCAGTGACATAAAGTGACACATATTGTACAGCTGATAAACAACCAAGGGCATAATTAACATGTTTTAACAAATACATTATGTATTTTATATATATTATTTATTTTCAACCAAGTCCATCTAGATTTAGTTACTTATCTTATATAAATGAAAAATGCAAAAATAAGAACCACTGTAAATCAAAAAAAGCACCTTATTAGCCCATGTTTTCCTTGGGGAAAATGGTGTGAATTTCACTAAGTGAAACTGTTGCCGGAGCAAAGGCCGAGGAAACTGCCCAGAGCCAAACATGGGTCTATTCAAATACCTGGATCGGGTATTGCTGCTTGTAGCTGACACCAGTAGATGTAGTGGCCTCTTCATAGACCGTATACATGAGTGGACTAAGCTAACCCGTTAGGCGCTGTGTGCCAAACAGGAAGTGCTCCAGGAGGCTCTTCCGGCTCCTTCTCTCCTTTTTCCTATTGACTTACATTGAGACCTTATCGCCCCTCTCTCTGTAACTCCTACACTGAGCCTCATCATTTTGGTCTTAAATGTTCTACATGATCCTGAATTTTTTTTCCGCTATTTTGACCTTCAAAAAAATCCTATTCCTAACACAGAGCCTGGCTCCAGATTCGCTCTTATAACCGTGGCATCGCGAGCCTCATTTGAGCGGCGCTGAACGCTGTGGGTGACGTCACACTTGCGTAGTCCACTCATATATACAGTCTGTGGGCCTCTCACTGGAACTTCAGTGAAAAATTCCCCTGGGCCGAGAAAAGATTTTTCTCATAGAAAACAATGTAATCAAAAACTGCTCATGTTCATGTTCGGACAGGGCGCCGACAACTTTCAAAAATGTCAGATTTTGTGGCGATTTGGCGACACCCTTATATAAATGAGTGAATAATGGTGATTCTACAGTGGGAGCATTATTTGATGGCCCAAGTGGGCATAACAGAATATGCTACCTGACTTTGCTGCTTTACATGAATGTTGTTTATTCCTGTTTTGATATGTCTGTGTGTATGTTTTACTCATCCATATCTTGGAACGCCCTTAGAGGCAACTGTTGTTGCGATTTTGGGCGCTACAAAATAAATTGAATTGAATTGAATTGAACTTGA